>MU159082.1:12700-81562 GCA_015888305.1 Antheraea pernyi | reverse complement strand
AGGTTTCACATGTCTTCCCCCACCCCACTCCCTTCCTCAAGCTCCGTTATGGCCCCTGTTCGCGAAGGCGGCCCCTCCAAGGCCAAACTTCTAGGCCTCCGCCAATACATAGTCCTGAGCTCATATCAGCTTATGATGATTATGCTTTGGAATACCACAGCAAGTATCCTCAATCCGAATCCTCCCAAGATAGTGACGATAGCGAGTCTGATTTCGGCTCCGACATGGAGCAAGACCCTCCTGCTCAGCAGGATCCTCCTGCCGAGCAAGCCCCTCAGGCTGAGCAAGCCCCTGCTGCAGACGATGGCTTCACCACCGTCACGCACCGCAAACCGCGCAAGAACAAGATGCGCCCGAACTCACCTTCCGATCCGGAGGACAAATCGCCCTCTAAAAAGATCGCAAACGTCGATGGCGCGAAAGTGCCAAAGGCGACACCAGCGCCCTCTAGACCCGACTCGCCCGTGGCTGCGGGTTCCGCAGTTTCGGGCAAGAAGCCCCGCCCACCGCCCCCCGTTACAATCCAAGACAAAGCGTCTTGGGTTGAAATTTCTAGCCTGCTGGAAACGGCACGCATCCCTTACACCTCCGCCGTGAATACCGCTGTAGGTATTCAGGTGAAGGTAGCCACGCCCACCGCCCATCGCAACCTCACTCGTTTCCTTCGGGACAACCAGTGGGGCTATTTCACGCACTCTCTCGAAGAGGAGCGTAAACTACGGGTTGTGATCCGTAGAGTCCCCTCAGAACTCCCGACTGACGACATTTCAGACGACCTCAAGGAACAGAAGATTCCTGTTCGCGAGGTTCATCGTATGCGCTCTCCGCGCACCAGGGCTCCATATGATATGGTTCTCGTTGTCATCGATCGCACCCCTCAGGGGAAAGCGATTTTTAATCTTACATCCCTTTGCGGCCTCTCCGGCGTCATAGTCGAGCCGCCGCGCAAAACGTCTGTGCCCTCGCAGTGTCACAACTGCCAGGTGTACGGACACTCCGCACGAAACTGTCGCCTGAAACCCAGGTGCGTTAAGTGCCTCGGCGACCACTCCACTAGGGAGTGTTCTCGCACGAAAGACTGCGACGCTTTGCAGCGTACGCATCGTAATCGTCTACGAGACGAGGACAGATGCTGGATATAAAACCGCGGAGGCTAATAAGTTCGGTCTCTAAGAGGCCGACTTCTCGATCGGAGGCCATACCGGGTCCTGAGGAGGGGAGTGGGGCGGAGGAAGACATTAAAAACCTCTCCGCCAGAGGGGCAAGGGGGGCGCGCCTTAATGAATTTAACGGACTATCCCGAGTCCGGATCAAAGGGAGCTGTGGGCGATGTGCAATGCCACACAGGGGACCTACAGTGCCTAGGGGGAAGCCCTAACACTTCTTTCTTCTTGAGCACCTCACGGAGACTTGACGCGTACTGACAAGTACGATTTCAGGCACTGAAAAGTGCGGTTTACCGGCGCACCGAAAAGTGCACTCTTTGTCACTCCGAAAAGTAACAAAGCCCGGCCTTGCGGCCGCCTACACGATTGACACCGATTGACACCCGAACGATTGACACCTTGTTCTAGAACACAAAAATAACAATGAAAACAAAGCAAAAGAAAGCGGAATAAATTATAATAACTTACTCGGCTTGCTCTGCCTCACATCGGACCTGTGAACAGCACACGGAAAACACAGAGAAAACACAAGGAAATAACAGAGAGGTGCGTAAGCAAAAATAAAATTCTTACTCAACACGTTGTCGAAGTGAGTTACGAAAAAAAAACACGGAGCGCACGTGCGTACGCTACCGCGTCCTGATCGGAACTCCCTCTACATGATACATCCGTATTCTTCTCAATTATAAAACGATACGTCTGTCTGTAGACAACCCTTATGACGTTTAGGCTTTTTTTTTCAGGTTCCGCGCAAAATATTACAATGATTTCTTATAACTTATAATTGAAGCTTTTTGGAAACAAAAATACTTGATTTTTTTTTTATTTCAATTTCTAGCAACCTGGATGGTGGCGCAAAAGCCGATGCCTTAAAAAAGGGTGTCAGCAAGGCATCAAGTATGGAGTGCTGGAAGAGCGCGTAAACTTTCATTATTTTTTACAGCTAGTTATAAATAAATATATCAGTTTTACATGGTATCCAATTTTGTTTAATTGTTTAGATAATGAATGTAATGTACAAAAAGGGCTTATTTTTAACCGACTTCAAAAAAAGGAGGAGGTTATCAATTCGACTGTTTTTTTTTTTATGTTTGTTACCTCATAACTTTGGACTGGGTAAACCGATTTTGATTATTCTTTTTTTATTTGAAAACTGGTGCTTCCTATGTGGTCCAGTTTCGATAACGGCATCCAGTGCAAAACCGTATAAGTTTTAAATTTGCATTAATGTGTACACGACAAATAGACGAATAACTCAATATCACGCTAACCGATTTCGATGATTCATTTTTTATTGGAAAGGATGTACTTCAAGGGTAGTTTGATGAGAGTTTGGTTAGGTTCTGATTATGGGATCCGTGACAAAGTAAGTAAACTTCAAGAAACGAGCCTACTCCTTTCTTAAGAGCCGGCAACGCATCTGTGTTTCCTCTCGTGTCGCAATTGTCCATGGGCGGCCGTGATCACTTACCATTAGGTGACCCGTATGTTCTTTAGCCACCAATATTATAAAAAAAACTCTTCAATTCTTAGGAGCCTATTGTGCTTATGTTCGTTGCTGTGTTACAACATGACGCAAGCATTGTAATTACATTACTTAAGGTGTATTATATGTGAAGCGATGGTAGCCGAGTTGGTGGTAGAAACTATCGCGGATTATTGATAAGGTTGCGTTCGTACCAAACGTTACTTATTGTACAACCAATTGAAACCATATCGCATACCATACCGCAAAAATGCGCATATTTTAATATACTTAAGGCGGAACGAAGTTCGCGGGCACTGCTAGTAAAATGTATTTATGTACACTAAAAATGGAAAAATAAAGTAAATTTTCAAAAAAAAGTATTAACCGACTTCAATATCAATCAAAAACCCATAAGGCACTAAAAAGCGGAAAATAAATAGTTTATCTAATTAACCAAATGAAATAAAACATATGAATATGTGTGCTACCTAGAGATGTATTGGAAGTCGGTGCCAACGGTGAGACAAGCGTGAGAACGGGGTCTGTAGCAATACTAAATTCAAGATTCTTTCTGAAATTATGTCTGATATGTCGGTAATTCCCATTACTCGTTAAAATTACTAAATTACTTGTTTGAAGAAGTTATTTAAACGTCTATACTAATATTATAAATGCGAATGTAAGTTTTTTTGTTACGCTTTCACACCTTAGCCCTTAAATGTATATTGTTAGTAAATGTCTTCATTTCACTTAATGTTTTTCCTTGTTATTTTCTAATACTGAAAGGTAAATACAATCAGACATAACTCTTATTGACATAACGACTTTGTAATATTTTTGGTGATCAAACTTGATTTGGTGATAATCCATTGATTTCTAAATTGGTAAATGCTTTTAGGAAATTTCTTTTTGGGTTTTTAGTTAATAGAGTTTTATAACAAAGTCCCAATCATTTCAATCTAATTTGAGCATCTAAAGGCTATTTATTATACGGTTGATCAATATATGAACGATGGCGAATTCTGGTAATGACGGCCCACTCTGCGCATACACAGAAAACAAATATAACTATCTATGTTTATTATGATGAAATGATAAACCAGATCGAGGATTTTGTCGGTTCTTCTCGATGACTGAATTGTTTGTCCGAACCGGTGGCAGTTATGACGTTCATGAGTTTCATGAACTAATTTTTTTTTTATTTTGACTGCAGTAACTAACAGTATTACCTAAGAAAGTTCTATTTATCGTACTAAGTCCAATTTCTATTGTTTTTTTGTACGTCGTCTTAACGTTTGACCACGACTTTATAATAAGTATATAGAAGAAAAATATGCTAAGTCGCTAAACATAGAGGATGAGCTCTCAAGTTCAGTTTCAGGAATACACTTTGGCGATAAATTTTCAAAGGTACAACTAGCTAGACGGACGTATAAAATATCACTTTTTTTTTTTTTTTTTTTTTATTTTTATCTATAGTTTTTGTATTTTTTTTTTAATTTATTTTTTTGTCTTTTTATATTGCCACCCGGTAGTTATGAAAATAAAATGTCTCCTCAGGTTTGCCTGGAAGAGATCGCTCTAAGCGATAAGGCCGCCTAACTGTACACATATTGTAAACTGATGACTAATCTTGTATATTTTCAACGTGTGTGCAATAAAGAGTTTTTATTATTATTATTATTATCACTTTCAATAGACTATACTTTCGTCACGATGTTCTCCTTTGCCGCAAGTTCCAACTCACAAGAAAATTCGAAGACACGTCTGTCGACGCAGTATCCAAACTTTTCACTACAGAACTCATTATTTCATTTTTCTAGGTACTCGTAAATACCACATTTAAGCTGAAAATTTGTACTCAAATAAAAGCTTGTCCAAGCGTCGGCAATTGTTTATTTAAAGGCAACAAAATTAAGTTAGATAGTAGAACAATACTACAATGGAATATGGCGCACGTAAAAAAGTATTGGATAATGTAAATTCAAAGTCGCGGTGATTTAGTGGTTTGACCGTTGAAATATCAATCCGATGTCTACAGGTTCGATCCCTGGCATATACCAGCGAATTTTTCTGAATTCGCGTACATTTACTAATAGTCCAGTCATTTAGGCTTGAATTAGGTAAGAATCTCATTCAAGGGGCTCGGACCGCGCATAGTCAAGGCGGCAGCGGCTCTCGGACGACTCCTCCCCAACACGGGGGGGCCGGGTGCCGCTTGCCGCCGCCTTTACATGGGGGTGGTGTGGTCCATGGCCGCCTACGGGACACCGTTATGTGTGGACGCCCTCAACGCCACCAACATTCGTGCACTGCGTGCCGCGCAGCGTACAGTGGCGTTGAGGGTAATACGAGGTTACCGAACGGTGTCCTCGGCGGCGGCCATGGTGCTGGCCGGCTCCCTTCCCTGGGAGCTAGAGGCGGAGGTATTAGCCGCCGTGTACGAGTTTACGGCGGCTAAGAAACGGACAGGGAAGCCTCTGGCTCCCAGGGAAGTGGAGGTAAAAAGAGATGTACAGAGAGGTCTCATGATGGAGAGGTGGAGGCAGGACCTGGCGGACGCGCAGTATGGTAGAACTACTATCGACGCCGTCCGCCCTGTCCTGCAGGATTGGTGCAGTCGAAGATGGGGCTCCCTGACGTTCCGTCTGGTGCAGGTGCTGACCGGGCACGGGAGGATCGGTTGGTACCTGCACTGCGGTCGGCTCCCTGCGAGCTATCCAGTGCAGGTACCAACCGATCCTCCCGTGCCCGGTCAGCACCTGCACCAGACGGAACGTCAGGGAGCCCCATCTTCGACTGCACCAATCCTGCAGGACAGGGCGGACGGCGTCGATAGTAGTTCTACCATACTGCGCGTCCGCCAGGTCCTGCCTCCACCTCTCCAAGATCTCTAAAGATTTCATCGTGCCGCCCCAGCGGTTGGCCCAGCAGCGAAATCGCCGCCGCCGGGCCCCGTCCTGTTAGGAGATGGCCGGGTATACACCGGCCGTCTCCTCCGTCCGCCGAACCTGTGCAATGGGGAGATGGGCCCCCCGACCCACCCTCCCTAGGTCCGGCTACGTTGGCGGGAGGAGGCGGTCGAAATGCCACCTCCTCCTTCCTGTCCTCCGTTGGCGGAGAGGGCCA
This sequence comes from Antheraea pernyi, assembly GCA_015888305.1. NCBI lineage: Eukaryota > Metazoa > Arthropoda > Insecta > Lepidoptera > Saturniidae > Antheraea > Antheraea pernyi. The sequence goes on along the minus strand of MU159082.1, from coordinate 75,799 downwards.
CTTAGAGGATCGTCCTCGCGGGCCCTCTCCGCCGCCTCCTTCTGCGAGACGACTTCCTCGCAGAAGGAGGCCATTGCCAGGAAGGAGGAGGTGGCATTTCGACCGCCTCCTCCCGCCAACGTAGCCGGACCTAGGGAGGGTGGGTCGGGGGGCCCATCTCCCCATTGCACAGGTTCGGCGGACGGAGGAGACGGCCGGTGTATACCCGGCCATCTCCTAACAGGACGGGGCCCGGCGGCGGCGATTTCGCTGCTGGGCCAACCGCTGGGGCGGCACGATGAAATCTTTAGAGATCTCGTGCCGTCCCGACTATAGCGGCAGAGGTACACCGGGGGTTTTTAGTCAGTAGGAGTCTGACATACCCTCACGCTGCCCCCGACGGCGTGAGGGTATCCATGTAGGATTTTCCCCCCAAAAACAAAAAGGTAAGAATCTCAGAATTCGAGATACCCAGCTGTAAGTCTGTAAATACTTGTATATTGACACCCTAAAAGTTGTCTCAAAACCTACATATGGTAGGGTAGTATAATAGTATAGTATAATAGTTTATACAAAATTGACAAATATTTATAATCATTGATTTATCGATAGTTCATCAACTATATATGGCGCGTTTTCGACCGGAGGCACCGGTTGACCTGAAGTGATCCTGTGACCGCGCGCTCTCCGCCCTCTATCTCGAAAACGGATCACCGTATAAAAAAATTTGGAGAGAATTTTGTATTCTACAATATTGATGATGAATACAAATAGCAAAAAACCCATAGGAAATGAGATATTTACCAAAAAAGCGCAAAAAAACGATTTTTGGACCTTTGACCTTGAAATTTAATAGTTGCGTACACCCTACCATATGTAGGTTTTAAGACAACTTTTAGGGTGTCAAAAAACAAGTATTTACAGACATACAGCCGGGTATCTCAAATTCCAAGGTGAACTTACTATAATTACTGGACTATAAGTTAATAGATAATGTTATCAACTGACGGTGAAGGAAAACATCACGAGGTGCAGTCCGGTGAAAATGTTAAGACCTTGCTAGGACAATAGCGTAGTCAGTTCGAAAAAAAAAACACCATGAAGAAACTTAAACCAGATAAATATTCTTGGAGTACGACTGTATGTGGGAGCACACAGAACTATGGATTTATCAGAGCTTGAAATCACCAATACGCCATGGGATGGCGTGATAAATTATGCCATGTTGGTAATTATGCCAATATTCATTCGAGAAGAGGCCTCTGGCCATGCAGTGGGTCTTTTACAGGCTGATGATGAAATCCAAAGCAAGACAAAAATAAAATAATAAATCAAACAGTTAAATATAACCTGATTAAATCGATTTTATAATATATACTATTAGAAACAGAAAGCATAAGATATATAAGGCGATGTCAGCTTGTGTTAAATCTAGAAGGCCTAGGAATTAATTAAACTCTGAAAAAAAAGAGTTTGTCTGTACTTTTAATGACTTTAATTAAGAAAAAAAAGGTAAAATAATGTATATAATACGAGTATAAAGAATTTTATGTTAAAAATGGTATACTAACAATAAAGTTGAAACAGGTTGTATGTCACTCACGTTTTTTCTCAATAGAGAATTCAATAACGCGCCTTTGTCATACAAAAACCTAACAGTCGATGTGGACGCGTCTCACACCGAATGAAGCTCTAAAATTGTCCAAAACTTTTAACATTTCAAATAAAACTTCTTATGGCACGGGGGAGAAAATTTTGCGCTACGCGTAACATGTTAAACGTAGAGTCAATATTTGGGTAGATATAAGTATAAGTATTTATCTAGATCTAGTAGTATATCAAAACTAGTGCATTTATGGTTAAGTATGTATACTACGGGACTTTGTATATGTATAGTTTATGAAAATTCTCGTATATATATAATGAAATCCATATAACACAAAAAAATTCACTTCTTTTGACTTTTATCCGTTATCCTGAAAAACCTCTTGCATTTTATGGGACGAAAGGTATTCTACTTTATAATATTTTCTAGCGGGCACGGTGGACGTTGTCCCGCCCTGATATTTTAAAAATACCTTGAAGTTAGACATATGCTGTTGCTGACTTTTTTGTAGGCATTATCAAGCTCTACAACTTTTCTCTAGATATCAATCATATATCTCTCATCGTTAAGGCAGCGTTGGTAAGAAACGTTTTCGTTCGACCGTTATTTCTGCAACTTACTTTGCAAACCCGACTATCATAAAAAAGTTTTTTCATGTGTCGGGTTAATATATAGCACTCACAAATAACGTTGCTTTCTATTGGTAAAATAATTTTCAAAATCGGTTTAGTAGATCCCGAGATTAGCCCCTACAACATTACAAACTCACAAACTTTACCTCTTTATAATATTAGTATAGTATATATTATAACTGTGTCAAGTTTAGTCAAAATTGGTTCAGTACTTTCAGAGTGAAATATTCTAAATAAAATATTTTTGGCTTGCCGATATGCCGATAATAAAGTCCAATCCGATTATAATTTTCAAAAAATATTTAATTTACAGATTTGGCCTTATTACATTATTATAACATATTGTATTGTAGTGATATAATTTTTTATTATTTAAAGACGTTAAAATAAACATTTTTTAATATAATGTACCTAAATTATAATCAAATCTAATATATAAATGATGTACAAATATTAATTTCACAAAAGTATCGAACTTTGCTTAAAATTAAAGTTATTTCTCTGTTTTCTATTTATATGGTAGTAAGTAAAATTAAGTATGTTAGTTTACATTTAAATTACTACATTGGTGTGTGATCGATCTTTTGAACCTTTCTAGACTTCTTTAAAACAAAAATACACAAAAAGAATTTTCGATACCAGTAACATAATTACATTACGCAACGGTGTAACGCACAGCCGTTCACCGTTTAATAGCATTTCTATTGTATCACAAAACGCAAATGACAGGAAGGCAGACGTCTAATTTGACGTTTGATATAATTTCCATCCCGCCATTACGTTACAAAGATCTATTTACCGGAGCGTTCGCTTCACCGAAAGAGGTTAAGGAAATTTTATTAGAAATCTCCTTTCATTAAATTCCTAAATTATCGATACATTGATCATAACTAGGGATATTTCGAATTAAATTTGAATGTAGTATAAATAATATAAAGACAAAGGAATGAGAGAGAGATTTAACGCGGGTGAAACTGTAGTACCTTGATAGTGTAAGTGATTCTTTTTGTAAACTATTTTTGGGGTGTTTTTCCGAATTATTAATTCAAGAATAATTGTTGAGTCTATTTAGTAAAACGTAACAATTGATAAGGCTTGAAATAAAGATGGAAAAAGGCTTTGATCTTGCCTTAATAATCATCGCGAGTGTAACCATCTATCTGGCAACTTAAATAATAAAACATGGCTATAAATTTACAAACTACTCAAATACTATCTAATAAATATGCGGTCCGCGTAAACAACCATCAAAAATACTCAATCGAAGCCAATTACTAACTGTAAATACAATTAAAAAAACAAAACATAACACATGACATAAAACCAAAACGTGTTAACAACTGTCCGATTGATATAACATTGTATTTTGAATACTAAATGCGATCATCGAACATGTTCGGGGGACCGATGGAATTTTTATAAAGTCATGCACCAGTACCTCGGGCTATAAGCGGTAGGAAAAGGTCGTGTTACACACGGTGCTTAACGATGGCCAATATTTATATATATGTCGGTGAAAGGCCAGGGCGAGTGGAAGGCTTGTGGCGTAGTTCTGGTCTATGGCGATGTAGGATTTAAATCCAATCGTGGAGCAATTAGTTATAATCGGATTTGTGAATACAATGCAATGAGTAAATCGGACAGAGTAACGACAGGTAGGTATGTTGGCAGACCCGATCTTCTCGAGCATCCGCAATAGGATGCCTCGCCCTCAATATCAGCTCTTTTAGAACAACCCCCACCCTCGTACTAATCAAATAAACTACTCTTAATACAAGGTATCGTTTGCTATGACAAATTTTTATTTGGTGTATCTATATGAAATTAGCAGCCAACCGAGACTTCGTCTGCGTTGCGTTACTTATAAAGTACGTAGTTTCTTAATATTGTAATAACTTTGTTTGCGTGGCAGAGATCAATCCCACACAGGCCCGGATATCTAACCTAATCAGTGGACTGTATTTCAATAGGCTCAAGGTAGGATACTCTTTTGCTGAAAGAATGCTGAAAATATTCCTTTATAACCGCGATAAAAGTTCATTTACCTGATAAGTCTCCTCCGCCGCCGTTTCCGATGTTAAAAATAATGCGCACTATTCTCGTACCATGTCAGTATCCATATATGTAATGCCGAAGAGCTAATTCGAAAGTGAGTGAGTCCGAGTGACCGATTTTTACTATAAGTATACCAAAAGTAAAAAATGTATGATTTGAGGATATTTTGAGAAATACGACTCCAAATAGAAATACAAAATGTAGACCGTTTATGATAAGGCCAGTGAGGACTGAAATAATCATGAAACCATGACGTCATTTATACATGACCGATAACAGATTGCCATTCATAAAAAAAAATGTTAGCCGAAAGATCCGACCATAGGTCACAGATTCTCCCATCGCACTGCACATCGCACTCTGTCAATCAGAACAATAATAAATTGGAACAAACGGACCGTGGATAACGACTAGCTTACTATTGAATTTATATAGATCAGTGTATAGCAAGTTATAGAAGAGTCATACCGTTTAACTCTCCATTATTTTGTACTCTAACTGGGTCACGAATTATTGTTATTATGGAAGAGAAAATATACAAAAATCAAACTTCAATGGCTACATCACAAATCCCATGAATTCTATATTACAGTAGACACTCTACTTTAAAAACATACAATGAGTAACAGACAGCTTGTCTAAAATGTTAATACTACTGGCACGTACGAGAAAAAAATGGTTCTCCGATTTACTACAATTTCGGGGCCGCAATCAAGAAAATTCTGTTTTATCGTTTTAGTTTATGTGACCTATATAGAAACCTGCATTTGGTTTATGTTATTATATTATTATCAATATTCTGATTCAAAATCAAAAACACTGTATTCAATTTAGACCCTAAGAAGGCACTTATGAAGGTCAAAACTACCACTTTTATTACCACGATTATTTCTTAAGACAATGAGATGAATTACACTATGGAGGTAATAAACATTAGTTTTCGACATTGTTTTTGTAATATTTTAATGTATATTAACAAAGTTATACACAACACAGGTTATTTTTAATAGTGCACGATAGTAACTACGATCCAACAGAAAATAATGTGCTATAAATTTCAACGTTTTTCTTCTCACTCTCTTTTTGTATATATTTCGAGTACATTAATAATATACTATCCCATTCTTTCGTAGACTTAGACCTATATACTCAGCTATAGTTATCTCTCTTTCGTTTCATAAAATCACAATTTAGAACGTCCGAAAAATAGTTTCAGTCCAAAACAATCAGCCAAGCTAAATTTTTTGTCACAAATGTGATATGGGAAATACACCGCATTGTAATATTTCTAGGTATAAGTGCACTTTCACATCTGTCATGTAGATCATTATGTATTCTATGACAACCATCCTGTGGTTTCGGTTGGAAGAACTACATCCATGACATCACCGCATGGATGTGGTGACGCACAAGTGGATTGGTAGTCGCTTCCCTTGTTAAACACCTTCGATTGGGAAAAAAATATCCTATTCATATTATTAACGAAAATATTTGTGTGGGACGGCTGCTTGTTTGTTTTTATTTCATGAAAGAATCAACGGATTTTGATGGAATTTTCCAATAATATTGGATTGAATTGATTACTTTGCGTAAATCTGTTATTAAATATTATAGTGGAGTGTGGATGTTACTTTGCACTTCCGCCTGGCATTGATTGGCCGCTACCACGTCCCAATGTAACAAAAACCTTTGGTTGTGAATGTGGTGTATTTTATCGAACTAGCTTTTGCGTATGGTCTCTTTCGTGTTAATATAAATTTTTAGGTATAGTTTTCTGGATGAAGGTTAACCCTTGACCTTTACTGTATACTTGACAACGTGTATATAATTTTATGATTATTGATTGTTTAGTTAAGGCGTTAAACCATAATAAACAAACACACAAATAAGCATTTGTATTATTAGTAAGGATTAGATTTAGTAATAAATATGTATCGGGCGAGTTACTATCGACCGTCTGCTATTTACCCTGTTCTGAAACACCATTGGCTGTTCATGCGTCTTGATTGTTATTGACCGTCAGCTTTGGCCGAATGCCTTAAAAGGCAACCAACGACGAGAGATTGTGAGTCCTCACACAGTTGGACTACTCACAACTACGGATAATTCATAACTACATTCAGTATTGCATTTCTGTATCGGTTAACCTTTTCGTTCGATTAGTCTTGTGGGTTGATCTATTAAATCATAACCATGAAGTTACTATGGATGACGTCATACTTTACATTACTTTATATCAAAGAAGGCAAAGTAACAGGCTAATCACCTGATGGTAAGTGATCACCGCCGTCCATAGACACTAGCAACACCACGGGAGCCACAAGTGCGTTGCGAGCCTGTGTTTGGGGGAAGCGAAGGTGAGCCTCCGGCGCTCTCACTGGTCGAACGAAACGCAACAATTCAAGCACCGTTACTTTACGTCGGTGTTTCTGTGGGTCGGGTGGCACTATCCCGGGCGAGCCGACACATTCATGCTGAAACCAGTAATAGCTTCAGCGTGGCTCTACCACCTACATATACTTACAAATAGACGCCATATTTGTTTAAATATATTTTTATGTCACAGAAAACGTAATCTCCAAAAATAACATAGCGTGAAGCTTACGCTTAATACATACAATACATAACATAACAACATGGTGTCTAGGATTTGTTTCGAAATTTCATGTTATTGTTACGCGACGATGGATTGCGTCGGAGACAATAAAATTGAGTGAGATTCGTTATTTTTAGATTTTGTTACGACAATACCCGTGTTACGTGAATAACATTGAAAACTGAGCGACAAGTAACTCACGATTGTCTAAATCTTATTGCACGAAAGTTATAATAGAGTTTCGCGGAGTAACATTGGGTTATATGCTGTTTTTAAGACCAATCTCTCAAACGGATGTATCGATTCTGTTGAGGCTTTTATTGACGGATAGAGGACTTTTTAACTATTATTTAAGCTATTTACTATCACGCTTTTCCGTAGGGCAAAGCATTAATCATACAATTTAGTAGAGGTAACTGACTGACTGAAAATGACTTTCACAGGGATGATAAAATTATAATGAATAAATAAATAAAAAGACACACCCAAAACTGATTCTAGTAAAAGACACAGTCCTCAAAAAATAACAAAACCTCAATGGGAAAGAAGTCGCGTGCTCTAGCTAGTTAATGAATAGTCTTTAAGTATTCATGTGATTTTATAAGTTCTTGAACAATCTAAAAATCTTGAGTGTCATTGAAAGAGGCTTCATGACATAATGGTAAATTTTAGTTTAATTCATTATAAATCACTAGCGGACCCGGCGGATTTTAGCCCGCCCTGATAATAAAAAAAAACCTTGATAAATTATATACCAAAACCTTCCTCATGAATTAATGTATCTACTGGTGAAATCCGTTCAGTAGTTTTATCGCGAATAGACAGACGTGATAGAGGACTTTGTTTTGTAATATGTGTAGTGATTATGAAACTTATCTATACAATATATTACAAATATTTTTATAATAAAACCTCATCTAACGACCAAAAAGAATGTTAATGATTATCTCAGCGTTGAAAATAAAAATAAAAATGCAAAAAACCTACTTCAACGAAAAGCGATTCAAATAAGTAGTTCCGTAATATTTTTCACAGAATTACAATTGATAATAATAATTTAACATGACATTCGTATAACCTGATTCTCTACACAGATGGACAACAGAATCGTAAAACTAGAGAACTGTGACCACAGAAAAAAATCAACAGATGGTTTACGTACGAAATTACGGTTACGAAATTAGAACGTTTATTCCGTTTAGGCTTAGTCGGCATTATTTGAAAAAAAAACGATGACACTATTGCATATTTGGAAAATACATACAGAGAAAAGCCTATTTATGTTTACACACTGTAAAAACATTCAAAGCCGACGGTCAAAATTTGGTACCAATTTATATAGACACATAAAACTTTTAACTTGCTTTTGACTGTTTGAACGCTATAATATTTGAAACTGGAAGACAAATTTGACATTTTTCTTTAATTTTATGGCCTATATATTCAACAAGGTTACCATATCATCACGCTATGGTACTTAGGCGCGGAGCGATTATCATACAAAATATGAGTCAGCATGCTAAGCGACAGATAATCGCAGCCGTATAAGCGTTGATAATACATAATACATTTTACACACATTTCTTGTGTCGTACCTCGGTTTGAATGATCTGGTTTTCGTATATTGTGGCAAAGCAATATTTAATTACTGCGCTATAGAAATATATCAAGGAGCCTTGAGCGCCGATAGGAACGTCCGTCGATACGTAATGTAGATTTTTATCTACCCTCTAAGTATAATTTTGCCGTGTCACAAGCGATGCGTGAACGCAGAAGTTACGAGTTTGTTTTGTAAAGCTGTTGCGAACGCCATCTTTTGGGAAGCTCGTGAATTATCATCTTTGTATAATACATTTTAATACTTTTGGTAATATTTTATTTGGAAATCGTGAAATATAAATAGGCAGCGGGGAAACGGTTAACTTCGGAACGGAGCATCTACTGTTTCTCAGCCGATTTTCTTCATTTTTTTTAATAATTAGTAGCTATTTAAGAGCTTTTGTGTTAAAAATTAGAAAAGTTTTTTTCGCTGCGGTCAAAATTTGACAACTGAACATGCACTCGTATTAGTAACGTTTTGATCATGTGAAGTTAATGTTTTAAGCGGTTATATAACATAGTGGTTAGTATCTTCGAACACTGTGTCGATAGATATAAGTTCGAATCTTCCAAATATGTCGGATCTTTCGAAGGGAAGCATAGTGATGAAACGATATCATGGTCGTAGTTAATTATATTATTATAATTAATTTAGTAAATATTACCATAATAGTATAGAGAGTATTGCACGTGAAAAGTTCATTATTGACTCTGACAGTAGTCATCAGCCAAAGGCAGGTCGTCATGAGCGTGGGTGAGCAAAGCCGCAGGAATATTTAGCAATCAAGCAACGGGTTCGCAATCACCGCGATACGATCACGAGGCCTCCTGCTATTACGTAAAAATTACGATTACCGTAATGAAATATCAAAGGCATAGATACGTCTACTAGAATGTGCTTAGAATTAATATTGCTTATTTTCAGCAAATAACAAATATATTGATTTTATATATAAACTAACAGGCCCGGCCACGCGTTGCTGTGACTTAATTATGAGACGTTGAATTGAATAAAACACGTGTGCCATAAAATAAACTGGAGTTGAGAAAATCAAAATTAAAATGTGGCGCCATCTTTGAGAACGCTATACGAGATACTATATGAGATAAGTTAATCCTACACTTTATTGTTAACAAAGTAATTTAAAGCACCATCTATTCGAGCTTGATGAAACTTACAGTTAATAACAATAATCAACATTGACCATTATTTAATTTGTTATTAACAAATATTGAGACCATTAATCGAAAAATGATTTATGTTGTCTCTCAAGTTGGACAGAATTACTTGCATATTATAAAGCAAAGTCCGTTGCCATGTCTGTCTGTCTGTTTCTGCAAAAACTACTGAACGGATTTTCATGACGTTTCTACTAGTGGATAAAGTGATTCATGAGGAAGGTTTAGGTACATAATATGTCAATGTTTTTTTTTATTATAAGGGCGGGATAATGCCCGCCAATCCCGCTAGTTATAGATGAATGCCAAGTTTCATGAAGATCGGTTGAGTAATTTTAGAGTTCATTGTGGACAAGCATTGAACAAAGTGATTCTTTAAACTCTGGTCCCGATTAAACATACTTTATATGTATTTATATGCAAAGTTAACCCCTGACTAACGCGAATTTGACTTACACGGCTACAGCTAGTCCCACCTATCGCGTAAGTCCGAGGTATAAGTGTAGATATATGGCGATACACATAGAGTATAGTTGCCGTATCTAGTGATCCGTATATCTATGAAGAAGACAGTAGCTTGAAGTAATTACAGAAAGCTAGAAATGATTACAGGCGACGATTAGTTCTTGAGATAGGTCCGCTTCTCTGGGCACATAGTTTAATAAAAATTATATTAAATAATGCGTTCACGGGTTGCGCAACCGCCGCCATCGCTGAGCGATTGCTTTAAATTGCGACACTGCGGTTTACTCGTTTCCCTTCAAGATATAAAAGTTATTAGGTAGGCAGGTATTATCTATAGATATAATAAAGATGTAAATCTAACGTTTGTGAAAAAAAAATGATGTAGGTGTCTTAGAATAAGTACTAAAATACGTTTCTATCATTTTTACAAATGTCTCTCTGTCTGTTCGTTTAAATACGCATCACTCCTAAAGTACTGCGTTCATAATAAAATCATAAAGCATATCTTCGAGTAACTTTTAGTTTTTGTTTCATAAATATCGGTCAACTCTATCAAAACTTATTGTAATTTTAATGACGACGCGACTTAAGTACGAGAGAAATGTAGATAAGTAAATGGACTTGAAGATGGTAGAGCCATGCTGTAGCTATTACCAGTTTCAGCAAGACAGTGTCGACTCGCCCGGGGTAGTACAACCCTCTCACAGAACACCGACATGAAGTAACAGTGCTTGCATTGTTGCGTTTCGTTTGGTCACTGAGAGAGCCGGAGGCCCACCTCCACCAAGTGATTACCGATTTCAGCGTGAATGGGTTCGCTCGTCAGGGGTACTACCACCTGACCCATAGAAACACCCACGTGAACTAACATTGCTTGCATTGTTGCGTTTCGATCAGTCAGTGATAGCGCCGGAGGCACAGCTCCCCTCCCACTACCACTCCCCTCCCTCACACCCACTCCCCTCCCCCAAACACAGGCTGGCAGCGCATTTGAGACTCCCTTGGTGTTGCAAGTGTCTATGGACGGCGAAGAGACATCACCTCACTGAACGTTTTTATCGTCTATATCATGGCGAGTGTTCTGAAGAGCTGTTTGATCTCATTTCGTCTTCTCCTTTCCATTATAGAACTACACGGTCGGGTACGCGTCTCCACAGTTTCACAGTAGCAACCATCCCGGCAAGAACGAAGAAGTTCGAAAGCTCTTATTTTTGTCGTACTGTGAAGATGTGGAATCGTCTCCCAGCCAGTGTTTTCCCTTTCTCTTACGACATGGAGTCCTTCAAACGAGGCGTGAAGAAGCACTTTTGTAGATCGGCATGATAGCGATGACTGCTATTGCTATTTAACACTGACAGTCGCCGTTATTTATAGACTGTACTGTACTTTCCATCATGTACAGTGCAGTCATTTTGCTGAACCAGTTAAAAAAAAAATTTAGACAAATTCCTACCACCGTGTTATGGTTTCATCACTATCTTTTCCTTCACCGGAAGCTCCGAGTCAGTTGCTAGGATTCGATCCTACGTCTGTTCGAACCTAACCAATCATCGCTACAAAATCGCTACTTGTGCAATGGCAATATGACTTTGAATCTGGCAATCCTTTGACAGTAGTTTTTCTGCCCCGTTCAAAGTTGGTCATGTTATAATAGCAAAGCGTTTACATTAAATGTTGCAGTACAAATTCGAAGCAGTTAGTTTTTATTGTACAATCGACGGTGACTGTACAGAGGCAGTTAACCAATTTAACAGTAACCGCTCGAGAGTAATATAACGTGCGTAGACAACTCTTGCCGCCGTATCTTGTTTCGGTATCTCTAAAGTAATGCATGCTTGGACGTGTCGATGTGGTCTGTACTGTCGCGTACAGAAGTATTTATTTTTAATTTTATTTTTGAAAGTCAATCTTATAGTAGATTATTACTGCTATTAGTATGCCATGCCATGAGTAGGTAATGTATTACAAGTTTCTTGCGATTATTTCAGTGAACTAACAAGATGGTGGTTATCTTGTTAGAACTTTCCAGGAAGCTTTTGTGGCAAGTCAGAATCCATACTCCGTGGTATTATTTTCCATCCAATTTACTTGTGCACAATAACCATACTATATTACGTAAAACATCAACAATATTAGAAAAGAATCAAATAACACAAGATTATGAAATGAAAATCTACTACATGACATTCCAAGATCAGGCCAAAAACCCCAGAAGTATTTCTTATATAGCTTTATCAGTAATAGCTTCAGCGTGGCTCTACCACCTACAATTTTTTTTTATAAGGGTTAAAAGATTTTTGATCTTTTGTAACATATTCCTTTCTTGGTTTACACACTTTTGTTGTTGATTGTCATTGTTCTTATAAATAGGTAATTTAAATAATTAAATCTTATATAATTTCGTGCCCAACGATACTGACTCTCGTCACATCAAAATCCAACGTTTCCGAGAAACGGTAATAATTTTTATATAAAAAACTACGAGCAAACATGTATTAAATATGAACACGGTCACTGATTTACCTTCGCAGTTGGGGCATTTGAGCGATGTTGACATTTCAAAGAGCTCATATATCGATACAGTTCATGTTTTATGGACAATAAGTTACTATAATTGACAATCTATGCTATCTATACTAATATTGTAAAGCTGAAGAGTTTGTTTGCTTGAACGTGCTAATCTCAGGAACTACTGGCCCGATATGAAACATTCTTCCAGTGTTATATTTTCAGTCTCTCAGTGTTTATCGAGGAAGGCTATAGGCTATATATCATCATGTTCAGACCAATAAGAGCGGAGCGCCAATGAGGAATGTCTCAAAATCGGGGTTAACATACGTATTATTTAAAAATATTTTCACCATCTACGTAAACGATTTTTTTTTTTCGAACTGACTACGCTATTGCTCATGCAAGGTACCGTTAGCCCAAACTAACTATTCCGTGCGAACGAAGTCGCGAACAGAAGCTAGTTATAGATATCTCTTAAGATTTCGGTGAAGGAAAACACGGTGATGAAACTATAATGTGGTTGAAGGGAGTTTTGTTGAACATCTCTCGCTAAGCAACTATAGGTGTTGTGGTCGTTGCACTTGAGAACAATTCTGCGTGTTGTCATTCAAATTATCAGGTTAAAGTGTGGTTAAGCGCTAAATCTGTAAGTATGTATTTATTCTGTGCGGTCTATAGCATAATATGATAGACGTATTTTATCATATAAAGTGCTATAAATTCTGTTTACATTGATCTGAATTATTTAAGTAACAACCGCTATACATAATATTTGCATGGTGGTAGGGCTTTTTCTAAACTCGCTTGGCTCGCTACTACCCAGAAGTTGAAAATCTGTCGGTAAGCACCTTTAGGTGTGTTTCGCCAGCCCCTCTAGGCTTCGCGTGTTTAACATCTTACATTATATCGTTATTTAACATCAGATGAGGTTGAGATTAAACGCTAAAATCTATAAATTATTAAAACTATTAAGTATGGTATCTGTTCATAACAAAGGAGGGATCAATAAGTTTTTTTTTATAGTAGCACGGCAAAATGATGCGTATGCCTGATGGTAAGCACAGTAAAATCCAAAAACAATGGCGACCACCGAGTGACATTTTATCCATCTCCGGTCACCGCTGTCATGCCGGCCTCCGTAAAGCTGGATATGCACAGGCTGATCCCAAAACGAGACTCGCAGAAGCGAATCACTATGACGGGCTTTTTCGCCATATACATGTTGGTTACGACCCAGTCAGGCTGTAAAACCCTACCACCCCGCTTTCGCCATTGCCTCGTTTAGTCAGCAAGGTGCACCACGTGCAGGTCAGGTTGACTTGAGTGTCTCAATTCCTATGATGTTGTTCGACACCTCTTACACCCCAAAATATTTTATATTACTAATACTCGGCTAAGTAACTCGTTAATTAATATTTTTGAAGTGAAAACTTAATTAGGTGCGCTGAGCGGTATTTTCTTGGCAGGAGATAAATTTATTATTTCGCTTCATGATATGCCAGTAAGCGTGGCCGACCATATTACTCTTGCATGGATAGCGTCAGACTAGCAACGGGAAGCATAAGAGCCTACATACATCTAATATTGATATTTTGTATTGAGGTTATGCAGCCCATCATATGTTTGATTAATTAATATATAAAAAAGTATATAATAATAAAATAAAAAAGATAATAATTTCAATTTACCAATTATGAAATTTAAATAATTCACAATATAATACGTTCAAAAATTCAAAAGAGAACACAGTTTAAATTTGTTTTGACTTTTCACTTCTGTCGGCAGTCCTTATGACTGCCTCGACTTTGTTTTTCTTTATTCCTGTGCTTTGATGATCAATTCTCACTACTAAATATTAGGTACTACTGATTTTATAAAGGAGTTAATTAATCCATCTTACAAAATCTCAATTTGCGATGATTCCAATCTTCTAACAATATGGCCGCTGCGTTGTTTGAACGTTTCAGGACGTTTTTGTGACAGATTCATCTTGCATGTTATTTTGTAAATTCGTATGCAAAGAAGAACGAAAGTATAATACGCAAAACGGCCCAATATCGAATAACCCAAGATCATGAGAAGATAAACACTAGATGACAACGGAAGATCGGGCAAAAAAATTAAACAAGCGATGTTGTTATCGTATTGTTTTTGTGCATAATATTTACAAAAACAGAGGCAGAGAGGCAGAGTCGTTACAAACAAGAAAATACGTCGGTATTAACATAAGGACTTTGCGGGCGACAAACTTTGCTCTACAAAGGGCTATAATTTACCACTTCTTGACTGTTAATAGCTGATAGGATTTTCCTGACTCTCCCGCCGTTGGGGGGAGACCCGGCTCTCATTAGAGGTATAATTTTCGTAGTAATAAACACCAGACGATAAATATCAAACCCCTTTTATTTATTGCGTCTGAGGGTACCCCTAGTGGTAAGGTGACGTCAGGTATTGAAGGCTTTGTTGGTAATGCTGTTACTGATCAAATTATCTTTTAGTTAAAGTCACAGTTGATGCTTCGGATTCGAGTTTCAGAACGGGTTTATTAATTTATTGAATTGGTATTTCTAACGCTCGTGTATAAACGTGTTTTGAAAATATAAAGTGCGTTGTAAAAACACGATAGAAGTTAAACTTTTGTATTATAGAGAAACATTTTAGTAAAAAAAAATACCTGAAATAGTCAACGTCACGCTGTCTTCCCAGGCTCAAATAAAATTGGCTGAGTGCCCTAAATGCTCGCTTTAGTAGTCCGGTGGAACTGTAAAGGCTTGTTAGAGCAACAGCGTAGTCAGTTCGAAAAAAATATGTGTTTTCAGACGGTCACCCATCCGAGTGCTGATCGCGCCCGAGGTGTCTTAACTTCGAAGGTCGGACGAGAACCGGAGCTTTCAACACGGTATTTACCCATAACTACTTTTCGTCACACAAAATTGGCTGCCGATCACAATTTCCAAGGTCTTCTAACAAGTTACAATTTAAAATATATATTTTTTTCTCACAAATGCAGATCCCGCGTGCCGATCTTATAAAACATACAATACACGGATACCAAATATACTTAGAACAGTCCTTTGTGGATAACATTAATAATTATCGTGTGTGCGATTTGAACCTGTAGAGCGGTTAGATAACCACTTAAACCACTGCTTTTTGAATGAAGTATTCAAGGTACATCGATATATATTAAGCAATTTGTTTGTAGAACACCGACGTGAAGTAACAGTGCTTGCATTGTTGCGTTTCGTTCGGTTAGTGAGAGCGCCGGAGGCCCACCTCCTTTCCCTTCCCCTTTCTCTATCTTTCCCACATACACAGGCTGGCAACGCACTTGCGTCTCCCCTGGTGTTAGACTTACTAGTATTCTTAGACTTCATAGTTCAGCCATGAAAGGCTAGATGTCGCTGATCTACATGTCGAAACAGATTAGGAAACATATTAGAGATACATAAATAAGGATAATTATATAAAATTGTTGTATAGCTTAAATAACATTAATTTGTTCATACTTTATTATTTTTGTGTTACTTAAATTATTTTGCGGAATTATGTATAAATAGTAATCGCTTTGACTTATATAGTTGGGTCTTTAAAAGGCAAGATGTTGGTGATATCTACGCATTGTATTGCACCAAGTATTGTAAGGTGAAGCTCTGGCCAAATAAATAGTGAAAGTATCTACGAAGTATTTATTGCCATTCCTGACTGCATCGACACTATACGTGATTAGTGTAATAGGTACTAGTGGGCGCCCATTGGTCGACATTCGACCATAGTTCATTGATTTTTTAAAGTTTGAACTTTATTACGCTTCTTTTGTCAAGTTACTTCTATAATCAAAGGTTTTTATCATGGTTACTCAGCTATTATAATAATAGTTGTATATTATAATATCATTATTGAATGTAGAATGAAAAAGGGTAATTGGAACGTAAGTGTAAAATAATACATAGCAACCTCCTTCACAACCTTTTTTGAAGTCCTCTATTGACAGATGTCAAAATGTCTTTTTTGTTTACATGTGTGTATAAGTTGTGTAAAATTGAAGCATTAGTGTGAGTAATGCATATTTTAATTAATTTAATGTACTTCTAATGCATTTTATATAAAATATATAGGTTACTGCACTTCTCCTCCATATAAACTTTAACAATGCCAAATTTCACGTTCATCCGTTCGCCCAATTCTGTTAAAAAGGGATACAAAATTTAGGCTTCACGTATTAATATATAGATAAAGATTACATGTTACTTGATATATATGGATATGCTTTATGATTTTCTTGAAAAGGTTTTATTATGAACGCAGTATTTTTCAGTTATGCCTGTTCATACAAACAGACATTTCTAAAATTGATTGAAATGTTTTTTATTACTTATTCCAAGACACATGCAACATTATTTTTACACAAAAATCTAAAAAAACAGACACGTTACATTTACATTCTTATATAATATATATAGATATATAGTTTACGTAATGCGCGATGTATAAAGCTCGAGCCTACGATAGTAAAAGCTTCACTAACTGCATTAGTTTATTGATCATTAACATATCGAAGATGTCTCGTATAAAAAGAGATATTTAAAATTATTAGTTGCGCTATAAATCGCCTAACATTATTGCTGTTGCCGTAGATCGCTTCCCAGTATTCAGTATATATCGTTCGATATCTCACCGACGCATCGAATTAACTAATTAGATCGTGTATGCAGTTGATGGAGTTTTGTTAATGGCATTTAGTTCTATATATTTTTGTTTTATCAACTGTAAATTTGTATTAGCATCCTATTGTCTCGTTAGAACTAAATCACGAATTTGGTTACTTCCCATACCTATTGAAAACAATAAAAGCTAATTTAGAAATATAAAAATACGTAAAATTGATCACAGCTTGAATATACTTAAGCAAGCTTAGATCCTAATTAAACCTTGATTTAAAAAAAATGTACATAGCGAGGATATACGATTCAGCAAGTTAATAATAGTTTTATTAAAATTGAGAATCATATGGAAATATATTAGTGACAGTGGTAAATGCTTTTGCATTTAAAAAAGAAATGAAATACACATTATTCAATAAAAAAAAAATATCCCAGCAAAAGAAGACATAAATATTGTATCTTGAAAATACTTTGTAGACAGCTAGAACAAAAGTTAATAATATTAAAATAATAAAAAAGTATTTTTATTTAAATGAAATTACTACATAATCCAATTGTAGTACAAAGTTATCGATATAGTGTTATGTTAGAAATAGACAATTCGTTTGTACCGAATAATCTTCGCAGAGTACGGCATTTTACAAATAAATGGCTGTTTTTATAATCAGTCACATGTTCCAATACAACATCGTTTGACGTATCTTACGATTGTAGAAAAATGAGTATACGATGAAGAGTAATGTCCCGTTGAAATCATAGGCACGGTTGGCGGGAATTTCTCACGGCGGGTTAGCTATAGCGTTGAAGACTTTAAGCCTCTGGAATTCAGATGAGAGTGTGGTCAAGCGCTTATCGTATCTATACTAATATTAAAAAGGTGAAGAGTTTGTTTGCTTGAACGCTGTATCGCATGAACTACTAGTCCGATTTGAAAAATTCTTTCGGTATTAGATAGCTCATTTATCAAGAAAGGCCATATATATCATCGTTTTTTTAGCGTTAGCCCAAGGTAACTATTCCACGCGGTAGAAGTCGCGGGCAGTAGCTAGTCAAATATAAAATAATTGATACTATTTCTGATGATTTTATTTAATGTTTCCTCAACCACTCTGCAGATTTCAACCAGAATTGCACAAGACTTTGCGTCAGAGAACGCAGTGACGATGACGCCGACATTATAAACAAGTTTTAACTGATCTCAAAGCTACCGTAAATAAGTAAATTGATGGACAATAATAATCTTTTGAACAATTCCCCGAATTATAAATCAGAAATGTAAAAAAAAAGAACAAACACGACAAGATATCGAACGCCGATCATCCCGCCCGATCACACCCGTTCAGATAGAGTCATAAAATTTTATTGTTCTAAGAAATCGAAAGACTATTTTTATAACTATACAAAAACTGTAAAGAAAAAAATACACACACACACACACATATAAAAATATACCAAAACATGTTTCGATAAATTTTTCGATAAAAATCGTTGAAGCAGCCGATGCACGTACGTAAAGTGTCGCGCTTCTCAGAATAATCTCCTTTGTCGTTCACCGTAGCATATAAACACGCTTTAATATCTTCGTATACGCTCTGTAATTGATTTCAAAATGCATCAGCCACTGAATCACGATGGGCTTTAATGAGATCTTATTTGTTTTGATCTTTAAAATTGTTACAAAACTGTAATACTAACAAATTGCTTGATATAATATAGAATCATTTAAACAGTGACTTCTAGGGATTTCTGTATTGTTTACACATAAATAGAAGAGAATCATTGGGAATTCTGTTAGTTTAGTGCCTTTATTGAGACCAAATTAAATATACTTTATTAAATTTAGCCATTTATGAACGTCAAAACAACCACAGGTTCGGACAAATTACCCAGTCATTGAGATGAACCGACGAGGAAGTCGATCGGGTTTATCTTTTTACCATATATACATTATATTATGTATACACGTTACAATCGTTTTTAGTGGATGCACAGAGAGGACTTTGTTCCTGACATCATATATTAATACACCTTATAATATTCTTAATGATGTGATGTTATAGTCATGGGTGTACGTGACTATATCGTGGCCATCACCAAATGCGCTATAATATAACACGCTGGAAGGTATCGTATTCTGAGATCAGGTGTATCTAATATCCCAGTGGGATGTTATGCAGTCTGTATGTAAAATCAATCGCTACCACCTATACATATGTTGATAAATTCGAATTATATTTAATTTAAAAATTTGTAAGAGAAGACAGTCATTTCATTGTTTTGAGTTTTCACTCCTGTCGGCAGTCCTCATGTGACTGCCTTAACTTTTTTTAATAACTTTTTGTTGTTTTAATTACTAATATTTCGCTCTTTCTATTATTAATTGCAAATTTAACTTTTTCAGGCACATCTCTTGCAAATAAAATGAAACGTTCTTTGTTACATTGAGACGTGGTAGCTGTCAATAAATTCCAGACGGAAGTTATGATGTTAAGTGATCACCACCGTCCATAGACACTAACAACATCGGGGGAGCCGAAAGTGTGTTGCCAGCTGTGTTTGGGGGAAAGGGAGTGAGGGGGGGGGGAAGGAGAGGGGAAGGGAGGTGGGTCTCTGGCGCTCTCACTGACCGAACGAAACACAACAATGCAAGCACTGTTACTTCACGTCGGTTTTCTATGAGAGGGTGGTACTACCCCAGACGAACCGACCCATTCATGCTGAAACCAGTAATAGCTTCAGCGTGGCTCTACCACTCTTAAAAGTGGAAATGCAAAGTAACGTTCACTATAACATTTAATGATGGATTTCGGCAAAGAAACACCTTCTTCAATCATTTCGAAACATTATTCGCCCATTTGTATTTTAACATATGCAACGAATTGGCGAAGATATTTAAGGATCCCATACCTACGAAGACACAATTAACAGATCGTATAATGTATACGGGGACGCTTTATTTAAATTACCAAAAAGCCATTGTTTCTGATCGACCCGGAATTCCTTAGCGTAATTATTCGAACCCTTTGGACACTAAATTAGTGGCGCGACGGAATAAACGCAGCCCCGTTCGAATATGTCACATTTTATTGCTCTAAATAATTGATGTAGTTGCCAGAAGTGGAGCGATTACATTATCGCAGAATGTGTTTTGCGTAAACAGCTTTGATTTTTTTTTCTATAACTATTTATTGTTATATTAACTCAGTAAACAACTCTGGAACTCATATGCCAATATACTTTAAAGGTTCACCTATGGATTGTAGTGGTAAAGAAGTGGTAGAATATGTGCGTAAAAAGGTATGAAATTTAGATGATACTGTTGTTATTATTGGATGAAAGGTAATCGAACACGTTAATAATTTTATAATTTACATGCTTCTGCCCGCGACTCCGTCCACGTGGAATACTTACTTTGGACTAACGCTAACACGCAGTGGAAGCTCTCAAAAGGGGGAAAAACGATTTTGAAACATTCCTCATTGGTGATCCGCTCCTATTGGTCTTAGCGTATGTGTATATAGATTATAGCCTCTCTCAATAAATGAGCTATATAACACTGAAAGAATATTTCAAATCGGACCAGTAGTTCCTGAGGTTAGTGCGTTCAACCAAACAAACAAACCCAAACTTTATAATATTAGTATAGACTAGCGGGCCCGTACCGGGTCCAATTGTGAATTTAAATTATTCTTGAATCCACCTGAACACACACAATTTTTTTATCAAAGTCTGTACAGCCGTTTAGGAGGATTTCAGTCTCATATATATGGAAAGAAGAGTTATATATACGAGTGCTCGTCAAGTAGTCAAATTTCGACCATAAAGAAAAAAATAATCTAATTTTAGTGCTATCATTAAAGCTCGTCAATAGATATAAAACCAAGAAAGCATGAAGAAAATCGTCTGAGAAACAGAGGGAGATGTTCTGAACTGTTTTCTCACTGCCTATTTATACCTATATGGATATAGAAAGATATACAAAGCTATGGGCGGAGAAAGATGCCAAATTTATTTCTTTACTAGTTTCATTTTTACTGTTAATTGGACAATTTTGAATTGCACACAATGTTTAATATCAGATATAGAATATCCGCCATTCTGGTAATTTAAAGAACTTTTATTTCATATCCTTACCTCAATATCAGGTAGAATGAACTGATAGCATTGGCTATCTAATATGATTCTTATTTAAAGATGGAACTCTAGGAAGAATGGTTACGCCATGAATACAAAAAACAGAATTTCAAAACGTAACAAAAAATGTAGGTGGTAGAGCCACGCTGAAGCTATTACTGGTTTCAGCATGAATGGGTCGGCTCGCCCGGGGTACTACCACCCGACACACAGAAACACCGACGTGTAGTAACAGTTGCATTTCGTTCGGTAAATGAGAGTGGCAGATACCCAACTCCCTTCCCTCTTCCCCACTCCCCCTTCTCCCAAACACAGGCTGGCAACGCGTTTGCGACTACTCTGGTGTTGCAAGTCTCGATGGATGGTAGTGATCACTTAAAATCATGTGACCCACTTGTTCGTTTGCATCCTATGTTATAAAATAAAAGATGATATTGTAAATTAATGAAATAATCGACCAATACGAATTCATTTTATTTAAAAATAAATATTATAAGATTTAATGCCATTCGAATTATGGTTGATAGGTATATGTCAATCTAAATGTAAATAAAAAGAATTGTGAGATAAAATGTCAAGTGTGATACGTAGGCAGGCATTAGGAAAGCTTCTATCATCATGCTATGATCGCATCACAATATAATATTTTGATGTGATAACGCCTCTTATAAATCGATGAACGCCGGCTGAACGCACTCAAAGCATGGCTCATTGTCACGTTCCCAAGCCAGAGCGCAGAACAAGCGATAGAGAGGCACGATCGGTCTAAGCATTCGGCTTTTGGCACATCTATCTATATATATAGAATAATTCAATTCAATTCAATTCATAAAAGTATGTAATTTTTCATCAATGTTTTCTTATGACGTCATCACGTAAAATTATCGCCCGTAAACCGACTTCACAGACGACCAATTTTTTTTCTTATGCCTAAAAATCTGGCTTGTTATAAGCCTTGAATCTAAGGCGGGGAATCCAAACACAATATTACTAAGCCATCGTCTCTTTAAAATATAAACCTAATGAAAAACTTAAAAATAAACTGATATATATATAATATGGACTAAATAAAAAATATTTCGACTTAGGAAATGTCCATTCTTGAATTTAGCTACCGAATGAATCACCTCAAGCTCTTAAACTAGATATATTTACATATCTCCCTTTAAGATCGTAGTATTGGCGAGGCTACAAAGACGCACCCTTAAGGGATGAGAAAGCAAAGATTTATTAATAAAAGGGTTAGTGTATGATTAAATACTCTATAAGATTTTCTCGCTTATGTTCGAACGAGTGCAATGAACTAATTTGACGTTATAAATTCACAAGAAATGCAGGCATATTTACTAATAGCTGTACCCGCGACTTCGTCTACGTGGAACCCAATGTAAAAAAACAGCGATTAATAAAATCATTTGAATGTATTAAGTCCTTCTTATCTACATTTCTCTCGTACTTAAGTCGCGTCATCAATAAAATTACAATAACTTTTGATAGAGTGAACCGATTTTAATGAAATGAAGATTAAATGTTACTCGAAGATATGCTTTATGATTGAACGGATTCCTTGAGCAGTTATGCGTGTGTAAACAAACCAACAGACAGACATACATTTCTAAAAATGATTGAAATGTATTTTATTACCTATCCCTAGATACTTGTACCTTACTTGTAGTTGTACTGTACATAATCAGTACAACTTAGTTAAAGAAACTTCGTCACTCAAGAATTCTTTTTCAGTGCGAAATTTGAAATCTATAATATCTTCTAAAATTGGGGTGTAAGGGGTGTCGAATAACATCTAAGACTTGAGACATCCAAGCCAACCTCACCTGCACGTGGTGCACCCTGCTGAATAACGAACGAGGCAATAGCGAAAGCGGGGTGGTAGGGTTTTACAGCCTGACTGGGTCGCAACCACCATGTCGGTCATTTCGGGACCCGCACACCATTTCGGGATCAGCCTGTACATATCCAGCCTTTCGCAGGCCGGCATGACAGTGGCGACCGGCGATTGATACTGTATCACTCGGCGGTCGCCATTGTTTTTGGATTGTACTGTGCTTACCATCAGGCACAGTGCAGTTATTTTGCCATGCTACAATAAAATAAACATTGATATGATGAATTATAAAGGGCAGTTTCGAAGTACATAACATATATAAAGGCTATAAGGGTGGATCAGCATGTGAGCTGTCTGGAAAGGACGCCCCTCTCTATGCTTCCACTAAAAACGAATGTAACTTATCTGTTTGTAAAAATATATATGATGCAACGATAAACCAGACCGAGTTTGTCGCCGGTTTTTTTCGATGACTGGGTTATTTGTATGGGTTGGTAGTCGTTTTAACTTTCGTAAGTATCTTCTCAGAGCTTTATTTTAAGAAAATATTTTTATACATATCTTTAAACAAATTGATAGACAGACGTACAAGAAATTTAAGGGTGGTTATGATTATTGTGCCCGGATAGAGTGTAACATCTGCTACATTGAGACACTAAGAATGTCTCGTTTCTTGATCTGCATCTTATATTCGAAGATACACCAGTCACAGTGACTGTGTCTAGGTTGTCGCATTTCGAGGTCGTCCATTGTAAATTTAGCAGTCAAATGCCTGTATGGCGATGGTATGGTTATGAAAAAGATGGCCATTAGACCACGTCATGTATTTAATACTACAACTGTCCCTTCCTGGTCAAATACTCAGATGCAGGCTCTAAACAAATTAGAAGGGTGTAGTTTTAAAGGACATGAAGGAGTGCAAAGTTTCCGAAGGCGATGTCAAGGACATGGCGAAAGAGAAAAAAGTGCGGAAGGCTGACCCCACCATCATGTTCGACAAATAGTCTGGAAAAGAGAGAGAGAGTCAAAAGCCTTTTATGGTTTTTGGATTTCTCGAGGGCCTCTAGTAAGCATTGTCATTGGTTTTCTATGAGACACAGTGTAGTCACTTTGCCATAATAGAATAAAAATTGTTACACTATTTAAGTTTTTCAATATGCGGAACAGAACTTTAAGAAAACATATCCACATTATGCTAACGTTAACACCGGTCACTCGGAACCAGTGAATGGCATAAATCGTAACTTTACGACCGAAAAGGTACATTTTATCGATAAATACCGATAAATATCAAACGTACGCATTCGATATAACATACGAGATACGGTTTCCATCTTAGCGTTGATTTATTTTATTGTTATAGCCAATACCGATTTCGAAGTCAACTTATTAATATTTGAATGGATTAAACAGTGATATAATTATTATTGGGCCGGTAAGTCTACATCTATGTAATAAGAATATAAGTCTAACGTGTTTGTATTTTTAGATTTTTGTGAAAAAAAAAATAGTTGCAGCTGTCTTGGATAAAGTAATGAAATACATTCCAATAGTTTTTAGAAATTTCTCTCTGTCTGCTTATTTGAACACGCATTACTGCTAAAGTATTGCTTTAAAGCCTTTGATGAAAATCATAAATTATATCTTCTAGTACCATTTAGTGTTAGTTTCATTAAAATTGGTTAGGTATATCAAAAGTTATTGTAATTTTAATTACGACGCGACTTAAGTACGAGAGAAAAGTAGACGTACTGAGACTTTATTAAGTATTCATTGATGTATTCATTGAGTCGATTTTATTAGTCACTGCTTTGTATATCAAGTTCCACGCGGGCAAAGTCGCGGGCCCAGCTAGTTATCTATATATGTGTCGTTTCATGTCAAAATAAGCTACATCCAATTTTAGGCGTTCTCAATATTTTAAGTTATTTTTCAAAATCTTCAAATTTTGTACATGTCAAATATGAAGATCATAGAAAAAACCAAAAGCTAATTAATGAACGGCAAAATTTAAACTTCGGTGTATACAACTGGAACTGGTATATAAAAAGTATTGAATGGATTTTCATGCGGTTTTCCCCAGCGGATAAAGTGATTCATGAGGAAGGTTTTGGTATATACTATGTTAAGGTTTCTTTTATAATCAGAGTGGGACAACGTCTGCGGGCCCCGCTAGTATATATATAAATTGATGTAGGAATGTATATACATTTCATTGAAAAACTCCAAAATTGTTTTAATCCGTCATCAAAAAATTAGCACATTGAAGTTTTTTTTTCATGGAGAATATTTTTACGCTATTCATTTTACTGTAACTCGCCGCTAAATGTTATTGTTATTAAGTTTTAATAATTAAATTTTACATAGAAATGACGTGTAGTCCATAAAGGACACAGTTATGACGATAGTAGCTTTTACCAGCTGCTTTTAATATACATTTCACTTATCCCTCGGGAAAAAATCTTTTTTTAACGAAAGATACCTTATTTTTTATCAACTGGCTTCCAAAAGGAAGAGGTCCTAAAATTGGTTGCATTTTTAAATGCTTGTTATCTTATACGTGAACTAATTTAAAGCTATGACAGCTTAGTTGATAGCGTGTTCGGACACCGCGTCGATGGACGTAGGTTCGAATCCTTGATACTGAGTAGGAGCGCGCGGTGATGGAAAACATCGTAATGAAACTATACCATAGTGAAAGGGCTTTTCCTAAGTCCGCCTGGCTACCTACCATCTTCAAATTGAAAATCTATCGCCAAGAACCTGTTGTTGCGTTCCGGCAGCCGCTTTTGAGAGCTAGTCCCCTTTAAGTTTACCATGTTTACCATCTTAGACCATGCTGGCACCTAACAACAGATGAGATTGTGGTCAAATGCTAAAACCATTAAAGTAAAAAATGAAAAGAAATTACACTCAAAAATCAAAATCAAATAAAAAATACTTTATTTAATGTAGCCCCTAAGAAAGCGCTTATGAACTTCAAAACTCTTCCTGTTCAGACAAACAACCCAGTAATCGAGAACAACCGGCAAGAAACTTGATAGGGTTTATCTTATTAACATATATACATTACGTGTTACAGTCATTTTTTTGTGTTTGCACAGAGGGAGAAGTCAATGCCAGACATCACCATCGTTCACATATGGATCCACTCTATAATATCCTTTCAACTCCAAAACCAGTTTGACATGATGCTTAATAGTCCGGTAAATCGGTAATATGCTTTGGGACTATTCTGACACTATTCCCTAAAAAACTGTTACTGGTTTCACGAGTTTGAAGCATGGGACGACCAGTCACAGTTTTATAATATTCAGATTATGTCAGTCTTTTACAAAATTCAGCTTTTCAAAGTTTTGTGGACATACATTAAATTATCAAGATTTAAAAGTCTTATCCACATTAATAGTAACCTTTAAAAAATATATCGACGACATCTTTGTATTTAACGTTATTGTTATTATCAGTCGTTATAACGTTATTAACGATCGAAAGAATACAGATATAAATGTTAATCGGTTTTATCGTCCTACCTGACCCTAAACACGACACAAAAACCGATACTTGTGGGCGTTTTAACGGTTCCGTATGATATACTTGAGTTGTCGGAAGCAAATTAGTATGATTTTATAAATAAACTTGGATTGGATAAAGATAATAATTTAAGCGTATAATATAGAATTATCCGGTGCAGAATCATAACATAGTATAAAACAGAATCCTCTGCCACGTCTGTTTGTTCGCGATAAACCCAAAAACTACTGATCGGATTTTCATGCGGTTTTCAGCAGTAGATTAAGTGTTTCATGAGGAAGATTTTGGTGTATAATTTCTCAAAGTTTTTTTTTATTATCAGGGCGGGACAAAGTACGCCAGCCCAGCCATTTATATATATATTTATATGTTATGTTATGTACCATGATAATTTAATGTATGTCCGCAAAACCTTAGATATGCTGGATCTAGTAAAAGACCAGTATAATTTAAATACTAGAAACAGTAACAATTTGGTCATTCCATGCTTCAGGCTCACTAAGTCCAAAAACAGTTTTTTAGGTAATAGTGTTATGTTTTATAATAAAATCCCAAAAGACATTACCGATTTGCCTGATAGTGAGTTCAAGAACCATGTCAAGCGGGTTTTAATATCTAAAGGGTATTATAATAATAATAATAATAATAATATCATTTATTTCAGACAGACATCCATATTTGTGGGTACAATTACAGGTTTAAAAAATAATAATAAAACAGAAAAATAAATTATAAACAAAAACACAGAACACAGGAAATAACATTAAGTGGTAGGTTCGAGTGGAACCTCCGGTGATGGTGGAAATTCACTGTACGACTGCATGTAGCCGTATCCAGCGAGCCAGCATCGGAGAGTCCCACCGGTCCACCAGCGCACGTAGTATTCTGTTGGGGCTGTCACGCATGCGACGCATGATAGAGGCGCACCGTTTGCGCATGATCGCCGCAAAGCCGTCAATATCAGCATCCGCGAACATCGCGGAGGCGCTGCAGTGGCGCGGCAGACCCATCAGCACCCGGAAAGCGTTATTATATTGAACGCGCAAATCACTGTATGCCCGCTGCGTATAGTCAACCCACAGGCTGCAAGTGTAAAAGGACTGACAGTACGCTTTAAAAAGCGCAAACTTAACTGTCTCTGTACACCGGGAAAACCTACGGGCCAACATATTGCATCGGACAGACAGCGCCCTGCGCTCCCTATCCACGTCCACATTATCATTATCATTATAGGGTGGATCAATTCGTGAACGATTGTGACGTCTGGAAATGACGCCCCTCTCTGTGCATCCACTAATAACGAATGTGACGTTTTGTAAAAATATATAACATGGAGAGATAAACCAGATCGAGTTTTTTGCCGGTTCTTCTCGATGTTTGGGGTGTTTTCCGAAAAGGTGGTGGCTTTGACGTTCATAAGTACCTTATTAGGGCCTAAATTTAATAAAGGACATTATGATTTTGATTTTACATTGTGCATTTTTACTAAATGTGTCATTACATTTAAAAATGAGTTAAAACCAATTTAAATCAGTCATATAACATGTTTAATTTTTTTAAGATTTCCAGTTTAAGATACATTGAGAACGAATTTCAAATTTTACCGTCTATAAGGTTTTTAATTTTTTTATGATCTTCATATTTTACCTGTACAAAATTTGAGGATCTTATAACGTAAAATGTTAGGAACGGCTAAAATTAGATTTAGCTCATTTTAAAACTTAAAGACACAAATATATTGCAATTGATTGATATAACAGGTGTATTTGAACTTGAGAAAATTGTTAGCATTCGTGTGAACCGACGAGTGGAGAAAACTTAGTATCCAATATCATTGAGTTCAAACTACCCACACATGTAACAAATTTAAATTGCCGAAGGGACATCGACACAAGTCACATCCTTATTACGTGCACCGTACTAATGGCGTGTTGATTATTAATTAAAAATAATTACGATTACGACCATATTCAATGACTCTGGTGTTACTGCTATTAACACCTCTAGTGATGGCGAATGTGTGTAATTTTTTTTATCGATATTTTTTTTTATACTTTTCCGGGTTGTAAAAAAATTAACATAATCTAGTATTTCTTCACAAAATACTACATAGTTATATCAAATCTTCCTCCTTGCTAGTCTGTTTTGTTCGAGTATCTAAATTTTCTATTTGATGATCTAATTTTGATGGTCAATTTACTAAAACATTTATATTTACAAGAATAATACTACTTACTATTCTTTTTTTTATGTCATAGCAGACAAACGAACATGTGGGTCACCTGATGTTAAGTGATGACCACCGTCCAACGACCATTCGTGCTGAAACCAGTAATAGCTTCAGAGTGGCTCTATACGACAATCTCATTCTACGTATGACTTGTTTATACAATGAGCTCGCATCCAAGCACATCTCACCAGTCATAAATATGAATGACGGAATTCGGTCAAATGACCATCGACGTTATAAATTCAAAAGGATAATTATACACATTTTATATTCATAACTATTTAAATAGCATTTACTAATTTATATTTCAATATTCTTAATTATATTTGCCATCGTGTTTTCTTTACCATGTTTTTATTTTAGTTTGTCAAATGTTTCTTAATATTTAGTGTTACATAATTTAATTTTTTTATTATTATTAATACTGTTGTAATTACTTGTTGTTATTGTTGTTGTTGTAAAATACTGTTGTAAGTTGGATCGATGTGATAAAGCGTTTCGTTTCAGTTTTTACGTGTAGATAAAGTGATTCACGAGGCAGTTACAGGTATATAATTTGTCAAGGCTTTTCTATTATCAGGGCGCGATAACGTCCGCTAGTAAAATACAAAATCCACTACATGACTTTTTTTTATGTCAAAAAAGGAGGCAAACGAACAGGCGGGTCACCTGATATTAAGTGATCACCACCGTCCATAGACACTAGCAACACCAGGGGAGTCGCAAGTGCGTTGCCAGTCTCTATATAGGGAGGGGTAGGGAAAAGAGAAAGGGAAAGGGGAAAGGAGATGGGCCGCCGGCGCTCTCACTGACCGAACGAAACGCAATGCAACCACTGTTACTTCACGTCGGTGTTCTGTGTCTCGGTAATACCTACAGCGTGGCTCTACCACCTTCCAACATACTAAAATCTCGGCATAAACTCCTATATTACTTGATGTAATATCGATAAGTATTGCACATCACTATCGAACGTTTGTAATTAAGGCATCGTCCGTGCACCGAATGTGTGTTTAATCAAGCTCGTAGCCGCCATCGCTTGTTTGCTTTGTGGTTAACATTCTATGCGTACGCGCATCACATTGTTCCTACAGTATATATTAATTTTATTGTACAATTATCATATCCTTTCTTATTATTGAGCTGTGTTTATAAAATTGGTTTTTATTATGAACGTAATATGAAGACAATAATTGTATGGTAGATTGTTAATTAACCACTTTTATGTGATTTTAATGATAGAACGATAATTAAACATTCATTGAAGAAAAATATAAGTATGACTAGTGGTACCCGTGACTAATAAAATCATCGGAATATATTAAGTCCATTTATTCTACTATCCTGTCGTGCTTAAGTCGCGTCCTCATTAAAATTACAATAACTTTTGATAGAGTGAACCGATTTTAATGAAACAAACACTAAATGGTACTAGAGGATATGATTTATGATTTTCTTTTATCGCGAAAGGATTACTTTAGCGATTTTGCGTGTCCAAAGAAACCGACAGACAGACAGACATTTCTAAAAACGATTGAAATGTATTTTATTATTTATTCCTATACACGTTGGATTTAACACTCTTGTTGTATGTATAGATATAATATTAACTCAATAATCGTGTGATAGATTATATAATAACCATTTTTATGCCATTTAAATGTTGTGGTGACCTAGTGGTTCGAACGGTGGAATATCAACCCGATAGCCGCGGGTGCGAATCCCGGCATGTACCTATAAATCTTTCGGAATTCACGTACATTTACTAATATAAGCTGGTAATACTATCGGCTGATGATGAAGAAAACATAGCGAGGAAACCTGAATCTAAGAATTGTTCAAGTATTTTTTTATTTTTTAGTATTATCACTGAATTTCTATGAATCTACCTATACGTCGTGGGCTGGCGTGGTGATATGCCCATACGTTCCTTCAAGAAGAGGCATATGGAACTGCAGTGGGTCTCTCACAGGCTGATGATGATGATGAAGCTATTTTAACGATATAACAAATAGCTAAACGTTAATTAGAGAAAGTAAAATTAATCCATATAGAACACGAATTTCTCCCAAAACAAAAAAATGCCAATATGAAACACGCAGGCACTATTATACTAAGTAGATATTCTACTAATAAATATTTCTGTGTTTTCAAATATTAAAACTGAATCACGAAGTTTTTGCTTGGACATGTCAAATTCGTCATAGAATTATAAAAAATCTATGTATTCTGTGGCACACAAAAAAATTACTATAGTAAGGAATCAAACAAAATACCTTAACCTAATAAATCTTAATACTATTGGACATAATTTAATCGGACCTCTCGATTTTGAGATCATAAATTAAAGATTTTTAACATTTTAAAAACGAAACAAAACTTTTAATACGCCGTATCGGGTATAAATCACACTGGAGTCGCTCATTTCTTCTTTGGTGGCACGGACGTATACATTTCTGCGTTTAAAACTCAGCTTTATATCTATAGTGATAACGTAAAAAATCACAAAATTATAATCGCGTTGCATTCGATCGTTGCAGTTAAAGGAATTGAGACTCTACACATTTTAACATAGATGTGTAATTTAAACGATCGTCTATAGAAATTTCTCATATAAATCAATGAGATTCGGTGTTTCCGATCCTCCGATAACCGTGTATTGATACTTACATCGAGGTGTTTTGAAATCTCGTCCGTCACGGGGCACGTATTAAAAAATTAGTCGAGACTTCGAAATTTACGGATTCAAAGACAAATACTTACGGATTATTTCAAATTGATCAATATTGAAAAAAATCTGTTATTGAAGTGAAAACTTCTTTAAGCGCGTTGAGTGGTATTTTTGGCAGGAGATATAGTTATCGTTACGCGTCATGACATGTTAGTAAAGCGTGACCGAGCGTATTGCACTTGCGCGGTTTGCATCAGACCAGCGACGCGTAGTATAACGGCCTGTGTACATCTAATATTGATATTTTGTAGTGTGATTGTTTACCTTATTGTATGTTTTATTAACTAATAAACTGTATAAAAATGTGTATAATTATTGTTCGGAGGGCCAATAGATGTGAAAACTGGCCTAACGATAATAATTTCAACTTACAAATTATGAAATTTAAATAATTTACACTATAAATAATTTAAAAATTCAAAACAGTTCTTATTGCTGACTGCCTCAACGTTTTTTTTAATGACATCTCATAAACGTCACTCCTGTCAGTGTCAAGTGAGTCACGGGAGAGCTACTTTGTAAGTGTCTGTAATTGTTGAGTTGTCATTGCGTTTCAGTGGCCTAATCTGAGAAGACTAAATTACTTATAAATTTTAATGCTACCTATAAACTGACTCTCTCGTGACTAACTTGAAATTGGCAGAATACGTGTGTTTATGAGACGCATTACAAAAAAGTTAAATAGAAGCCGATAGGTACCAACCTTAGACAATATTTTTCGGCGCACTGAATATTTCGAATATATTAGTTCGTATTTGCATGTAATATAGTCAAATTTTAACACAAAACAAAGTTAATGTATTGTTATAGATATCTGGCATATATTTATTCTTGAAATGTGTCGTCGTTACATCTATAATATAATACGTATTTTTGTAAATTTGTGTTCTGGGCAACTATATACAGAGCGGACAAAAAGTTTGGCGAGAATTATATCTAGTTATAAAATTTTATTTAATTTCTTTCTTCCAGATTAAGCTACTGAAAAACATAAAGACAAACTCGAATTTTCGTACCAAATGTTGTAAATAGATATATATCTATATAATGGTTAGTGTTAGTTATTATGATATATTAAATATATAATTAGGTATATATAAAATAAACCAGAGTATTGTCAAAAGGAGAAAAATATTGTAAGGGCAAAGATTTTAAATAATATACCCCACGTATATTTACTAGATACAAAACTTACTAGATACAAAAATTTTATAAGTAATAAAATAAATTAATTGGCAATAATGTATTTTAGAGTGTCTTCATCCAGTCCACATTTACATTCACATGATTATTAAAACATGTCAGAGTGTTGTAAATAAAAATGTAAAATAGTAGGTATTATATAGTATTATAAAATATCAGAACGTACGACGCGATTTCTTACTGCTAGGTGACAATTATCATAACATTAAAATTCAAGATCTAAATTTGTTATTTGTAATTTTTATAAAAATGATTGAATAATGTAATAAAATTATTTACTTTATCAAAATATAAAACACCGCCATCTGTTAAATCTTTAGCGAATTACTTTTCTAGTCAATATTATGAATATTGTATAGAAATCAATGTTCTATATTTATTTAGACATCTTTTATCTATAGATATAATAAGAATGTAGATCTAACGTGTCTGTACTTTTTAGACTTCTGTGAAAAAATTATTGCCAAGGAATAAATAATAAAATACATTTCAATCATGTCTGTCTGTTTGTTTGTACACTGCTTTCAAGATAAAACAAGAGCTGAAGGGGTGTCGAATAACATCATAAGACTTGAGATAACCAAGCCAACCATGTGCACCCTGCTGAATAACGAACGAGGCAATGGCGAAAGCGGGGTGGTAGGGTTTTACAGCCTGACTGGGTCGCAACCACCATGTATATGGCGAAAAAGCCCGTCATAATGATTCACTTGTGTGGGTCGCGTTTCGGGATCAGCCTGTGCATATCCAGCTTTTCGCTGGCCGGCATGACAGTGGCGACCGGAGATGGATAGTTTCTCTCTCGGTGGTCGCCATTGTTTTTGGATTGTACTTTGCTTACTATCAGGCATAGTGCAGTCATTTTGCCGTGCTACAATAAAAAACAGCAACTTACTTCAGCTAATATCTATGTATAGACCATCCTTAATAGGACCATACTCATGACGTCACTCGTGATAGGTTATTAATTGTAAGGATTGAGTTAGTTGCGCTAATGTGCCAGTATATGGTACCAAGTACACCCTTCGAACCGAAACAGTATTATGGGTATTTTTGCTTTCAAACAGAAATAAGTGGAGCAGTAATGAACGTCCAACCTTGCATATGTCTTCCCAGTCTTAACATGTTATAGTATTAAATATTATAATGGACGTTACTTTGCATTTCCGCCTGGAACTGCAACGTCTGGTCTAACCGTCAAGTTACTTTTTTTCCTTCTGTTACTAATATTCCTTTATATTACTACCTTCAGGTGCGCCACACGGGTTGTGAAAAATGTGCTCCAAATGTTACATCCTCCTTGGTTAGGTAAAAATACTATTAGATCCCGGAATGTGGACTCTTATATGTGCCATAGGTATTATATCTAGTGTATCCATGACTTTTTCGGGTATTGACAAAAATCATATCATATTTTATTTAACAATTTCCCGGCCAGTGTGTTAAGCGTAACGTGAAGAGACATTTAGGCCGGCATGACAGCGGTGACCGGTGAGGGATAGCGTGTCTCTCAGTAGTCGCCATTGTTTTTAGATTATACTATGCTCACCATCAAGCAAAGCACAGTCACTTTGCCGTGCTACGAAAAAAGTAATTCACATGCCTTAGTCGATGGATAGCTTATTTTCGGTGTAGGTAAACATCGTCATAAAGCTGGTGGTAGGGCTTTCACTAAGTCCGCCTGGGTAGCTACCACCCTAAGATGAAAACCTATCGTCAAGCACATGTTAATGTGTTCCTGCAGCTAATCCCTCTCTAGGCTTAAAGTGTTTAACGCTAAAATCTATGAAATATAGAAAAAACTTTGGTAAAGAAAAAATGGGTTTGTAGTTCAAGCGAGCAGAGCTGCGTGCACAACTATATACAGTGTAATAGTTCAATCATATCCCATCTTTAGCTCATGACTAAACAGTTTTATCAGCGACAAATAGCTGGTCCGTACGAGTGACAATAAAAATTACTCAATCGCGTAACAAATTCGAACCGCATTACCGAGAGACGGGTGCGTGGGCACAACCGCTTCGCTCGCCGGATGCTGTGTTTGCTCGCAATCAATTTTATTGCCGACTGGTATTCGCTGCTTATATATACACTGTTGTCCATAATACGTACGTCGTTTTTATTTTTACTTATTGCAAATCTGTCGCCAGGCACTTATAATTGTGTTCGGTAGTTGCGCTCGAGATCCAAGCCCCTCTATACTATTATTACAGCACCATTATTAGCACCAAATAAGATTCTGGTCGAACGGTAATCTTTAGAAGTGTATTATACCTATAATCCTACCTATAATGTTATTTTGAACTCATTCGGTTTACTTAAAGGGAACTTACTTATTAGTTGCCTTTTATAAATAAACTATCTACTACCCGTGACTTCGCCCACGTGGAATAGTTACTCCGGGCTAACCTGGGTTTACCTTGTTCCATGAACAGTTATTACAGAGAAGCTTGTAGCGTCCTCATCAATATCATCAGATTCAAAACCTTCACAAAAAGTCGAGGCAGTTATACGGACTACCGAAAGAAGTGAAATCTCAAAATAATGAAATAAATGTGTTCTCTTTTTAATATTCATGTTAATTATAGTGTGAATTAATATATTTAAATTTCAGAATTTGTTTATTGAAATTCTTAACA
Organism: Antheraea pernyi; assembly: GCA_015888305.1. Taxonomy (NCBI): domain Eukaryota; kingdom Metazoa; phylum Arthropoda; class Insecta; order Lepidoptera; family Saturniidae; genus Antheraea; species Antheraea pernyi. The sequence goes on along the minus strand of MU159082.1, from coordinate 40,199 downwards.
TTAGTGTGGTTTTCATTCTATTGATACTCGAAGCGATGATTATATACATTTTATAAAATCTATTAATCAATCAAACCTATGTTCAGCTTCTTTTTTCTCCATAGGTAATAGGATTCCTTAACGGATATCCATCCCGTCGCGCAGTCGAGGATGCATATACCCGAATCGCACGGACTAAAACCCCAAGGTACCTTCTTACACTTTTGACCGGGGGAGCAGGAACTGTCTAATTGACACTACGTCTGCTCCTCAGACTGGTGTTGTCCCCTCTTAACTGTGGCCTGAGGCGTCAAGATAAAGGGCCTTAAAGGGGTTGGGGTTTTTAGAACCCCCCTGACGAACTGTGTACGACGAAGTCGCATCGGCACAATGCATATCCACTACATGAGCTTGTTCAGTTTAACTGCCTAGGGCGACGGATATGCCCTTGTCCATCGCCCCCAGACCTCAACTACGGCAGCCGGAGGTCATCGCCTACTCGTCGCCGCCGCGTGGTTCGTCGGCCGCGGGAGGGGAGTCTAATCGTTCGCTCCCTCTCCCTCTCCGCAGCCTCCTTTGCAAGCATGACTGTTTCGCAGTACGAGGCGGCGGAGGTCTTCCCGGCTTCGGTCTCGACCATCTTAAAAACGACAGTCGGGAGCGATAGATCCTGGCCAATGGCCGCGACTAGCTCTCTGCGTGACACGTCCCAGGCGGAACACTCACTCAATGTGTAGTGCGGGAATCATTCGCGCAGCCACAATGATGGCACCCTGCAGTCGGCTCCCGGCCTATGCGATATAGCGGCGTTATATTCGATAACGTTTGATGAGCTGCAACATATCAATATTACATGTACACGGGCCGTTTTACAATATGCTGTTAGTCTAACGCAAGCCGCGTAAGCGTAATACGGTCGGCCATGCTTACGTAGCATGTCATGACGCGAAACTATAAATTTATCTCCTGCCAAAACTACCGTTCAAGGCACCTAAAGAAGTTTTCAGTTCAAAAATGTGTTTTATTTAACATGATCAAACTGAGTATGTTATTAATGAACTAGGGATATCTGCTGACGCGGTGTGTGATTCAATCGGCGGCACAATCTGAATACTAATAATTGTGATAAACTGTGGTTGGTTTTAGACTTAGTAAAACCGGTAATAGTTTTTTGGGAAATAGTGTTAGATTTTACAACAGTCCCAAAGGATATTACCGATTTGTCGGATTGCGAATTTAAGCGCCATGTCAAGCGGGTTTTGGTGTCAAAAGGCTATTAGAGTGGATCAATATGTGAACGATGGTGATGTCTGGAATCGACTCATCTCTGTGCATCCATTAAAAACGTTTGTGACATTTACTATTATATAGAATATATTATTATTCTAAATATTATATATATTTGTTAAAAAGATAAACCAGATCGAGTTTCTTTGCGGTTCTTCTCGATGACTGGGTTGTTTTCCGAACCGGTGGTAGTTTTGACGTTCATGAGTGCCTTCTTAGGGCCTAAATTGAATAAGGTGTTTTTGATTTGATTCTATTCTAATTTTCATAGTATTACAGTGACTATTTTAGTTTATCGCATTCTATGAACAGCTAAACCAGAGAAGCTATTAGATATAGATACAGTGGCGTCACTTGATTATGTTTAAAAAAAACCTTGGCTATGTTATTCTCTAATGTATTCGCCATCGTCTGAGTCATAAGCACATATTAATTCTGCTGTCGACTGTACTTGAGTAACCTCCGAAATAATACGCATAAACTGATGATTTCAATTGACAACGGAAGCTGCGCTGATCTCAAATTGTCTAACGCGATACGGCCGCATACCAGCTTGAATAACACATACGGCCGATGACTAATGCATATCGGGTTACGTTGCCCGAGTTTTGTCGTTTAGGTAATACGTTTTACTGTCCGAAAGCTGTATCATAACCGTTACAAATGTATTAAAATGGCATGCGTCATATGGACAAAAAAATATATAATGAAGGTGTTGTTTCTAAGTTACCTTTAGGCGCGTTGTGTGGTATTATTGGCTGGAGATAAATTCATAATTTCGCGCCATGACATGCTACGTCAGTATGGCGGTTACGCGGCTTGCGTCTGACTACCGACGTATAGTACTGGAGCCTGTGTACATGTAATATTGATATTTTGCAGCTCATACGCTTCGTTGATCAATAGACATTATAAAAATGTATATATTTATTGCTTCGAGTGCCAATAGATATGAAAACCACACTAATGCTAATAATTTCGATAAATAAATTCTGAAATTGAAATAGTGTCATTTGTACTATAATTAATATGAAAATTCAAAAGAGAACATATTTATTTCATTGTTTTGAGTTTTCACTTCTGTCGGCAGGCATTAACTTGTCTCATTGAAAATAAAAAGTAACAAATAGGCGTACATTTCATTTGATTTTAAGTGGTCACACGGCCTATGGTTAGATAGGAACTTAGCATTCTTGTTTTTGGCGGGATCTTAGTCTGTGATGTAGTGGTTTTTATATTTAACATTGGTTGCATTTTACGTAATGTAGTTCGTTTAATTAGTACAAGTGAAATGCATCGAAAATAATACCACGGAGCGTGAATTCTAAGATGCAACAAAAACTCTCTGGAAAGTTCTAACAAGGAGGTCACCATCTTCTTAGAACATTGAAATTAATGCAAGATAATTGTAATACTATTACCTACTCGACAATGGCAGTAGTAATCAGGAATACTGGTTGCGAAATATAAGAAAGACTACTTTCTTATAAATCAAAATAAATTCAGTCGATACAAAACGACTACCGCTACATTACGTTCTGTTGCAAAATTTTATCTAAACTATTAAATATTAAAAACACAATGCAATTATTTAAAATTACTAAAAAATGCGGTAGAACCTTAAATCCCACTTTAATATTGAATTCACAGTGATCCCACTTACATGACAAAATAAATTAAAAAATGTTAAACGCGACATACAAAATATGTACCTTAACTGAACTGAATCATTTTCTCATCATCGTGTTAAGTGATGTGAAGATAGATAAATGTTTGTAACTCTTACACGCAAAAATTACCACAGGGATTCTGATGAAATAGTAATATAGCTTATATATCAGAATATCATATAGGCTGTAATTTAAAATCAGTTTCAATAGACTAAATAATAAGCGTGAAATAAAGTAGAAGTCCTGCCGTCTGCGAGTTAATTCGTCGCCATCATCATCAACCTGTAAGAGAGCCACTGCATGGACATAGGCCTCTTCCCGAAGAAATTTATGGGCTTAATTACCACGCCAGCAACATAGTGGCGATTTAAACTCAGAGAAATCCACAGATCTATGCTTTCCCACATATAACAGTTCTACAAGAATTTCTCTGGATCAGGTTTCCTCGCGATGTCTTCCTTCACCGGCTACCGATATTGTTACCTATTTAAATTAGTAAATGTACGTGAATTCTGAAAAATTCGTTGGTACACGGCGGGGGTTCAAACCAGTAGACATCGGAATAATATTCCACCGGTCAAACCACTAGACCACCACTACTTTCGACGTACATTGCATAAATCGTTAGGGTTCATAAGGATTATGCATTGTGTCATCATTTATAAAAGACAGACGATGTTACGGACGGACTAAACACTAAAATATTAATAACATGACTAAAAAATGAATAATAGTTTAAAAAAAACTAAAAAAAACACGCTTTCATAAAAAATTCAACAAGAAAACGGAAAATAAAATTTAATAAATTTTGGATTAAGAATAGTGTAAATTAGAAATAAATGTATATTTTTGTAAAAACTGACAAAAAAATTATAAAAATACTGATATCTGGAGGTGCTGATATTAACAGTGACGCATGTTAATATGTTTTTTTAGTTTTTTTAAACTATTATTTATTTTTCATTTTTTAGTTAAATTTTTTTAACATTGTTTTTCGGATTATTGAATTGTCATCGACCTTGACAGGTGTGCAAAGTTTGAATTAAATCTGATCGTTCAAAGTAGGACAAAATCGAGCTCAAAGGGGTCGGTTACAAACATACAGGTGAAGCTAATAAAAGCATGTTAATGATTATAAAGTCCGATTGAAATTCTTAAGGGAACTTTTAGATACGGATATCTTACGAACAGGAGAGGTGATATTATTGGTGTTACATTTAGGATCATAAATCTTCTATATATATATATATAATAAGAGGGCAAATATAACGTGTCTATACATTTAGGGTTTTGTAAAAAAAAATGTATAAAAAAAACATTTTAATCAATATTACAAATGTCTGCTAAAATACTGCGTTCATAATAAAAGCGCTCCAAGAAAATAATAAAGCATATCTTCGAGTAACGTTTAGTGTGTGTTTTATTAAAATCGGGTTGGTCTATCAAAAGTTATTGTAATTTTAATGACGAAGCGACTTAAGTATGATAGAAATGTAGATAGTAATTAGACTTGATCAAATTAAATCAAATCAAAAATACTTTATTCAGTTTAGGCCCTAATAACGCACTTATGAACGTCAAAGACTACTTCAGAAAACAACCCAGTCATCGAGAAAAACCGGCAAGAAACTCGATCGGGTACATTTTTTAAACATATATTTCCAATACATTATACAATGCTTTTAGTGCATGCACAGAGAGGAGTCAATTCCAGACATCACTATCATTCACATACTGATCCACTCTATAATATCCTTTTGACATGGCGCTTAAATTTACAGTCCGGCAAATCGGTAACATGCTTTGGGACTTTATTGTAGAACCTAACACTATTACCTAAAAAACTATTACTGGTTTTGCTAAGTCTGAAACATGGGACTACCAGTTTATTACTGTTTCTAGTATTTAGATTATACCTGTCTTTTACTAAATTCAGTTTCTCAAAGTTTTTCCGGACACATACAAATGGACACATTGATACATTCAGATGACTTATAGTCACTGTTTTATTATTTAGGATCCACGCGGATGAAGTCGCGGGTATAGCTAATACTGAATATAAATCAATTATAACTATGAATGTGATGCAGTTAAACTTTTAGCTATGGTTCTTTTCGTTACCATACTTGCCATTCCACTATCGACTATAACTAACAATACAAACTGAAAAACAAACACACAAAAGGGAATCGTGTTACACGCTGTATACAATATCTGAAGATTAATTGTCAATACGGTATGAACATCGCGCGCGACAAACAAACAAGCAAACAAATAAGCAGACAGACGGCCGTGAGACACGACGCGACGTGGACGCTCCAATATGCGAGCAATAATTTTAGTGTTCTATGTTACACCTACGTTTGTGATTTCCAACGGGATTATTCTGGAACTCTTCAATAGTTTTAACGATAAGTTAAGCTTTTTAATACATCGTGAGTATAAATAAATATAATAAATATAGAACTATATCTATATATATAATAGGAATGTGAATCTATCGTGTCTGTACCTTTTAGATTTTTATGATAAAGTTGTGGCAGGTGACTTGGATAAAGTAATCAAATACATTTCAATCATTTTTAGAAATTTCTTTCTGTTTGAACACGCATTACTGCTAAAGTACTACGTTCACGATAAAATCTCATAAAGAATATCCCCGAGTAATATTTAGTTTCATTAAAATCTGTTCACTCTATTAAAAATTATTGTAAATTGCGACGCGACTTAAGTACGAGAAAAAAGTTGATAAGTAAATGGACTATATTATGAATATATTAATTCAGGTTATTTTAATAGTCACTATTTTGTTTTAAATTATGTTCTACGCAAACGGAGTAGCGTGCACAAGCAGTATTAAATAATATTGACTAAATTCGTGCATAGAAGATAGACCTTGAGCTTTTCATTTTTACAAGCAGAGATCCAAGCTCAAAAATGATGTAGACAAAAAGGAATAAAAGCTTTATGATGCATATGAAAATTTCAAGGTCAGTCACCAATATTTGTCCCAAGCAATGATAATGACAAGCTTTGTGGCCCAATAGAGATCGCAATTTTGAATCCAGCACATGAAATACTTTTGTCTGAAAATCATTATTGTCACATTATCAAAAGATCAGCTTTTTTTTTTTTTTCGAACTGACTATGCTATTGACCTGGCAAGGTCTTTACAGCTTCACCGGACTACTAAGGCCGAGCGCTTAGGGCACTCAGCCGATTTTGGGTTTTGGGTAACATACACAAGGGTGCACGCACACCTCGGCTTGGGCTGTTACCTAAAAAGACGCGTCTGTCCTAGCTAAACTATACTAAGCTATTCATACATATATACATTTGTGAACCATGCAATGAAAATTGCATGATTCACCAATGAATACGTGTATATCGGAAATGAAACGAACTAAACTATTCGATTCAGTTCGATTGAGGGAAAAAAAGTAAACCCTCCCACAATGTGTATATATGTGCACGTGTGTGAGAGAGATAATCTCATATGTGTGTTCAAGTGATGTAGGTGAGTCACTGTATCGCGTAAATAATATCAAGAGGGCTCCGCGCGGGGACGACCTAGGCTCGAGATATTATTGAGAACCGCGAAGTGTGCGGGAGCTAATAGGGATCGATTACAAAAGCGTAGGCGCAACACGCATTTAATAAGATCGAATTTAAATTTACTAACGGTGACGGCACCGAAATCTAAAAATAGACATAACAAAAATTATTATTATTGTTTGACGGTTATTTTTTAGGGGAAGATAGACGTAAATACGCGATTTACTCTATCTTATATGAGTTATTTATTTTTTAACAGCTGCGCGCGCGAGCCGTTGTAGTGTAGCCGCGATGGCTGGAAATCTATGGATTGCCGTGACGGCACCTAGTAGCGGATTACGAGAGCACTCTTCGTACGCCGAGATCTCCGAGATCTCGTGGAAAATGAGTAGTTGACCTGCGTAGTCAATACTCGATAGGGAAAAGGAGTATGCGGGGTCATCCTGTGAAGGATTAGCCGCCGGAGGTTTGGGAGTGTGCTGGGACGCGGGTTTAGGAGCCCACGGGGCCTGAGGGGCCCGGTAGGGGCGGGGGGGCGCACTAGTCGCGGGTACGGACGCTGCCGGTGCACGAGACGTGCCCGGCAGGTTCGGGAAGGCCTCTCGAGACATGAGAGGCGGAGGTCGAGGACGGGCGGGGGCAGCGGCCGTCTTAGACGGCGACGCCTGCCTGGGGTATCGAGGGCGCTTTGTGCGCGGGGCGCGGGGACATCCGCGATAATTCGCGGTATGGCCCACGCCGCGGCACAGAACACAGCTCGGAGGGTCGGAGGCGTCTTTCGTGCGAGAACACTCCCTAGTGGAGTGGTCGCCGAGGCACTTAACGCACCTGGGTTTCAGGCGACAGTTTCGTGCGGAGTGTCCGTACACCTGGCAGTTGTGACACTGCGAGGGCACAGACGTTTTGCGCGGCGGCTCGACTATGACGCCGGAGAGGCCGCAAAGGGATGTAAGATTAAAAATCGCTTTCCCCTGAGGGGTGCGATCGAGGACAACGAGAACCATATCATATGGAGCCCTGGTGCGCGGAGAGCGCATACGATGAACCTCGCGAACAGGAATCTTCTGTTCCTTGAGGTCGTCTGAAATGTCGTCAGTCGGGAGTTCTGAGGGGACTCTACGGATCACAACCCGTAGTTTACGCTCCTCTTCGAGAGAGTGCGTGAAATAGCCCCACTGGTTGTCCCGAAGGAAACGAGTGAGGTTGCGATGGGCGGTGGACGTGGCTACCTTCACCTGAATACCTACAGCGGTATTCACGGCGGAGGTGTAAGGGATACCTGCCGTTTCCAGCAGGCTAGAAATCTCAACCCAAGACGCTTTGTCTTGGATCGTAACGGGGGGCGGTGGGCGGGGCTTCTTGCCCGAAACTGCGGAACCCGCAGCCACGGGCGAGTCGGGTCTAGAGGGCGCTGGTGTCGCCTTTGGCACTTTCGCGCCATCGACGTTTGCGATCTTTTTAGAGGGCAATTTGTCCTCCGGATCGGAAGAGGAGTTCGAGCGCTTCTTGCGCGGTTTGCGGTGCGTGACGGTGGTGAAGCCATCGTCCGCAGCAGGGGCTTGCTCAGCCTGAGGGGCTTGCTCGGCAGGGGGATCCTGCTGAGCAGGAGGGTCTTGCTCCATGTCGGAGCCGGAGTCGGAGTCGGAGTCATCGCTATCGCGATCGGCTGGGATTGGGAAGTTGTTGGAAGCCTCGATCTTGGCATAGATCGAGGGAGCGGGCTTCGAGGAATGAGGGAGCTCGGTGCGACGCTTTGCAGCGTACGCATCGTAATCGTCTACGAGACGAGGACAGATAGCGGCTATGAAGCCGCGGAGGCTAATGAGCTCAGTCTCTAAGAGACTGATCTCTTGTTCAGCGGCCATACCGGGGCCTGAGGAGGGGAGTGGGGCGGGGGAAGACATGTGAAACCTCCCTGCCAGAGGGGCAGGGGGGCGCGCCTTAATGAATTTAACGGACTATCCCGAGTCCGGATCAAAGGGAGCTGTTTAAAACTAAACAAAATAGGAAAACAACGCAAATAAGTACCTGAGCGAGACAGGGGAAAAATAACATTAGACTACTTAAACAAACAAACAATAAAAAGAAAATAAATTTAAAAATAAATCACTGAAGAATTAAAGAAATACGTAAATAAATAGATAAACAAAAGAGTAAATAAATAAATATACCAAGAAATAGATAAAGCAATAAATAAATACAAGGAAAGGTCTCACTCACTGCGCTTCACAGGTGCGCTGCACCTGCGTTCTTTTTCTTGGAACTGAGTGAGACCTTTCCTTGTATTTATTTATTGCTTTATCTATTTCTTGGTATATTTATTTATTTACTCTTTTGTTTATCTATTTATTTACGTATTTCTTTAATTCTTCAGTGATTTATTTTTAAATTTATTTTCTTTTTATTGTTTGTTTGTTTATAAAATCCAACTTAGCGCGCGCAGCAAAACGGACAACCGCTCGAGTCGACGGTTCGATCGGAACTCCCCTCAAAAGGTCGGCGTTACTTCTACATAGCTATGTATATCAATTAATAAGCCACCATATTACAAAATAATATTTTATATAGGGTTAAATAACCGTGTGTGTTATTGTGGCTTAATTTTTTATTTATTCTACTTTTCATTTATCACAGTAATTTGCATTAATTTAAAGGTCCCGTGGACATATAAATGGCTAAGATAAGACGTCATATTATAATGCCACTATCTCTATAAAATATAAATATATGACAGATAATTGTTTACTTTTACACGTGAATAGGAAAATTATATGGATAGAGAACATTTTTGAGATATATAGGAAAATCAGATTGGGAACGAGGTTCCTTATCGCGGGTTACTCGCTCTGATTGGATGGAAGAGGGAGCAAAAAAAATGTAAGAAGACTTTTTTCCGACACTTCTTTGCTATAAAGTATGAGAGTTAGCAAGATCAGTATTTCGCTCACTTTCATTCTCGAAATAAAGATAGAAGCCTAGAGGGGAAACGCCGGCTCGCGCAGTGCTTTCGCTGCCAGCAGTTCCGGCATTCGTTTCTGTAATGCCAACGTCAGATTGCCTGCGTGCGGTGCGGGGTGCCACACCCTGCCGGCCTATGTGACCGCCCGAAAGATGAGCCGGCGACCTGCGTCAACTGCGGGGGCGCACACACGGCTAATAACAATATAAGATACCCTGTGTTTAAACGAGAACTACGGAACCGCCGGACCGGCACCATGGACCGGACCGGCCAAAGGCACACCACGAAAGCCGGACCAACCCCAAGGGTAGTCGAGGAGTTGACTGCGACGAGCCTCATGGCCCCCGCCAACGATTCTCCCCCCAAGGTCCCATGGAAACCCGAGGAAAGAAGAGGAGACGCCCATGACAACAAGCAACAGAGACAGCCTTTGCAGACCTATCAGACCTAGCAACGACCTAAAGACTGCCTCCCTTGAAGAAGCCTGCAGGATCAAAGCAGCTTTTCGGGAAATTATAGGAAACACCATAAGAGATCTCCAACGGCAAGATGATGACCAGAAGATGATGATGATCCAGTTAGACCACACCCCTCGAGAGTCGGAGACGACTATAGGGCAGCGCCTTTCCTAGGGCGCTTGTATCAAGAGTAAACAAGACACCCCCGTTTAGCGTGGGGGGAGAGTGATGCCACGGCCAGAGGGGTAACCCTGATGCCGTCTCCCCGCGTGCCCCTTGCCCCTGCCCGAGAAGAGTTTAAACTGACCAGTATTTTAGAAAAGGTAATTAATTCTTTAATAACTGTAATTTTATCTATGGTCCTCCGAACATGGTGTAGGGCATGTAAACATGTTAAAACATTGCATTTATTAATGCGTATCACACTTTTACAGGCAAAAATAATGATTTTTAAATTATTATGGTTACAGAATAGTGGTGCGACACCCCGAGCACATATCGACTTGAGGGATTGCCCTACCGCGGCCACTAAATCAAACAGTCGATAAAAAGCTAAATGTTGTCCGATGCAAGGCGAGAACTCTTGCGCATAAATTTACGTTTTACTGATAAATTAAGCAGCGAACATTGTGAGTTATGGGCTTAGATCTTTTATGTTTGCGTCTTGCTTTTGTGATTTGCTATTTAACTAGTATAAAGTACAGGGTTCGCTCGAAGATTCTGTATCCTCGAAACTGCGTTTATAATATTCCTCCTTATTATATCTCCTCTGATATCTGTTATCATGTCTGAAATCTCTGGAATAATCTTGAGTACTTAATATGATTGCTGAACAATTATTTTATTAATCACTAGTTTCTCCCTGCCACTTGAACTTCGATAAAAAAAACGATTTTGAAACATTATTTATTGGTGTTCCGTTCTTATTGCGTAATAATATATAGCTTATAGCCTTCCTTAATAAATTAGCTATCTAGAACCGAAAGAACTTTTCAAAGCAGACCAGTAGTTCCTTTGAGAAAACGTTCACGCACGTTCAAGAAAACAAACTCTTGAGCTGTATAATATTAGTGTACAAGATAAGAGATATGTTAAATTGTGTTCGCATCACGTTTATTCTAACTGAATGAGAATTTCATATATTTGATAGAAATTATAAGTGTCCCTTGAGACGATACTTTGGCTCCTTCTATCTACTATTTACTTCACTGAGAACTGCAGCAGCAGTTGTCTCAGTGGAGGATCTCAAGCTGCACAAGCTTACTACCCCTTAAGCGTATGGAGTTTGGCTTCCTTGTAGATATATTGTTAAAAGAATACATGCACCATATTTCTATGGACCCTTATGATGCCAACAGCTGATAGAAGGAGTAATTATTTTTCTTCTATTTATTATAAACATTTACATAAATACAATTTATGACGTTGGTTCAAAGGCATTGTTAACATAAGTATTTGATATATTCCTGCAGAAGAATCACTGGATATGTTAAAACTTTTACTCTGGTGGTAGTGCCACGCTGAAGCTATTACTGTTTTCAGCCAGCATGCATTCATGCCCATTAGTCGTCTCGCCCGGGGTAATACCTGTCTCTCATAGAAAACCGACGTGAAGTAACAGTGCTTGCATTGTTGCGTTTCGTTCGGTCAGTGAGAGCGCTGGAGGCCCACCTGCCTACCTCTCACCTCTCCTCTCCTCTCCCCAACTCTCCATTCTTCAAATACAGGCTGGCAACGCACTTTCGACTCCACTGGTGATGGTAGTGTCTATGGACGGTGAAGATCATTTAACATCAGGTGACCCACTTGTTCGTTTGCCTGCTATGACATAAAAAAAACTATGTTTTAAACCACTTTTTTGTAGTACAATCCTGTAATATTCGAATTTAAGTGATAATGTTTTAGTGGTATATAGATATTAGGGTGGGCCAAAAAAATAATAATTTTAACTGTATTTTTCAAAGAATAAAAAAAAAACGATTTTTTTTGGCCAACTCTAATAGATATCATAACTACCGATTTTTATTCGAATCCTGTAATAGACTGGTTTTTTTTTGCATACAACGGCACGGTGATTGTGATCTTAAAATTTAAAACGTATTGCTAAACTCCAGTCGGGGAATTATAGCAACCACAGGTGAGAGGAGGGTAAACTCCATTTTTAGTACTATCAAAGGCCTATGGCCTAAGGCATATTTTAAATATAACGCATATCTTCGGTATAGTATTGTATAGCATCTGTATATTGTATGTCTATATCAATCGACTTTAATTAGTAACAAAAATAATTTTAACAAATTTCATGTACATTATACCTAATCAAATTATGTTCCTGTTGTCGATTCTTTTCTGATATATAGATAAATAAAAAGTCGCTACTTCAACGTATATTGTATAACATTCTCTCATTTAGGGGTCATGAATGTTAAGTTTCTATTGTTCTTCCCTGAATACGGCTTAGTAATCTTACTCACTGACAATGTGTTTAAAATGGAATTCAAATAATCGGTTTAAATTTTCTGTCAATATATTGAAATTGTTACTTTGAAACATCTCTTATTTCCATGTGATGATATTATATCGGTATATTAGAAAATGATTTACTAGGTAAGGTAAGTAGCCTCTTTCCCATTTCTGTACTTCGTTATAGAGTAACAAGAGTCGTAGAGCCTACGCACGTTGCTGCCGTAAGTGAGCCCAAATTAGAGCATTCCGGTCCAAAAGTTAAAGTTGGTTATAAATATATACTAATACTAGCAGCCGTGGGGACGTTGTATTGCCTTGATTATAAAAAAAAATTAAACTTCAAATGCAGCGCCACGTACAGGCTGCAATGTAAACCATTCTCGGATCCACTGGAACACGCGCACGAAATTTCATCAAAATCGGCCCAGCTGTTTAGAAGGAGTTAAATGACATACACACGTACAGAAGAAATGTATATATAAAATATTATAGAGCTGAATAGTTTGTTTGCTTGAATGTGCTAATCTCAGGAACTACTGATCCGATTTGAACATTCATTCAGTTAGATAGCTCATTTATCGTGGAAGGCTATAGGCTATTAGATAGTTCATTTATCGAGGAAGGCTATATATATATATATATATATCATCACGCTAGAACCAATAGGAGCGGACCAATAATGAAGAATGTTCCAAAATCGTTATTTTTCTTTTGAGAGCTTTCGCTGCTTGTAAGCCCAAAGTAACTATTCCAAGTAGTTAATAAAATAACCAACAGTATATCCATCCGATACATTATAAAAAAAGACTTAAAACGATTTTTTTATTGTATGTCGTAAACGCGATAGATCGAGACTCCGTGAAGGTGATAAGCGATTACTGTATAAGGATATTAATTATTGTCTCGAATCCTGTGACAGATTTTTGCGAAATCGTGAAGAATGCGTTAAACGGAATTTCGCATTGAAATTGAAATATTGAAGCCTTGATTTTATAAGGACGGTTGCATATTATTGAAACGTTATCATTATACTGTTACGAGAAAACTGTTTTTAAAGAGAAAACTTCTTCAGGCGTGTTCAGCGGTATTTTTGTACAGGCGACAAATTTATAATTTTGCGTCATGACATGCTAGTAAGCTTAACCCGCCGTATTGAGCTTGCGCGGCTTGCGTCAGACTAGCGACGCGTAACAAACAGGCCTGTGTACATGTAGTCGTTTATATAACGTGTTAAATACTATGGGACGATGGCAACGGTAGTCTTACGACGGTCAATGTTAGTGTCAAGACGGGCGCAGTTATTCCGCTGAGTTAGATTTAAAAATATAACACATTAATGTGTACTCCGCCTTACGAACAGATACTATCGCGTGTAAAATAGCGATTCGCAACGATTTGTAAACGTTCCCTTATAAGGAAAGGTTTTTAAACGGTAGCAAAGAGTGTAATGTTACCTGGGTCGTCTGTGCCCTCGCAGTGTCACAACTGCCAGGTGTACGGACACTCCGCACGAAACTGTCGCCTGAAACCCAGGTGCGTTAAGTGCCTCGGCGACCACTCCACTAGGGAGTGCTCTCGCACGAAAGACGCCTCCGACCCTCCGAGCTGTGTTCTGTGCCGCGGCGTGGGCCATACCGCGAATTATCGCGGATGTCCCCGCGCCCCGCGCACAAAGCGCCCTCGATACCCCAGGCAGGCGTCGCCGTCTAAGACGGCCGCTGCCCCCGCCCGTCCTCGACCTCCGCCTCTCATGTCTCGAGAGGCCTTCCCGAACCTGCCGGGCACGTCTCGTGCACCGGCAGCGTCCGTACCCGCGACTAGTGCGCCCCCCCGCCCCTACCGGGCCCCTCAGGCCCCGTGGGCTCCTAAACCCGCGTCCCAGCACACTCCCAAACCTCCGGCGGCTAATCCTTCACAGGATGACCCCGCATACTCCTTTTCCCTATCGAGTATTGACTACGCAGGTCAACTACTCATTTTCCACGAGATCTCGGAGATCTCGGCGTACGAAGAGTGCTCTCGTAATCCGCTACTAGGTGCCGTCACGGCAATCCATAGATTTCCAGCCATCGCGGCTACACTACAAAGGCTCGCGCGCGCAGCTGTTAAACTACAACGGCTCGCTCGGACAGCCGTTCAAAATAAATAACTCATATAAGATAGAGTAAATCGCGTATTTACGTCTATCTTCCCCTAAAAATAACTGTCAAACAATAATAATAATTTTTGTTGTGTCTATTTTTAGACTTCGGTGCCGTCACCGTTAGTAAATTTAAATTCAATCTTATAAAATGCGTGTTGCGCCCACGCTTTTGTAATCGATCCCTATTAGCTCCCGCACACTTCGCGGTTCTCAATAATATCTCGAGCCTAGGTCGTCCCCGCGCGGAGCCCTCTTGATATTATTTTCGCGATACAGTGACTCATCTACATCACTTGAACACACATATGAGATTATCTCTCTCACACACGTGCACATATATACACATGGTGGGAGGGTTTTGTTTTTTTCCCTCATGGAACTGAATCGAATAGTTTTAGTTCGTTTCATTCCGATATACACGTATTCATTTGTGAATACTGCAATTTCGATTGTATGGTTCACAAATGTATATATGTATGAATAGCTTAGAATAGTTGCTAGGACAGACGTGTCTTTTTCCAGGAAACAGCCCAAGCCGAGGTGTGCGTGCACCCTTGTGTATGTTACCCAAAACCAAAATCGGCTGAGTGCCCTAAGCGCTCGGCCTTAGTAGTCCGGTGAAGCTGTAAAGACCTTGCCAAATTAAATTACAAGTTTAAAAAAAAAAAAAAAAAAAAAAAAAAAAAAGTTACCTGGGTATATAAAAATATCTCGCTAACGTGTTAAATCAGTTGAAGAATAACAAAATTAGTTAACATCATATTCATTCTATTTTAATAATCTATCTTTATATTGTACTAGCTTCTGCAAGCGACTTCCTGCTAATAGCGTTATACGCAGCGAAAGCTCGCAAGAGGAAAAACACCCGGATTTTGAAACATTATTCAGTAGTGTTCCGCTCCTATTAATCTTAGCGTGATGATATATAGCATATAATCTTCCTCGATAAATGAGCTATATAATACTGAAATAATTTTTCAAACCGGACCAGTAGTTCCAGAGATTACCCCCTACAACTTCACAAACTCACAAACTTTACCTCTTTATAATATTAGTATATATTATCAATTACTAACTGTAACTGCGATTTGGCCCACGTGGAACTTATGCAAAAACCATCCTTCATTTACTGTGTCATATATATATTTATCTTTATATATAAAAATCAATGTTTGTATGTTTGTCCGCTATGCATGCCGAAACTACTGAACAGATTGTGATAATAATTTAGGGGTATTCTGAGGACGCTTGAGAGTGTTCCTGGCTCAAAAAATCTATATATATAAATGTTTTTTTTAAATATATTAATGAAATCGTTTGCCTTCAAGAAAGAAAGGACTTTTTCTTATTATTGAAACTTTTTGATATTGTTTTGACATGTTTGACATATTTCAATAAAATATCAGTTTTTTTATGTCATAGGTGGCAAACGAACTTGTGGGTCAACTGCTGTTAAGTGATCACCACCGTCCATGGACACTAACAACACCAGAGGATTCGCATGTGTGTTGTCATCCTTTGGAGGGAAGGGTTAGGGGAGGGAAAGGGAGAGGAGAGAGGAGAGGGGAGGGGAGATGGGTGTCCGGCGCTCTCACTGACCGAACGAAACACAACAATGCAAGCACTGTTACTTCATGTCGGTTTTCTATGAGAGGGTGGTACTACTCCGGGCGAGCCGACCCATTCATGCTGAAACCAGTAATAGTTTCAGCGTGGCTCTACCATCATTAAATTTCAAATTTTAAATTAATTCCATTCGTATCAATGTCATTGTTTAGGAATTTATATGGTTCGGGCATGTATACGAGGACATAGTAGGATTCAGGGTAATGATGCTGTTGATCTTCTTGCTAAAGAAGGTATCCAGACTGGATATTTTGATCCCTATAAAACCTATGTTCAGGATTCCTCCAAACAAGACTGATGTGTTTGCATTAGGGTACTCAAACTGGAATGTATCCAACCAAATTAAAGGCAAATGATATGTTTCCGGATACATTCAGGATAACATGCGGGGTAAGCCGTGGCTTTATAAGTTTCGTGACTGTTACAAGCTTGCTGAGTCTGCTATCTTTAGATTTGTGCTCTCCACCAGTTCATCTTGCAGAGCTCAGAATCAGGGACAACTCGATATGTGAATGTGGGTTGGATGAAGGCACTCTAGAACACTTTTTTTTCAATTACCCCAATTTAGTATTTCATTGCATGATATTTTACCTAACAAGATACTACGTCCGTCTGATTTTTACAAAGGCACACAGGTATGTATTTTTTGTCAATACTCTAATCTTATGTCTTCTTCTTCTTCTTCTTCTTACCCTTATCCCACATAAGTAGGGTCGGTACAACAATAATACTCTAATCTTATGTGTTTTAACAAAATTAAACTTCAACATAACATAATAATTAACAGTAATTATTATGAAAATATATATATATATTTAAGGTATGATGTCTGTAAGTGTTGTGTTTGTCTATGTGGTTCTCGGTGGCCTAATGTGGAGAAACTAAATTATATAATAAATATTTAATATTATCAATAAAGTGACTCTCCCATGTCTGACTTGACAATGTTAGAATTCATATCTATGAAACTCCAATATAAAAAGTTGAAGTTAGTGAGTTTGGATGTTCAGGGTAATCTCTGGTACTACTTCTAAAATTCTTTGAGTACTAAAAAGGCATATTAGATTTTTTTTTATTTTGGTAAATATATTGGAAAAACGATTAGAACCGGTAGGTGGCGTTGCGGTTGAATTCTGATTTTTTTATTATCAAGGCAGGACAACGTCCGCCGGGACTGTCAGTAGTAATATAAATCAGAGAAGTATCGATGTACAATTTTATTTCCGACTTAAGCAAAATTTTAGGGGTTATGACAATGATAATCGGGATAGATAACGAAATGAGACATAATACAGATGCATATGCAAATATCCTTGTAAAATCGAAGGTCATAAATGTATATTTATACAATCAAGTTTTAAATAATCCTTATAAAGTGTAAATTTATTCATATTTAAATAATATAAGCGATGTAAAACTAATCCTATTAACATTATAACACGAAAACGATGCCACCTGCAGTCGAGCCGTGTCAAAGATTAAATAGAGAAAAATAAACAGACCGGTTTTTTATTTATTTTACAAGTAACATTTACGTATAGTGTTGTTTTGATTTAGTCAATACTACCTGCGCCCGTGACTACGTCCGCGTGGAACCTTAAGTAAAAAACTGACTTTGAAAATCTTCTAAATTTGAAGCCCATTTATCTACTTTTCTCTCGTACTTAAGTCGCGTCGTCATTAAAACTACGATAACTTTTGATAGAAAGAACCGATTTTAATGAAACCAAGGCTAAATGTTACTAGGGGATAAGTTCTATGATTTTCTTGGAGAGGTTTTATATTTAACTCTGTGTTTTAGCAGTGATACGTGTCCAAACAAACAGGCAGACAGATATTTCTTTAAATGTTTGAAATGTATTATTACTTATTCCTGGACACCTGCAATAATTTTTTTAACAAAAATATAAACAGTACAGACGCGTTAGTTTTACATTTTTACTATATGTATAGATTACGTCGTATTGTAGCATTCGACGATATAAGACAAAGAGCTCTTTACCCGTTGGAAAAAACATTCAAGTAAGCGTTGTAACTTCTCACTTGTTTCGGGTATGTTTTTAAATATAACCAATAATGTATGATTCTAAAATGTACTTTTAGCTGGATTGATAGCATCGAAAACACCTTATTTTTCGATAGTCAACAGTGTTTAACGGTGGTATTTTTTATCTGATTTGTACTGTATTCTTTTGTTGAGTTAGCTCGAAAACAAAAAAAAAACTAAGGATTTAAGCACTTAATTTAATTTATGAAAAAGGTTTTTTTATATCATAGGTGGCAAATGAATAGGCGGGTCCTGATGTTAAGTGATTACCACCGTCCATAGACACTAGCAACACCAGGGGAGTCATAAGTGCATTGCCAGCATGTGTTTGGGGCGAAGGTGGAAGGGAATGGAAAACGCAACAATGCAAGCACTGTTACTTCACGTGGGTGTTTCTGTGTGTCGGGTGGTAGTACCCCGGACGAGTCGACACATTCATGCTGAAACCAGTAACAGATTCGGCGTGGCTCTACCACTTAAAAAATTTAACCTTGATCTACCAGACAATAAGTTCAAACGCCATGTTAAGCAGGTTTTACTTTCAAATAGGCTTACTATTGCTTACATGTACTTCTGAGTACAAATGTTTGTTATCCTGAATAAATTAAAAAAATGGGCATGGCAGGGTGAATCCTTACATGAGATACAGCAATGTCTAGAATTGATCACTCTTTGTAAATCCACCAGAAAAGAATAAAAGACTCTGAACGATAGTTACTGTATTTTACTGTACTGTATTGTATTGATTTAATAAAAAATTGACATACAAAAAAAGGATGCGACCAGATCAAGTCTCTTGTTGATTTCTTTTGATGACTGGGATGTTTTTCGTTAACAAGATCATATAAAAAATTCATCATCACAGATTTAATGAAATTAAAATAAATTTCATCATTGCCTCAATTGAATTAAATATCGTTTGAATTTATTTTTCATTTAATTCATTACCATAAATGACAAGAGTAAATATTATCTACATTTAAATAAAATGTCGATTCTAAGCTTAACCCCATCTATGCTTTATTTTTTATCTTCAATCGAGAAGCCATTAAAACGAGTCATCTTATAAATCTAATTCTGTCTTGCAATTTTTCATATTGACGTGAAGCGACTTGTGCAACCTTGTGTTCATTTATTGTCACTAGTGTATCGCATTAATTATGAATTTGTCTTAAAGGTCATTGGCATAAAAGTCGCAACAAATTGAAATTAGGCACGAATTAACAAGTTCGCAACATCTTCGTTTTACCGCACCGTGAAGCTATTGAACAATCTCCCGGTCAGTATGTTCCTTCCTATAATATGGGGTCCTTCATGCGTAACGTAATGAGACACTTCTGTAGGCTGGCATGACAGCAACGATCGGCGATGGATAGTTTTTCTCTCAGTGCTCGCCATTATTTTTGGATTTGTATTGTGCTTACCATCAGGCATAGTGCAGTCACTACACTACAATTAAAAAAAAAAACTTCTGTTTATACGGTTATATCCAAAACGTAATAACTGAATGGTCAAGGTATTAATGGAGACCGCGTCGAGCTTTTATATGGATATGACCGAAGACCTTCTTAAAAAACGAAATTTCATCATCATCTTCTTACCCTTATCCCACCTAAATAGGGTCGGCACAACATGTTGTCCATTTCCACACTCGCCTATCAGATGTCATCTCAGTCATCACACCTTTTACACACATATCATTTTTCACACAATCCATCCATCCTTTTTTCGGTCTTCCTCTACTCTTATATCCATCGACCGTCATACTCAAAGCTTTTCTAGTTACATGTTCTTCATCTCTCCTCATAACATGCCCATACCATGCTAACCTATTACTCCTTAACTTCTCTGTTACTGGTGCTATTTTCAAACTTCCTCTGATATATTCATTCCTAATCTTATCCATTCTAGTTATACCACGCATCCACCTTAACATTCGCATCTCTACCACATGTAGTTTTCTCTCATCCATCTCTCTCGTCGCCCAGCACTCAGATGCGTACAACATTACTGGTCTTATAATAGTTTTATACACCTTCGCTTTGAGGTTAAAAAAAGTTTTCCTTTTAAAAAACGAAATTTATAAAAATAATATTAGATTGGATACAATGAAATTAGACTCGGTTTGGGGTAAGAATCACGCACGGGGATGCTGGATTCGAACTGAACTACATTATATGAGTAGTTGTAAAGAAAGCTCAAAAGCACTGACTATGCGAATCAGAATAAGGTTTCTTAACTCTTTTATATCCAGCTTCATAAAGGGCTTTAAGGTCGATATCAAACCGTTCAACTGATGCCAATGCGATGGTTTATAGACCTCTCGTAGGCCGTTGCTTTTTCTGGATTGGATTACCATATTGACCTATAAAGGTCTTAACAGTTTCACCTGACTACTAAGGCGAGCGCTTAAAGCATTCAGCCGATTTTATTTCACAACTAGCCCAAGGGTGCACAGCACACCTCGGCTTGGGCTGTTGCCTGACTCATGCAATTCGCGACCTATCTGAACTAAGTTATGCTATATATTCATACTAATATGAGTTATTGAAACATATATGTGTACAAAGCATACATAGCTCAACAACTCTTATATGTATCATGTGTCGGATAATTTTTTCTAAACTATTTCAGTTTGATAAGAGAAAAATATAACCCTTCCACTTTCATGTATAAGCAAATGTGCGTGCACGTGGGTGGAGGTGATATGTGTAATGTTGTCGGAGTGATGTAAGATTTTGTGTCACTGTATCGCGCGAGCAGCGTGCTCAAGGCCTCCACGCCGAGGGAACGGACATATGCTTGAGCCGCTGCCGAGCGGGGTCTAGTCTGGTTGGCCATCTGGTATTATGACGTCTCATCGTCGTATTTCAATAAAATAAACAATACATCGACTATTCTCTGATTTATCTTGAGATAACAAAGCAACTTAGTGAAAACTGTATGAGAATCCGTTGCGTAGTTTAGAACTAAGTTGACAGACAAACAGACGCGTAAAGGTCTAGGGGTACCGACAGACGTTGTCTTGCCTTGATAAAAAAAAATGAGTGTGCGTAACCGTCACACGCGATTGAAGTAAAAACTCTTTGGCGTTATAAAGTATGGCGATTATGTTAAAAATAAATACAACATATGAGAATTTAAAAAGGCATTTATTGGTGATATAACACTAGTAATATATATATATATATAAATATATATATATATATATATATGATATAAAAATGATTACTTACTTTATAACAAAGAGTTGCTAATAATATTTCCTGTGTTATTAAATTCCGAATTAGCTGATAGATGGCATTAAAGATAATAAAGCTTTGATTTAATTTGTTACTTACTTACATTAAAACCAAATGGCAGCACGGTCGCGCGTCTATATATACATAATTATTTCTGTTGTATGATTTTTATTATTATACAATTTAATTTTTTATATTGATTTGTTTATAAACTATTTATTGACAAAATCAAAAATATTTAGAAACCGGATGGTACAGACTCGTGCCGTCATGTTACCGTAACGAACTTCCGTTGCATTATCGCCCAGTTACCTCCTAGTCGCGCCTAAAGAAGTTTTACTTCAAAAAATCCTAATAATTAAGCGCATCGCCGTCTACCGTGTCTAATAGTGAATCTAAACCATTCTTGATTGCCCCTTAACAAACACAAACAAAATCATCAAAATCTGTGCGGCCCTTTAGGACAAGATCAGTTACATACACACGGACAGAAAAATGATATATAGTAGTATAGTAAGAAATTATGATTGTATTAATTCTTTGAACAACTATAGTACTGCTATTATAACGCTAAAACCGTATATATGTAATGTACGATGTTTTTTTAATTTTTTATTAACGACATAAAAGGATTAAGAATCGCATAATCGGCGGACATAAAACATCGAGAAATAAACATGCTGTGGTCAGATGATTTAAGGCGCGTGCGCACGGTGCATTGTAAGGACGAGCGCACACCGCCCACAGTAGCTGCCCACGGACATCGAGCCGCGCGGTCCATCGCGGCCGCTAGATCGGCCCGCCCGCCTTGTTATCCCTAAAGCTCGTAAAGTATGGAGACGGCTTTATTCCTTTAACAGCTGGGGCATTTGACGTGAAGCGGACAACGAAAATAAATGTGAGGTTCTAAAATTCATTCATATACGGTTTTATTACAAAAAAGTTAAATACGTATTGAATCCTGGCTTTAAAAAAGTCTCGTATTAAATGCACCGACTAATGGTCGCTGAATGTTCACCATCTTGCTCTTTTGTCACGCTTTGGTTACGTTATGTTAGACTTGTGAAAAAGGATAACGCGAACTTGCCTCGGGCGAGCGCGGTGCATTTATTACGAAACCTTTTTAATTATATCAGAATGATATATTATTGATTTTATCAGGAATGTATTTAATACGTATTTAACTTTTTTTGTAATAACACGGATAGAGTCTAATTGGAGTTCTAGTAAGTGTGCTTATTTGTTACGTCATGGGCTTCTAAAGAACAGTCACATTTGGAATAATTATTATTTTGGAAGCAATCTTTCGAATTGAATAAATACAGCGATTTATATTTTCATATAAAAGAAGATTAATTGCTCTTTTTGAAAATAAATCGAAACTTGAAAAAAATATATTTTTAATTTTATTTTAATTTCATAACCTCACTCACCTGTTTTTGTTGTTGTCCGCTTCACGTGAAATGTCTCAACTTAGCTTTTTTCGTGACTTATTAACCCTTATTTCACGACATTAATTCTATTATTATAATCTAGGGCACCAGCGGAAATCTTGAAACTGTAGACAGATTGGTTTCGTTAGTGTCTCAACTAAAAGATAAGCCTCGTGATTTAACGTGGTGTTACATTTCCTAAAGTCTGAAATTAATAGTAGTTATACAGAACCCATTATCAGACCGGTCTTAAAAATTGAGGAATGTAAAAGACCGATGAGTACATTCATTGTTTTAAACTCCTTTTAATGTTTAAAATACAAAAATGTTTATAAAATATTTTTGATTTATTTATTTTTTCTATAAGGGCCAAATAGGAGCAAAAAATTTAAAGAAAAAGATCAATATTAAACCATTTTTATGAAATATTTTTATTATTTACACTCAAGCGATTACGAATTATAGGAAATAGTGGAAATTACCTATATATAGGGTTTTATGTAATTTAAATTAAAACGTGTGACTATCAGTTGTTAATGAAGTCTTTCTAATAGATAATGAAAATTACGTCAGATAACATAGGTGGCTTTTTAATTCAGTAAGTACGCCGTATTGGCAAGTGATTAGTAACAGTATTTTAAGCTAATGGCTCATTAGATAAGCATAAATGGTAAATTACTTACATTTTGAATATGACCTCTTAAGGATTTTGTTTATAGAACTAGACAGAAATGCACGAACTTGGTGTAAATATTATAACATTTTTCATTAGAAAAAGCGTTTCCATACTAACATAACCCGCGACACTACCATAGAGTAAGCATAATCAAACAAACAAACAAGGCAACATCCATTCATTCATTGTACGTAAAGCTTTTAAATAACAATAATTGAATCGAATCCATATACCAAGTCGCACTGACCCGTCTGATTAATATTCCTATACATCGATAATGCTATTGTGCCCGTAATAAATGTATGTGTTCGGAGCTCACGTTTTATTGGATTGTTTTTTTTGTGAACTAATTTTTGCCGATGGTTTCGTCTGCACAACTGTGGTGTGTAATTTAAAAAATGCTTTGTAAATTACTGTATTGTGAGACTTGGAGATTGTATCCAAATAATACGCAATATGTATACCGGGTGAGATATCCGTATTCGTGGCTAGCTTAGATGGTGTCTCTTTCCTATATGGATAATGAATATACCATTATCCGCCCATCATAAGCCAATATGATAACCATCGTCACAATGACTTTGTACAACCAGTTGTCAAGAAGCTCGCGGGCTAGCATGACGGTGATTACTATCGATTGATTGTATATTTCTCGGAAGTCACCACTATTGTGGATTCTCACCCTCCCGGGGGAGAGAGTGGGTTATGTCCGACTCGCACGGACTAAAAACCCACGGTGTACATCCGCCGCTATAGTTGGCGCGGCACGAATTTTCTAATTACTTTAATCCAAAGCGAAGCATAACTGTATGTATGTTAATTATATACCTAGCTAATCAGCAGACTAACTTGTATTTTAAATTTTCTATAAGTTTTAGCTTTGACCATAATCTCATATGATGTTCAATGACAAAACTAGAGGGATTTGCTCTCAACTGCAGCTGTAGGAATACACCGACAGGTGGAGACTTTTGATTTTGATTATGGTGGCTAGCTACACGGGGTTTACATCATAATATATAATCTTAAGACAGGATGCACAAAAGAGAATCATCAAGAAGAGTGTATGGTTGCCATCCAGTGTACCTTACCTAATCAGTGTATCTTACTACCGTACGGTTTTAATGTAGACGCACATTAAGGAACGGCATTCATGAAGATACAGTTTATTTGAGACTCAATCATAAACACCTACTAAACGTCTCGAAAATATTAAACAACCAATAGATATGTGTTGTTTTATTACAAAAACAAAAACAAACATGCGTTTTACACGAGTTTTACTAAACAGTGTCTAAAACTTTGAACCTTGTTGAATACATGTTTAAAGTACTTTATTACAAAAGCGTGTTCAAGCGGTCTCTAGTTAAAAATGTGGTTTATGCAAGCAACACTGAATAGCATTCACTCGATCCAATTTCATCATTTATCATTCAATAACGTTCAGATAATTTACAAACAATTTAAATTTATGGATAACATTTTTATTCCGATCTTGATTAAGAAAATGTGTTAATTATTTTAAGTATAATTGGTTATTATTGCGACATTTTAGGTAAAAGAAAATTATGTAGTTGTTAAAATTAGCAATATATAAGTTTAATATATTGCAACAAAGTGCGTAAAGTGGAACAACTGTACAAACTTAGATAAAA
The DNA here is from genome assembly GCA_015888305.1 of Antheraea pernyi. Lineage (NCBI taxonomy): Eukaryota > Metazoa > Arthropoda > Insecta > Lepidoptera > Saturniidae > Antheraea > Antheraea pernyi. Next base: position 15,003 of record MU159082.1, on the reverse strand, counting down.
TACATTGTTGTACGTCAATAATGTCATATAGTAGTGGTTAGAATTGATTATGTCGACGAAATCCATAATTTACTACGAAACGCCTTTTGCTGGCAAATAGAAATACAATGAATTTAGACAATAAAATAAGAACTGTCAACTTAGACAAGTCTTGGCCAACGTTTAAATTTAAACAATGTCTGTTTCTTTCGTAATCAAACATTTCTTAAACAAGTGTTCAACACGTGTTTAATCTATTTTTTATATAATAAGACGGGTAATGTTTATAGTCATTTCGGTCAATTCGTATTTATTAATGAATTCGGGTCGATTAAACAACGTTGTCACACTAATTCGACATGGAGGTCGCGAGCTCGTCGTTTCCGGGAAATGGAGAATTGCCAATAATTTTTTTTAATACACCAAACGACTAATTATTGTCGTAATTAGTCAACTGTGGAATTGTCATTGAATGATCGTGTGTAGAGTTTGAAATGTTTAGAATTGGATTTCTATTAATTTACTTGTAGTTTATTCCATCAGATTTTTTCTAGTTGGTGTACTTTTCTTTTTCTCTACAAATCGTCTATTATAATTTCATTATTGCTGCCGTTGTCTAGTATTAAGTAATAATATTACAAGAGTCTTGCGATAATGTCAACGTTTAACCAAGGTGGTGACCTCCTTGTTAGAACTTTCCATGGAGTTTTTGTTGCATCTCAGAATTCATGCTCCGTGGTTTTATTTCCCAGCCATATCGCTTATGCATAATAATCGAACTATATTACGTAAAATACTACCAATATTACATAATATAGAGTCAAACAATATAAGATTATGAATAAAATATACTACATGATAGGTCAAGATCTATTTAGCTTTAAAATAATTAAGGAAGTTCATATTTATCCCATGCTAAGTCAAAATAAGTATTATATTAAGAGTGGTAGAGGTCCTCGTCCGGTGTAGTACCACCCTTTCATAGAAAACCGACGTGAAGTAACAGTGCTTGCATTGTTGCGTTTCGTTCGGTCAGTGAGAGCGCCAAATGCCCGCCTCCCTTCCCCTCTCCTCTCCCTCTCATTCCCTTTCCCTCAAACACAGACTGGCAACGCACTTTCGACTCCTCTGGTGTTGTTAGTGTCTATGGACGGTGATGATCACTTAACATCAGGTCACCCACAAGTTTGTTTGCCAGTTATGACAAAAAAAAAATACCAATTGGATCTTGTTATATAACCACTTGTGGTATTAAGATTGATGGTTTACCTAATTTATGTTGGCCATCGTCTGTCTTTAATGGATTTTTGATGTCTCTATAATGCAGCTTAAACTGATAAATTAGTATTAACTTGCCTTTAAATAACTGCTTGAGAAAGTCCTTTTCCCGAAGGAATACTTCAATTTATTAAGCCCTTCTAAGAAAAATGTAATTTTCTATTTTTACATTATCTCGTGAAGTTGTGTAAGTATTCATCAAGCATTAACTTTTCGGTATGATGTCAAATAAATTCGATGGTATATGATAAGGTATTATAACCTTAGGAACGTCGGCAATACCATCTAGCTACTTGGTCTAGGGATAAATTTCGCTCCCGCACACCAGAGTAGGCCCCCCTCGGCAGCTGCTCAAGCCTAGTTCCGTTCCCTCGGCGTGGAGGTCTTGAGTACGCTGCTCGCGCGATACAGTGACACAACATCTTACATCACTGCGACAACATTACACATATCACCCCCACACACGTGCACGTATACACGCTTACACGTGCAAGTGGAAAGGTTTTATCTTTTTTCCCTTATCAAACTGAAATATAATAGTTTAGAACATTATCCGATACGAAATATATATAAGAGTTATTGAGTTAAGTATGCTTGGTACACATATATGTTTCAGCAACTCATATATGTATGAATAGTTAGCTTAGCTTAGGTTAGCTCAGATAGATTCCCCACGCCCATTTCCTCATTGCACAGGTCCGGCGGACGAGGGGGGGCAGCCGGTGTGTGCCCGGTCTGGTCCTCTATAGGTAGGAGCCCGGCGGTCACCTTCCGCCGGGCGGACCGTGGGGGCGGCTCTACAAGGTTGATTAGCTTGTTCGATCCCTTGCCGCCCCCACCACAAAATCTTACATCACTGCGACAACATTACACATATCACCTCCACACACGTCCACGCATAGACGCTTACACATGCAGGTGGAAGGGTTTTATTTTTTCCCCTTATCAAACTGAAATATAATAGTTTAGAATATTATCCGATACCAAATATATATAAGGGTTGTTGAGGTATGTATGCTTGGTACACATATATGTTTCAACAACTC
>MU159081.1:388666-399404 GCA_015888305.1 Antheraea pernyi | reverse complement strand
TATCGTTCACATATTGATCCACCCTGTAAGTATTTCGAAAAGCGGATAATGCTTATTAATATTACGAACGACCCGTTTTGTTACGGTCGATTTTAATTTCCAAATTTTATACGTTTTATCATTCGATCTCAATCTAACCTGTCGTTACATGATAATTTGGTCAAAGATGGTGGACATGCTAAACGCAGAGGGATTAGTTCTTATGTGCAACTGTCGGAACACACCAATTGGTGCTTGGCGACAGATTTTGTACTTGAGGGTGGCAGCTAGCCAGGCGGACTTAAAAAAAGGTCTACCAACCAAAGAATCTCAAAATTAAATAATCTACATAACAAAACTGTGATAAGAACTTCTGTACTACAGATAGACTGACGCTACAATTGTCATAAACTTGCTATTATTTAAGTGTTAATAATAATAATGATTTTAACATTCGTTTAGACTCCATAAAGATCTTAAATAATAGCAAGTTTATGACAATTGTAGCGTCAGTCTATCTGTAGTACAGAAGTTCTTATCACAGTTTTGTTATGTAGATTATTTAATTTTGAGATTCTTTGGTTGGTAGACCTTTTTTTAAGTCCGCCTGGCTAGCTGCCACCCTCAAGTACAAAATCTGTCGCCAAGCACCAATTGGTGTGTTCCGACAGTTGCACATAAGAACTAATCCCTCTGCGTTTAGCATGTCCACCATCTTTGACCAAATTATCATGTAACGACAGGTTAGATTGAGATCGAATGATAAAACGTATAAAATTTGGAAATTAAAATCGACCGTAACAAAACGGGTCGTTCGTAATATTAATAAGCATTATCCGCTTTTCGAAATACTTACAGGGTGGATCAATATGTGAACGATAGCGACGTCTGGAACTGACGCCTCTCTCTGTGCAACCACTAAAAACGAATGTAGCTTTATGTACCTATTATATTGTAATAATAAAAAAATATGTTACTTATTATGAAAAGATAAACCAGATCGAGTTTCTTGCCGGTTCTTCTCGATGACTGGTTGCCAACCTGTGTTGGAGGGGGAGGAAGCGGAAGGGGAGAGGAGGAAGGGGAAGAGAGGTGGGCCTCTCCGGTGCTCTCACTAATCGAACGAAACGCACTAATGCAAGCATTGTTACTTCCCGTCGGCTTTTTGTTAAAGGGTGGTACTACCCCCGGGCGAGCCGACCCATTCATCCTGAAACCAGTAATAGCTTCAGCGTGGCTCTACCCCCTACCAAAACCTATGTATAGAATAACTTAGTTATAACTCTAGCTTAGCGCAACACTGGCTGTATAATAAAGATAGCCATAATTGTGGAAGAGCCTGGTTCACAAAATGAAATATGTTCTTTGCAAGGGAAAAAATAAGATGGTTTGAAATGAATTATTTTGTTTATAAAGAATATCACCAGGCACATTATTGTCAATAACAAAATTGTCTGGCAGTGAAAAATTCATGTTTTTAATAGCGTATAAACGTTAAACTTATAAAAGTTACTGACAAAAAATGTTCCTTAATTTATTTATAAATCAAAATGTTGATCTGTAAAGGTGTAATTCGCATTAAAAAATACAACGTTAACCGGCTACCAGGTATCCTGAATCGTGTTTGGAAGGGCATAATATATCTTCATATTAAAGAACCAACTTTTCTCAAATTCTCGTTCTTCCAACGTTGCTGGCTCTTGTACTAAGGTGTCGCAAAAAAAGTCTAGTTACATATCAGTAAATATGTCAACATATAGTCAGTTAAATATAGCTTAATTTTTTAGCTAATCTAATAATTTACCAAAATTCGTCAAGAATATCATGAACTACATTTTTTTTACTTTCGTCCGTTATCCTGGAGAATCCCTTGTGTTTTATGAGATAAAAAGTATCCTAGATGTAATCTTGTAATATTGGTTATTACTGTGCCAAATTTCGTGTAAATTGGTTCAGTACTTTCAGAGTAATACGTGTTTAAAGGGACAGACAAACAGGCAGATCCTGGAGAATCCCTTGCGTTTTATGAGAAAAAAAATATCCTAAATGTAATCTCGTATTTAGTATATAATTTGACAAGGATTTATTAATAATCAGGGCGGGACAACGTCTGCCGGGCCCGCTAGTATTACATAATATACAGTAAAACAACACAAGTCTATGAATCTATATTAATAAAACTTATTTTTCATTAATAGATAGAGTGATTCACGAGCAAGATTTAGATATATAATTTATTAAGTTTCTTTTGTAAATTGGTTGAAATATAACGATAATTGTTGGAGATGTCGGGAAAAGTCAAACCGCCTGGCAGCTTTCGTCACAAACGCTGCCTAATCCTTTTGATTAATATAATACACATATATAAAAGAGCCTTGAATAATACGATGATTTCTTTTTCATTTTTTTTTAAAGATGTGAAACTTTTGTAGTATAAGGAAACATTTTAATTTAAAAAATACATCAAAATGCCAACGTCCCGCGGTGTTCCCAGACGGAAATGGACAGACGACAACCCGTGTGTTCAATGCTCTACCCGACAGTGTTTACACTAACCACTTTTTGTCACACAAAAAGTTTGCGGATCAGTATCTCAAAGGCCTCCCACAAGAAGTTTCACTTCAAAAATACTTCATTGAGCTTCAAAATAACTGATCTTAATGCTTTTATCGGAAAAAAATGAAGTGTCAGAATAACCGTACAACAAATTACAATTTAGTGTGACTACTAATCCCTTTCTTGTCGTAACTAAATATAGACAGGTTTTAGTGAAATATCCGCGTACAAATGACTTAGTTATGAAGAAGAAATAGTAGGGAGGCGAACGGAAACGAGTCGGGTACTGTTACACAGTTAAAGGCGCGTGGCGGCGCATAATGATTGGACGCAAATAGAATGAGCTTTTGAACACTCCCCGTCTTCGTAGCATGCTATCGCGAAACCAATTCACCGAATACGCATTATATTATATTCATTTTACAATTCATTTGCCATATACGCTACATATTGTTATTAAATGAACGTAGACCTATATAAGACACAGGTCAACAATACCGTTATCTATTACACAATTTGAATTTATGTCATAGGTGACAAACGAACAGCTGTCACCTGGTGACCTGATGTTAAGTGATCACCACCGTCCATGGACACTAACAACACCACAGGAGTCGTAAGTGCGTTGCCACCCTTTGGGGGGAAAGGTTAGAGGAGTGAGAGGGAGAAATCGGTGCCGCCGTTTCGAAGATTACCCGGAACAAACAGTTGCGTGTATACTTTCACACCCAATCAGTAAAAAAGTGTTATTTTGATATTACATACAGACATTTCATTTTTATTATATGTATACATTGATATGTAACATATGTTGTCGCCAATATATCATAGTACGAGGCGACCGCTTAAACCACTTGAATAGTCACGGGAGGCATTATAATTCCTCCATACATATGCATATATATGGCATTATAACCCAACATATTTATATATTATATTATACTAAATATCCTCGAGTAACATTTAGTCTTAGTTTCATTAAAATCGGTTCACTCTGTCAAAAGTAATTGTAATTTTAATGACGACGCGACTTAAGTACGAGAGATAAGTAGATAAGTAAATGGACTTAATATATTCAGATGACTTTATTAGTCACCGCTTCTCTACATTCGGTTCCACAGACTCCGACAGTCGTGGGCAATACTAGTAATAATATAAAAATAAAAGAACTCATCAGGGCATTTAACCAGCGATATGCTGACAAGGCCCTGGCACTCGATAGCAATCAATTACGGGTTTTAGTGAGAGCACTCACTGGACACTGTTGTCTTAAAACGCACTAATATCGGTGTCCAGAGCACAAGAGAGTGCAGATTTTATGATAGGGAACCATCCATAAATTACGTCACACTTTAATGGGGTGACATCGACGAAATGTGACATTGTGTGACAAGGGGGTGGGAGGGGTCCTAAATTTCGTGACGTCACATCTCCAATTCTACGTGTTAAAACATTAACTTTGCACTATTAACGAAATACTCAATAACATTTGCAATGCTATGTGTATAAACATAAGATTCAAATTGTTTTGTCGGCCTAGCGTTGATTTCTTCGTGTCTAATTCATTAGAGATTTGACTTTCACGGATTAAACGACGCAGTTTTTTTTTAGTTCTGGTATTGTATGTTTTTAACTTACGAAACAAATTTAAAATGAACAACAAGAGTGATTTAGGTGATCTTTATTGTAAACTATATGAAGCTTACAGCGCAGCTTATACTGATAAAAAAAAAAAAAAATGTACAAGAAGAAGTTAATAGATTATGGAAAAGTTTGAAAATTGGTGACGACAATATTGAAGCTAAAGTGGAAACCACGATCAAAGAATTGCAAATAAAAATTACGAATAAAAAGCGACGACGCTCATGAATTTTTTTTTTCGAAAATTCCTTCTTCGTCCACGTTAAGAATACAACTGGAATCCGAGTACGTAAAAGTAAGTTCGAATTTTGTTATAATTACCAATCTAATAACTGACTAAGTATTGCTAGGTCGTTACATAGAAAACTAAATATGTACACAGGCTGGAAAGATAAGTGATTTCATTCGATTATTTTTTAAGTGCGTAATATACATTTTAATATTCCGCTAATGACGCAAGTTCTGCGGTTCGATTCCCGCACAGGGACAGATAATTATATAAATAGCTGTATGGGGTTGTATGTTTGTGGTACTTTTATTAGTTATCGTTTTCATACCACAACACTTTTAGCAATTTGGGTACATAATGTGGTTGTTGCCTAACATTAAATATAATATAAATAAATATTCTATCACATTCACAAGGTGCCATCTAGTACCCAAATTAAGCTCTTATTTATTAAGCACTATTTATTATATAAATGTTAATGTACTTAATTTTTTTTAATTTGGGACTGAATTCCGAAAGATGCCATGTTGAATTTGTATATCTTTTTCTGTCGGGGTAATCGCGACAAAAAAAATGTCGTGACTAAATAAAACAAAAACGTTTAGAGCTTTTTGAAAGTAATACCGACTTTGCAGCAGCTATATAAATTCGAGATTCTGTTTGTCGGCCTAGATTAGAAGAAAACCAGTCTGGTATACTTGTAGTTATAAAAGAGATTGAAATTTTCGGTGGTGCAAGCCGTAGAAAAAGATGACGCCTAATGTAAATTCTCTCCACTGTTACTTCAGCTAGCTTTATATAAAAAAATATAAAAATAGAATCAGTAGCTCCACAAATTCTCTCTTATAAACACAAACTTTATTCGTATAGAAAAGTAACATATATTTATTACAGTCGAGATATTATTATGGAAAACATTCTACAAAACATGTCTCATTAATATAGTAAACCATATTATATAACACGTGTTATGGTTCATCATATCATGTAACAATTCAATACATTATCATAAAAACAAACGTTGAATATTGTTTTATACAAAGCAAGTTATAAAAACAATATTATATCCGTGAGTATTAAATCGAACGTTTACACTAAGGGAATCTCATACCCGCACCTTTTTATCTCAGAAAAAACTGCTTGAGAAAAGTTAATATAAAACCTACTAAATGAATATTTTCTTAGGGACTGAGAGACACGATTTCGTAATAAATATTATTACTCCTTAGGTAAAAGCTAAAAACAAATAAAGAAAAGCCTGTAATATCTTCTTGAATACTTCAAAGCAATGAAGCTCTTTACAGCACTTACTTAAAGGTAAAGTAAACCACGTGACCCCATAGTCCACTGCGTCTCGTAATTGCATTTTTGTTTAGGTTCGTAACGTATGATTGTGTTTTTAATTAGGCATTAATCCTAAAAGTGCGTTGTGAAGCTTCCTTCCCAATATATATATGAGTAAGAGTTGAATATCTTTATTAAGAAATGTTGTAAAACGAAGTCGCTTTTCGTGTTTGTCTGTGTGTTATCTTAGCTCTTCTAAACTACGCAACGTACTATGATACGGCTTTCACAATCATTTAGAGAATTTCTTCCTGAATGTTTATGTGTATAATACATATATATTGATAACGTTGGCTAAACCTTATGAGAAACATAGAAATAATGTACTACAGTATTGTACATTTAAAAATGTCTACAGAAAAGTGCTTGATGGTATACGTGTCTCTCCTTGTATATACCTCTGAGAGTAATTGTAGAGTCGTAGAGAGCGTAGGTGGTAGAGCCACCCTGAAGCTATTACTGGCATGAATGGGTCGGCTCGCCCGGGGTACTACAACCACACTCTCACAGAAAATCGACGTGAAGTAAGTGCTTACATTGTTGCATTTCGTTCGGTCAGTTAGAGCGCCGGAAGCCCATGCCCCTCCCCCCATCGACAGGCTGACAACTCACTTGCGACTTCCCTGGTGTTGCAAATGTCTATGGACGGTGGTGATCTCTTAACATCAGGTGACACACATGTTCGTTTGCCTCCTATGATATAAAAAAAAATACATTTATCTTTCACTGTCGTAAAAAAATCGGTAATTTCCGGCGCTATTTTATCTAATGTAGTATTAATTCTTATGTCACTCATATATTTTAGTTCCGTTAAGTAAGCATTTAATATAAAGAAATATCTTAAAAGATATCACAGATTTAAAACTACATATACACAAGAAAATAAAGTTGTTTGTCTAAAGACTGTTTGTTACGTAGCTTTTAAGGTTGTAATGAAATAATGGATCTAAATTGTTTAGACACTTATGACGTTGTATGAATATACTGTACCCATGCAAAACCGGGACGAGTCTTTAGTATAGTAATAATATCGACCTACAAATACCTTACTGTTGAGTATAGTCTATTTCCCAATGGATAGCACGATCCACAAACCAGTATATACGCCAGCCCACGATGAAATTGAAACAATATTGTTTCAAAAGCTTTGATCTGTTTATGGAATCAAGAGATCGTGGGTTCGATGTCACTTCTATTTGATAAGCAATTCTGTTTTTGGGTTTTAAACCCTCTCTGTGTAAATATGCAGCTACTTGGTTACCATATATAGGCTTGCAATTAAATTACTGTATCTAAAATTGTGTCGATATATCTTTATTATTCTAAGAATGATTTCTTTGAAAATCAATCCTGGGCAAAGGAAGTGTCATTTTTTTCTTAAAAGGATGCAGGAAAAAAAGCCATCTCTATTTAAATAATTATAACATACCCGAATATTTTTTAATTCTCCCGAATATTTTTTAATTCTCTTTACTAAAGAAAGGAAGTCATCGATTTTAAAATATATTACCTACCTATTCAAAGAAATTAATTAACATATTAATCGTTCAATCATTGACACAATTTATTATATGGTATTAGCGTCACAGTCACGCTTCATGATTTATGCTGTATATTAAAATAAAACGAGTGCTAGTCCATAAGTCAAAATTCCACCAAAGTAAGATATTAACTTTCGAATATACTATATATATTACTAAGTGTATTCGAAGACACTGTGGATCGTAGATGTACGGAGCGTGAATTATGAGGATGAAAATATAAACGTTGGTTTGTCGATGTTATGAAAAACAAAAACATTTTTTCCGAAACGTTTACTTTGATTATTAAACAAAAAAAAGAAAATCGGTCGACAGACAGAGGAGGAAGAGGTATTGAACGGTTTGTCGTTGCTTATCTATACTATATAATAGGTTATTGATAACAGATATTTATTTCATCACTTATTTCCAAGAGGTTAAACATTAAAAAATTCGGAAATATAATGTGCCTTAGAATTATAGCTTAAGTGCCTATAATAATTATTAAGTAAGTGGATCAGAGTAGCAGAACGAGCTATAATAATCAGCATGAAATTTTCGATACCTACAATTTGATTAGAAGTCAAGTAAAAGATTTGAATCCATACAATTCAGGGGCTCGTTCAAACACATACCTAGTTGGTTTAGTGAATTACTTACGCATATGTGGAAGAAATTTCGATGAGGCGGACGTAGCGCCATCTGTTATTCAGCAACACCAATAATTTCGTTTTGTTTGAAATACGCACGACCGTTGGAATCATTTGTATATTGTTCATACAAAAATACTAAAATCGCGAATGAGAAATTGAGGGTGGGGGTTAGAAAGGTGAAAATTTGGGGTTATATGTATTTTATGATGGAAAATAAAAAAAATACAAAAAATTATAATTGATAAAAAATTTGAAAAAAGATATATATTGGAACACTCTAATCACCTAGAAGTATAAAATATACTTTAGAACCTATTCTCATACCTACCAAATATACACTTAGAATTTCATGAAAATCGGTCCTGCCAATTTGGAGGAGTTCAACTACAAACTCCGTGACACGTGACTTTATATATTAGATTGAAAATTATGTTCTTATCATTGTAATAGTTGGTTAAAAGATAAATATTTTTCATGAGAATTTAATTTCAAAGGGCAGGGATAATATGAATAACATGGGAATTTGTAAAATATTATCACCTACCTAGGCATGCATTATTTATTGACCACAGTATAACAGATGTTGTTATATGATACGTCAGTTATTATGATAATGTACTCGCAAAAGTTTATGAGAGGAATAAAAAATTATCACAGAAAATTAATAAAAGAAATATAATTAAATAAAAAAAGAATGCCAAAATCGTTGCTCGATGTCTAACTTTAGAATAAAATAAGTGTTTTTTTTTTCTATGAACAAATTACAGAGGTGAAATACAGAATTACCGTACCGTTTTAAGGCATTAGGCATAAATTTTGGTAGACATAAGAAGCCTACTCTTGCTCAACAATAAAGAGATATACATATATGTACTTACATTATGTGACTTAGAAATATTGGAACTTCAACAGTTACTTATTTATTATGACTGATACATTAACGCGTAACCGAATTACTCCAGTTAGAAGGATGAAACTTCTGTTACTTCACGTCGGTTTTCTATGAGAAGGTGGTACTACCCCGGACGAGCCAACCCATTCATGCAGAAACCAGTAATAGCTTCAGCGTGACTCTACCGCTAAAACCGTTGCTCGATGTCTAACTTTAGAATAAAATAAGTGTTTAATTTTTTTTTCTATCAACAAATTACAGAAGTGAAATACAGAATTACCGAACCGTTTTAAGGCATTAGGCATACATTTTGGTAGACATAAGAAGCCTACTCTTGCTCAACAATAAAGAGATATATATGTACTTATATTATGTGACTTAGAAATATTAGAACTTCAACAGTTACTTATTTATTGTGACTGACACATTAACGCGTAACCGAATTACTCCAGTTACAAGGATGGAACTTGGTAACTACAGTTTGCAACGTAGAAGTTCTCAAAATTTACAATTTTGTAGATTCTGCTTCTGAAAGGATGAGACACGGCTTCGAAATTCTGCTGTTGTATGGAAAATTCTTAGACTATAAAATAAGAGAAGACGAAGCTGTTCCCCACCTGTTTGTTTTGTTGTGCAGTAAATAAACTTTAATTTAAATAAATGGCAAAGACTCAATGGATTCCAAAAAATAATTACCCAGAACAATCTACGAAAAAATCAGCATCAAATGATTATAGTCCTCAAAGGAAATGTATTTTCATTTAGACAGGCAGATAGAAGCAGCTCGTTATAAGAAATAAGGACAAAGAGATTTTTTTATACATTTATGCATAATAATATTAACACAGCAATGTAATATGAAATGACAAAGATATTCCAATCGCTTGTTTATAATCTATTCACACACAAGCCGACCTCGACAAAACAGATGGCAAAGTTTGTGATTCGGTACCTAGGATGGTTATACGAGAAATCATTCAAAGTGTCACATCAAAGTCCATTTGAGGAATCGGCGTAAAACCGCATATGACATCATCCCGAAAATAAATGGCGGTATCCATAAAACTGCCATAGTATCATAAAATAGTTATTGCATCATTTTTTTTCTTACCTATATTATATTTATAACGTAGAGATAGTTCAAATCGTATATTATGTTTTATAACCGATAAAATTCATAAATTACAACAGTAAGTTTTAGATATATATTTCAGAAACGGTATTTCATTGCGTATTCGTACTATTGATATATACTTAGTCTAATCATAAATACTGTTACCTATTAAAAATAAACGAAATATTACATTTGAATTTGGAATCTTTCACTTTTATATGATTATTCATTGAGTTTTCTCATTTTGGCGCCAATACATTGTACAATATTTTGCGATATTAAAATGGAGTGGGGTGATAAAGACAACCGAATCGCTGTGATTGCATTACACAAAGCAGGCAAAGTAGGTATGGAGCCAAATGCAATATTTAAAACTGTCCATACATGTCCAACATCTAAGAAAGCTTCCCAATTTGTCAACAGAGTGCAACATGGGCACTATCCGACTTCAGTGATGGTTTAGTGGGGCATAAGCTATGAAGGAGTGACTGAGCCATACTTATGCGTGAAAGGTATCAAAACATCGGCACAAGTGTATTAAGATACCATTCTTGAGAAGGTAGTGCAGCCCCTCAACAACACCATGTTCATAATCAAGAATGGTCCTTCCAGCAATACTCGGCGCCGGGTCATAAAGCTCGGTCTACGTAGTCTTGATTGGAAACGAACGTTATGCACTTCATCAGAGCTGAAGACTCGCCGTCGTCTAGTCCTGATCTTAATCCGCTGGATTATGATTGATGTTCAGTTTTAGAGAGTACGGCTTGCTCTAAACGCCATGATAATTTGGAGTCCCTAAAACAATCCGTA
>MU159081.1:371209-388553 GCA_015888305.1 Antheraea pernyi | reverse complement strand
TTTTTATATTTTAAATTGTTTTATATTTATGTATTAAACTAACACACTGTAAAAGTAATAAATGTAATTTGCAATAGAAAATGTTTTTTTTCTTTGTTTCAGTATTTATGGCAAGACTAGGTATATTAATATTATACCCGTACAGATATCTACCTATTAGTTGGTTTTAAAAAAATCTGATTCAGACGGCTAAAAACTAGAATAAATAAGCAGTTTTTTCCTTTGCAGCGATATAAACGGACATATTACTAATAACTAATAATCAACTTTTAGTAAAATCATTTGTTTTTCGCTTTGTCATAAAACATATAATGACACTTTTAAAATACTACCGGGAATACTGAATAGTACAAACTATGTGTGTTTAATTAGATAGAAATCTTTTGTTGTCGAAACACAAATTACATTTCACTGAAATATTTACATACAGGCTATACAATTGTAAAAGGTTGTTAACAAAAGAAAAAAATATCAAAATATTTATGCGATTCAAAGAAATCTTGTTAAACATACTCGTAAACATTTTGGAGATTAAAACTTTCGCCCTTCGGAGCTCAGAAATGAACTTTTTCGTTGAAATTCATTCGATATCTTGACGTACTTGAAAAGAAGAAAATGTTTCAATAATTCTTACAGATTATTTAACGTCTAAAGGAAACTTGTCACTGCTTTTCAGACAATGTAAAAGGTATTTTTTTGAAGTGATACTTCTTTTGGCGCTTTAGGGAAAAATGATAAGAGTAATTTTTTATGATGCGCGCGCACACCGTACGAAAAGCCGACACCCTGAAGTTAGCTATAGTCAACATTTTGTTTCTTTGTATTTCTTTGTATTAAAACTTTCAATGTGTTAAATTCCTTTTTTCTATTGTTCCGGCAAAGAAGTATATCTTCTGACGCGTGTACATATACACTACACACACACTTTTTTATATAAAAACTCATTGTTAAAACGAAATGATTGTTTAATTCATTGTACCTATATGAAAAATAGATGTATACAACGTTCCACAAAGTTTATAAGCGCGTTAGAAGTATCCGACCACTCTGTCGGCTTACCCTTGGCTTTGCAAGGGGTCTGACGACTAAGAGGGTTACCACAATGGATCTTTCCCCCGACAAAATCTCTTCTCTATACAAATACATCTATAGCAACGGGCTTTTATATTATAGCGTTGCTTTCAAATTTGCCAATATTCTGAAGGGTCTGCAGTGTAATATTTTTGATTGTGGAGAAAGTATTATGGTTTGTTTTTGTTTAAAATAAATAGGTAAGGCATGTTTCCTAACAAAGACGATTTTGCTTACTTTGTTATTTGGTTTTGTTTCGCTAATAAGGTCGCCCTCTTTAATGTTCCCGCTGTAAATAATATTACTAGTTCTTATTATTTGCTTAATTGTATGTGTACGTATGTATATTCTCTTGAAAACTGTAGCTTTTAATGGAGTTTAACGTATGAAAGGGGTAAGATTCGTCTTAAATGTCGGACTTATGTCATACAAGTGATACATGATATTTAAATATTACTTTGTAAATAAAAAGGTGAAGATATGATAATAGGTTTTCTTATTTCCCATTGCTCAACTAAAAACTCGTTTATTGTATTTAAAAAAAAAAACATTACATTTGCAGGCAAGTTTTTTGTTTCTTAGTATTCATTATTCTCATACATGAATATTGTAAACAGAAATATAATAGGTTTAATTCTGTGGAAAACTGTAGCTTTAACACTTTTGATGAAGGAAGTTTAACGTATGAAGGGGGTAAGATTCGTCTTAAATGTCGGACTTATGTCATACAAGTGATACATGATATTTAAGTATTACTTTGTAAATAAAAAGATGAAGATATGAAAATAGTTTTTCTTATTTCCCATTGTTCAACTAAAAACTCGTTTATTATATTTAAAAAAAAAACAGTACATTTGCAGGCAAGTTTTTTGTTTTTCTTAGTATTAATTATTCTCATACATGAATATTGTAAACAGAAATATAATAGGTTTAATACGATAAAGACATTTTATGTGATGTAGTTGATTACAATTAACTAATATGTTTCATAGAAAAATAAAAAAATATTCAAACTTACATTTTATTCAGAGTCACGTTCTATTAAGTGATTAGTTTTCCACAATTTTACCGGCAAATATAAAACTCAATCAAGCCTACTACGTAAATATTATTTTAATCCTAAGCAAACAGTTTCGATAATAACATTTTGTCCAATTTGGGAACCCTAAGCATTATATATATGAACGAATTAAATATTGATTATGTTCAACAAACATTTCACTTCTTAGTCATTGCTTATTTCAATGTTGACTATATCCGTTCAATGACGTCATTTTTAAAGTTCAGTTAACCGAATGAGGAAGAATGAGTTTCTGCTAGGGGTGAATATAATTCAAAAATGTTGTAAACGAATCTTGAGACTGTTTGAGGTGAAAGTTATTGTAAGGACATTCAATAGAAACCCCGTGATATTATTTCAATTTAACTTTATAATTGCATTCCATATAGCAGAATGGGTAAGTTTTACAAATTGAATAAGCTATTAAAAGTTTTATATATTAATTATTTATTTTGTGATGAACAAGACCGTGTTTTAGTCGCTATGTAAGTAATATTTTATATTCAAACCCTTAGTTTTCTATCAAACTGAAATAGTTTAGAATATTATCCGATACGAATATATATAAGAGTTGTTTAGGTATGTATGCTTAGTACACATATATGTTTCAACAACTCATATATGTATGAATAGTTTAGCTTAACTTAGTTCAGATAAGTCGCGAATTGCATGTATCAGGCAACAGCCAAAGCCGAGGTGAGCCGCGCACCCTTGAGCTAGTTGTCAAAATAAAATCGGCTGAGTGCCTTAAGCGCTCACCTTAGTAGTCCGGTGAAACTGTCAATAGCGTAGTCAGTTCGAAAAAAAAACTTAGCCAGATAATTTCTAAAGATAAAAACGTTCACGTACATATGGCTGCATATGGCTACTATGTTATTAAGATACGGTATAAATATAAAAAAGTGTAACGATTATTTAGATAAAATATTGCACCTTCGAAATGGTTTACATATAAATTAGACGATTTTGTATTCGAAGCGTCTATAGGAGTGATCTTCGTGAAACGTGTTAACTGACTAAAAAATACTAAAATGTTATTCAAACACATATAAAATCTATAAAGGAACTTAAAGTAAGAGGTTGTTATTTCTTTTGGGAGAGTAGTGAGTATTAAACTGCATACGCTATCGCTCTAGAAGTGAGGCATTACGTACCGCTCCGTGTATTTAGGTCAGCTGGTAATGTGGTTGGTAATCAGCATTGTCGTCATAAATCCGAATAATTCATCGTATCTGATTTAATTTCGTTCCAGACAATTCTTTACATGCTAGATGCTATCTGTTTATAAAAGTCCATTTTTTACTGTCAAGACAGTGATAAGAATATTTGGAACATTTCGGGGAATTATATTATTACATACATAAAACAAAATCTTCTGCCACATCTGTCTATTCATTTTTCATTTTTTTTTCATGCGGTTTTCACTAGTAGATCAAGTGATTCATGAAGCAAACTGCATACGCTATCGCTCTAGAAGTGAGGCATTACGTACCGCTCCGTGTATTTAGGTCAGCTGGTAATGTGGTTGGTAATCAGCATTGTCGTCATAAATCCGAATAATTCATCGTATCTGATTTAATTTCGTTCCAGACAATTCTTTACATGCTAGATGCTATCTGTTTATAAAAGTCCATTTTTTACTGTCAAGACAGTGATAAGAATATTTGGAACATTTCGGGGAATTATATTATTACATACATAAAATCTTCTGCCACATCTGTCTATTAATTTTTCTTTTTTTTTTCATGCGGTTTTCACTAGTAGATCAAGTGATTCATGAAGCAGGTTTAGATATATACATTTTTTTAGGTCGTTTTTTTAGTTTTATAATTTGTCAAGTTTTTTTTTATTATCAGGCCGGGATAGCGTCCACGGGCCCCGCTAGTTATAAATATAATTTACTTGATTGACTATTACAATGCTTTTAGATATATGAAATATGAATAACGAGTCACTGTGAGTTCTTTTCAATATACATATATTTACTTCCATGTCTTTTAAGTAAAAATAAGTACAATCATTAATTTTATAATAATCCCTTTACAGTTTAACCAAAACATGAAGTACACAGTAACCCATATTAATCTTTAATCGACCTCTTAGTAAAATAAGATATAACAAAACCGGTTTGTAAATAAAAATGACTTGGGAAGATAATTTTTGGACCTATGAAAATTCAATGCAAAGCGTTAAACGTACATTTCTCAAATAAAGAGGACTGATGTTCCGGGCTTGTAATAACTGCATATTACTGGAGAATGAGTTCAAAGAAATACCTGTTTGAGAAGCATACGAATATAGACGTAATTCTATATTGGCAACGGAAGTCACGTGTTCCTCTCAAGCCTGCATACATCGTACTGTCATAGTTGTTTTTTTTAAACGATTTACGCTGTTGGCCTGACGGACCATCACAACTCCACCGGTCTTCATAATTCTTAGTATTGCGCTGCTATAAATATGCATGCGTCTCGCACGCTCCTATGTTTATAGTTTTGTGTCAGTAACCATCGATATAAGCCCACCCAGAATGTTAGTGTGCGTAATTCCAAAGGGCGATAAGCTATTGTTTCGAGTTCATGTGGGGCAACCTAGCGATGCGATGCAGGTGACGTCGGTGATAAATTATGTGGGGATCTTTATAAAAAAAATAAGGTTTTGCGATAAACCACAAATGCATAAGAATAAAAGGATCGCTGTTAAAAATACGAAATAATGATTTGTTAACATTTATAAATGTGAAAGTGAGTTTGTTTTTTACGCTTTGTAATTTTGCATATACATTGTCAGGTGTACAGAAAAATGTATAAGATACCTTTCATCCATAAAAAAAAGCATACTGTGAAGGGATAGGTCAAGTCGACTTTGATGCGAACGAAGCTGCGAGCACAAAACTAGTTAAATTATAAATGCGGAATATACGAGTATAATGCAGATTTCGAGTTCGAATAGAGGTTTGCCATGTCCGATTAATTCGATAAACCACAAATGCATAAGAATAAAAGGATCGCTGTTAAAAATACGAAATCATGATTTGTTAACATTTATCCGGACTTCTTAACTAATATTATAAATGTGAAAGTGAGTTTGTTTATTACGCTTTGTAATTTCGCATCCTCTTTTGTGAGTTTGAGATGTTGTAGGGGGTAATTCAGGAATTACTGATCCGATCTGAATTTTTTTTGTGCGTATAGCTTTTCTAACAAGGAAAGTTATAGGCTATATATTATCACGCTAAGACCAATAGAAGCGGAGCACCAATGAAGAATATTTCAAAATCGGGTTTTTTTTCCTCTTGAGAGCTACCGCTGCGTGTTAGCGTTAGCCCCAAGTAACTATTCCACGCGAAAGAAGTCACAGGCAGAGTATAGTCATGAATAGACTAACAGACGTGGCGGAGGACTTTGTTTTATAATATGTAGTAATAGTGTAATACATTTTATTCAATTTCCAAAGGGCGATAAGCTATTGTTTCGAGTTCATGTGGGGCAACCTAGCGATGCGATGCAGGTGACGTCGGTGATAAATTATGTGGGGATCTTTATAAAAAAAACGGTATAAATATAAAAAAGTGTAACGATTATTTAGATAAAATATTGCACCTTCGAAATGGTTTACATATAAATTAGACGATTTTGTATTCGAAATGTCTGTAGGAGTGATCTTCGTGAAACATGTTAACTGACTAAGAAATACTAAAATGTTATTCAAACACATATAAAATCTATAAAGGAACTTAAAGTAAGAGGTTGTTATTTCTTTTGGGAGAGTAGTAAGTATTAAACTGCATACGCTATCGCTCTAGAAGTGAGGCATTACGTACCGCTCCGTGTATTTAGGTCAGCTGGTAATGTGGTTGGTAATCAGCATTGTCGTCATAAATCCGAATAATTCATCGTATCTGATTTAATTTCGTTCCAGACAATTCTTTACATGCTAGATGCTATCTGTTTATAAAAGTCCATTTTTTACTGTCAAGACAGTGATAAGAATATTTGGAACATTTCGGGGAATTATATTATTACATACATAAAACAAAATCTTCTGCCACATCTGTCTATTCATTTTTCATTTTTTTTTCATGCGGTTTTCACTAGTAGATCAAGTGATTCATGAAGCAGGTTTAGATATATACATTTTTTTAGGTCGTTTTTTTAGTTTTATAATTTGTCAAGTTTTTTTTTATTATCAGGCCGGGATAGCGTCCACGGGCCCCGCTAGTTATAAATATAATTTACTTGATTGACTATTACAATGCTTTTAGATATATGAAATATGAATAACGAGTCACTGTGAGTTCTTTTCAATATACATATATTTACTTCCATGTCTTTTAAGTAAAAATAAGTACAATCATTAATTTTATAATAATCCCTTTACAGTTTAACCAAAACATGAAGTACACAGTAACCCATATTAATCTTTAATCGACCTCTTAGTAAAATAAGATATAACAAAACCGGTTTGTAAATAAAAATGATTTGAGAAGATAATTTTTGAACCTATGAAAATTCAATGCAAAGCGTTAAACGTACATTTCTCAAATAAAGAGGACTGATGTTCCGGGCTTGTAATAACTGCATATTACTGGAGAATGAGTTCAAAGAAATACCTGTTTGAGAAGCATACGAATATAGACGTAATTCTATATTGGCAACGGAAGTCACGTGTTCCTCTCAAGCCTGCATACATCGTACTGTCATAGTTGTTTTTTTTAAACTAACGATTTACGCTGTTGGCCTGACGGACCATCACAACTCCACCGGTCTTCATAATTCTTAGTATTGCGCTGCTATAAATATGCATGCGTCTCGCACGCTCCTATGTTTATAGTTTTGTGTCAGTAACCATCGATATAAGCCCACCCAGAATGTTAGTGTGCGTAATTCCAAAGGGCGATAAGCTATTGTTTCGAGTTCATGTGGGGCAACCTAGCGATGCGATGCAGGTGACGTCGGTGATAAATTATGTGGGGATCTTTATAAAAAAAATAAGGTTTTGCGATAAACCACAAATGCATAAGAATAAAAGGATCGCTGTTAAAAATACGAAATAATGATTTGTTAACATTTATAAATGTGAAAGTGAGTTTGTTTTTTACGCTTTGTAATTTTGCATATACATTGTCAGGTGTACAGAAAAATGTATAAGATACCTTTCATCCATAAAAAAAAGCATACTGTGAAGGGATAGGTCAAGTCGACTTTGATGCGAACGAAGCTGCGAGCACAAAACTAGTTAAATTATAAATGCGGAATATACGAGTATAATGCAGATTTCGAGTTCGAATAGAGGTTTGCCATGTCCGATTAATTTTAAGTACAAGTAACGAATTTGTAGACATCGTGATTATATATCATAAAACAAAATACTCTACCGCGTCTGTTTGTTCACGATAAACTCAAAAACTGCTGAACGGTTTTCATGCGGCTTTCACCAATAGATAAAGTGGTTCATGGGGAAGGTTTTGGTATATAATTTGCCAAGGTTTTTTTTATTATCAGCGAAGGACAACGTCCGCCGGGCCCGCTAGTAGTAAATATACGAATATGGACATGATCTGTATTTGCTCATTTTCACTGAGTAAGCGTCAAAGTAACGCACTGTGTTTGTTATAAGCTATTATATTGCCGTATAGTATAATTAATTTTACATGACCAAGTAGCTTTCATTTGGACCATTATTAAAATGTTATCAGTCTTACACGCGAGTTTCTTGTGAAGTTATTGTGAATGTAATATGGTTTTTTTGATGATAAGACAGGAAGTATCCCGGGGAATTTTCAATTAGCAGTTATCGTTAATGCCATCAATACAGTTCAGTGGTTCGTCTAATAAATTGGCGGTCGTCGTAATGACGCGGTGCGACGTTTCTCGCGGAGGAAAGACACTTTACGAGCCGACGTAATTGAGTTTCCGAAAGACTCGTCTCTTTGAATGATTATTTGTATGAGCACATTAACATTTTAAGCAAGTTGCGAATACTAGATAGCACCTGCTAGTTTTCGCTCGCTTCAATAAATTTTGATTTGAAAGTAGCCTACACTAAAAATTGCAAGAATGTATTTCATTTTACTAGTTTTAATTTTATGGTAAAAGAAGCGAGAGATAACAAATCGTTTAGAAACCTATGTTTGAATTGAATTTAAATATATATACTATAAATATAATTAAATATATCTATACTAATATTATAAAGAGGTAAAGTTTGTGACGTTGTAGGGGATAATATCAGGAACTACCGGTCCGATTTGAATAGTTATTTCGGTGTTAGATAGCTCATTTATCGAGGAAGGTTATAGGATATATGATCACACTAAGAATAGGAGCGGAGCACCAATGAATAATATATCAAAATCGTTTTTTTTTTCCTATTGAGAGCTTCCGCTGCGTGTTAGCGTTAGCCCAAAGTAACTATTCCACAAGAACGAAGTAGAGGCTAGTATACTTATACTTAATATTGTTTAAAATTCTTGTATCCTTCACAATCAAGAGATACTAAACAAGACAATTTGTAAAAGATCCTTCAAACTAATCAGAACGTCGACCATTTATATTTATGTGTAACAGTTTAGAAAGTAACACATTAAGGGACTTTTTATGACAGTGTTAAAATAGCACATCTACTGCCACAACCTTGATACTTTACAGCTAGCTCGTAAATTATTTTTGTGCCTATACCGTAGTTTATGACAACACATTAAACACCTATTGCATATATCTACATGTATTTTTGTATACTACTAGGAAAGATCGTGAGCGATTAACCTTCGAGGTAACGTCATGGAGACGTTTTGAATATACATAATATCTATGATCGGTTATGTAAAGATTTAATACTTAGAAACTACTGATCGTCTAGTAAAAAAATAATCATTTCCATTTTCTTTAAAACACTAACTCGGTAATATCTATTGAACAAAAAAAATAATGTCCGTTGAGAAACAACAGGACGAAGAACATGCGTAGTATGCGTGTATTTTTTTTTTACGAAATTGTACATAGCATTTGAAAAATACAAGACATCATCACAATCTGAACCGTAATCATTATATATGTAGTTACCTCAAAACCTGTTAACGTATACATTATCTATTTAACCTGCAGATTAAATTAATTTTCCATTAAAATACAATGTTAAGAATTTTCTATATCGTCGGTTAGCAAACAAAACCATTTATGTCGAAAGTTGGCTGTTTTTATTTTTAAACTAGCGAAGCCGCCAGACGTTGTCCCGTCCTGATTATAAAAAAAATATATATACCAAAACCTACCCCATGAATCACTTTATCTACCGGTGAAAACCGCATGAAAATCCGTTGAGTAGTTTTTAAGTTTATCGCGAACAGTTAGACAGAAGAGAGACAGATGCGGTAGGAGACTTTGTTTTATACTATGTAATGATTTAATTGAATAAATATTCTCATAACGCGCCATAATACATATAAAATTTTGCACGTTTCAACCAAGAGACCAGTCTTCAAATCAATAATTAGTGCATAAATAAATGCAAGATACTGCAACAAAAAATAGTTATCTCATTCCCCTGCAAAATAAAATGAATCTAATTGACTTGTGCGGTGTTATTTGCAAAGCGAAGATGTTTGCTTGTCGCATGCGCTTTCTTATTTTTACAAGACGAACCGAACCTAACCTAGCAACTCGCTACTGGGTTCTAAAGGAATAAGATTTAACATTCACCGGCATATGTTTACACTATTGAAACAATAAATATGTTATTGTTATATATATGATATTTATATGTTAAAAAGAACTTGTACAACATCGTTGTCCATAGTATAAGAGAGTGTAGATTTTGACATAGTGCGGATGAGACCCCCAAACACCTCTTGTGTGAGTGTGATCCACTGAAGCCTACACGAAACCGGATTCTGGGAAAGCATGTATTGCCTCCGGATGAGGTACAGGTGCTCTCTACCAAAATAGTCCTGCAGTTCTTAAATACTATAGGACTAGGCGGAAAGCTTTAGTAATACGGGGCGATCACAATAGATCAATACTGGTCGCATTGATACAGGACCAAGGCCTGCATAGCCCCTTTTCCAGAATAAAAAAAATAGTAATATTAACTCTACCATTATTATTTACTATCGTTCACAAAGACTAGAGTTATTAACACAATATTATATCTATTAAGGATATATGCAATTCATGTCATGGGTTAAATCACTACATAGTATAAAAAAAGTCGCTTTCTCTGTCCCTATATCCCTATGTATGCTTAAATCTTTAAAACTACGCAACGGATTTTTATGCGGTTTTTTTTAATAGATAGAGTGATTGAAAAGGAAGGTTTATATGTATAATAACATCCATTAAATAGTAGAGAAATACTGTTATTTTTGAATTTTCTAATGTGATATCGTATCCGCCTAGGTCCACCTCTCCTGTCGGTCTTGGCCATAGCACACCTACAAACAAAATCAAAGCAAAACTTAAAAATAATAAAACGACTTGCGAGTTTTTATTTCGAACAAATTTTATAATAGTGCATAGCCCCTTTTCCAGAATAAAAAAAATAGTAATATTAACTCTACCATTATTATTTACTATCGTTCACAAAGACTAGAGTTATTAACACAATATTATATCTATTAAGGATATATGCAATTCATGTCATGGGTTAAATCACTACATAGTATAAAAAAAGTCGCTTTCTCTGTCCCTATATCCCTATGTATGCTTAAATCTTTAAAACTACGCAACGGATTTTTATGCGGTTTTTTTTAATAGATAGAGTGATTGAAGAGGAAGGTTTATATGTATAATAACATCCATTAAATAGTAGAGAAATACTGTTATTTTTGAATTTTCTAATGTGATATCGTAAATAATTACATAACCGATTCGATGCAGACGAAGTTGCACGGATCAGCTAGTTATCTTATATGTAAAATTATCGAACAAATGTACCTAAACATATATTTGGCGGTCATTGCGCTTGCGCCATACTGATTTAAGCGACACGGGACCCGAACGACTCTCCCCTTTATGGACCAGACTTCGGGGAACAGTAATTTATCTGTCTGGCTACAGATAGATTGTAATCTGCACGCGTCGCTAAAGTTTTGTATTTACACCTTGTATTTATGAATGTATATATTTTTATTAATTTGTACATGTATTATATGAAGTAACTAGTTATTTTTGAGTAAATTTTATATAATGACTTTTTGTATGTATAATATATTCAAAAAACGTGAATTACTTAACAAATAAGGTTAATGTAAATTAGTACTTTAAAAAAAAGTGTGTGTAGTTATGTACACGCGTTAGAAGTTATAATTATTTAGCGTAACAAGATAAAAATGTTTTCAAAAATTTTATCTTTCGCTTTATTCTACGTTTGTAGAAAAAACGACACCAACAATAGAAAAAAGGTGTCGGTTTATCGTGACGGTGTGCGCGCGCATTGTAACAACTTCATGGTGTCGGTTTTTTGTGATGGTATGCGCGCGCATCGTAAAAATTTACTCTAATCATTTTTCCCTAACGCGCCAAAAGAAGTATAACTTCAAAAACAGATTTCAGTTATGACTGTAATACATTTTGACTTGGTTATAAATTAGTTATAGTTTGCAGTGACAACGTAACATCAGATGAGCCCGTATGGTACTTCAGATATTAAGTAATTAGACCTCAACAGCTTTCCTGCAAACATCGGTTTGTGCCTAGTAATTTAACGTGACTATATTATATACCCATATTAATATCTACTATGTATATAAAAGAAACTGTAGGGTTAGGGTTAGGGTTTGCCGACCCTACTTAGGTGGGATAAGGGTAAGAATATGATGATGATGATATATAAAAGAAACTATGCCAGTCTGTTATTTTTATTTCAGAACTAAACATATATAGTAATTAAAGTGAAACTTTTTATACATAGATGTTAGTCTGTTTAAAGAAAGTTGTAGACTTTTTTCTTCGGAAAATACTAAAAAATATGTAGACAAAGTCAAAGGAATACAAAAATCGTAAAAATAATTTACCATAAACAACGGTCAGTCACAAAAATCCACAGAGAAATATTATCCAACATCATAGACAAGTTACCAATTTTAAACTCCATAAACTCAGCTAAGTTTTTGGGCCGATTAATAAAAATTAATATATACGTCTATTTAAACTGAAACCTGTGAGAGCTCGGTAAAGCTATATGGATATAGGTGCAACATAAGGTACGTCTCCGATGTAACACGTATGGACGTTAATTGTGGATGCTTGGTTTGGTTAACCAGTACAGCGCCTGTCTAGACATGGTATTGAACCGGATCTTACGTTCCCGGGTGATTTACATTTAGATTAGTATATTGACCATTCGGGAATTGAATATCAACAATACGCTTGAAGATAATTGAACAAATATTGTGAGCCACCTCCGAATGACTCACAACTATAGCGATGATTGATTCCGAAGTTGAATTTGAAGAATGTTGAGGTTTTCTTGCAATAAAAGACTTGTTACTAGTAGAGCAGCGAAGGATGTGCTCGTATTGCCGACTCGTTCAAAACAGGATATCTATACCGCCCGCGCCGGTTTTTAAGGCCGCCCTGAGGCATGTTTTCGGGACAAAGAACCGCTTACGCACGCCTGCGGCGCTCCGCCAATCAGAGCCCTTAGTTGCGTGCGCAGCGTCAGAGCACCTCCTAACAAACTATACAGGCGGGGCGGTATCGCGATGAGTCACCCTTCGCTTTCTATTTATTTACGTACAAAAACATTACATTTGTACTTACAACTAACAACTTATACTATTTTAAACTATACTATCAAATCGACTCTATAAATCTACTTAATACAATATTAGATCTATTATCATTTATTTTACACACATTATTAATCAACACAGATCACTCTAAACTGTGGCGAACAAATATTTTTGAATATACTGTCATTTAAAAATCTGAAATGAAATTTATTTATTTGATAGCATTTTTTATTTCACTATCTTTGATTCGCTATTGAAATCTGTCTGTATCTATCTATACCTGCATATAATAAGAATATAAATCTAACGTGTCTGTTCTTTTTAATAGATTTTTGTTTGTAAAAAAATTGTTTCAGGTTTCTTGGAATAAGTAATAAAATACATTTCAATTATTTTTAGAAATGTCTGTCTGACTGTCTGTCCGTCTGACTGTCTGTTTCTTTGAACACGCATCACTGCTAAAGTACTGCGTTCACGATAAAAACCTCACCAAGAAAATCATAACGCATATCCTCCGGTAACATTTAGACTAGGCTTCATTGAAATCGGTTCACTCAATTAAAAGTTATTGTAATTTTAATAACGACACGATTTAAGTACGAGAGAAAAGTAGATAAATAAATGGACTTAATACATTCAGATGATGTTATTAGTCACTGTATTTTTTTACATTAGGTTCCACGCATAGGGAGTCGCGGGCTTAGCTAGTAATATATATACACTTCTTTCGTAACTTCTAAAGAACACTATAAAATCAATATTATTTATGGGATGATTTCATGCTGAGATGTCAGTTTCAAACTCGTAAACAACTTATCTATTGTAAAATAGTTTTTTTTTTTTTTTTTCGAACTGACTATGCTATTGACCTGGCAAGGTCTTTACAGCTTCACCGGACTACTAAGGCGAGCGCTTAAGGCACTCAGCCGATTTGGTTTTTAGGTAACATACACAAGGGCGCATGCGCACCTCGGCTTGGGCTGTTTCCTGGAAAAAGACACGTCTGTCCTAGCTAACTATTCTAAGCTATTCATACATATATACATTTGTGAACCATACAATCGAAATTGCATGATTCACAAATGAATACGTGTATATCGGATTGAATCGAACTTAAACTATTCGATTCAGTTCGATGAGGGAAAAAAAAAACAAAACCCTCCCACCATGTGTATATATGTGCACGTGTGTGAGAGAGATGATCTCATATGTCTGTTCAAGTGATGTAGGTGAGTCACTGTATCGCGAAAATAATATCAAGAGGGCTCCGCGCGGGGACGACCTAGGCTCGAGATATTATTGAGAACCGCGAAGTGTGCGGGAGCTAATAGGGATCGATTACAAAAGCGTGGGCGCAACACGCATTTTATAAGAGTTGTAAAATAGTAGTTTCCTCTTACATGCTATTATACAACCTTCACTGTCTTTTAAACTACTTACTTAAATGGTAACGATTTATGTGAGGCGAGAAGATTTAACGTTTTCTGAGATTTATTATGGGAATGCTATGAAATTATGGACTTTTACATACAAGATCTCAAATCAGCAAATTTCTTTCCGTTTCCAAGAAATATATCGAAACTACAAAAATGAAACTTCATAATCGTTATTTGGCTTCAGCTGAGGGTTTAACAAGAACCGTTAAACAGACTTACACTGATTGATTAATTAAGATAATGTTAAAAAAAATTAAAACAGAGATATATGAATGTATACAGTATTATAATACCCGTAAAGTATTTTCTTATTTAAGGTAATCTCACATTATACAATTGAAAGGTTCAACTATCACAAGTATATATAATACTAGCTGACCCGTGCAACTTCGTCTGCATCGGATCGGTTATGTAATTATTTACGACATCACATTAGAAACCTCAAAAATGACAGTATTTCTCCACTATTTAATGGATGTTATTATCATATATATTAATACGTGAAGCCTAAACTTTGTATCCCTTTTTAACGGAATTGGGCGAACGGATGAACGTGAAACTTGGCATAGTTAAAGTTTATATGGAGGAGAAGTGCAGAAAGCTATTTATTTTATATAAAATGCATTAAAAGTACATTAAATTAATTAAAATATGCATCCTACTCATATTACTGCTTCAATTTTACACAACATATACACACATGTAAATAAAAAAGACATTTTGACATCTGTCAATAAAGGACTTCAAAAAAGGTTGTGAAGGAGGTTGCAATGCTCGACTGTATGTATTATTTTACTCTTACGTTCCAATTAGCCTTTTTCATTCTACATTCTACAATTACATTATAACATAATACCCTTTGACAAAAGAACCCTAATAAAATTCAAACTTTAAAAAATCAATGAACTATGGTCGAATGTCGATCTCTGGGCGCCCACTAGTACAAATAAACCTTCCTCTTCAATCACTTTATCTATTAAAAAACCGCATCAAAATCCGTTGCGTAGTTTTAAAGATTTAAGCATACATAGGGATATAGGGACAGAGAAAGCGACTTTGTTTTATACTATGTAGTGATATAAAAAGACATGTAAAAGTGAATAGAGAACTTGGCAACAAATCGACATTCAGAAGGATCGTATGTGCGGTGTATAACATTTAATGGCGTCGGTATCGGATAGGCAGATATCGTTACAAATGTGATTTATGTCAATCGCTACTGAAGCGAGCTATTTGAGCTCCAATAATTTTAAAACGTTTCTTGTTATGGTATAACTATACGAGTTTTGATATTATACTATCAAGTTCTGTTTACGCACTTAATAATTGTATTAATCTATATATCTATACATATAATAAGAATGTAAATCAAACGTGTCCGTAAAAAATTGTAGCGGGTGGTGTATTGGAATAAGTAATAAAATGCATCATTTTTAGATTTGTCCGTCAGTTTGTTTGAACACGCATCACTGCTAAAGTACTGCGTTCACTATAAAACTCAAAATCAAACTCAAACTAAAATCATAAAGCGTCGAGTAACATTTAGTCTTAATTTGATTAAAATCGGTTTATTCTATCAAAAGTTATTGTAATTTTAATGGCGACGCGACTAAAGTACTAGAGATTTTTTTTTTTTCGAACTGACTACGCTATTGACCAAGCGAGGTCTTAAACAACTTCACCGGGGACTACTAAGGCGAGCGCTTAAGGCACTCAGCCGATTTTATTTTGACAACTAGCTCAAGGGTGCGCGGCACACCTCGGCTTTGGCTGTTGCCTGATACATGCAATTCGCGACCTATCTGAGCTAACCTAAGCTATATAAGTACTAGAGAAAAGTATATAGTAATTAGAACATTAAGATGACTTTATAAGTCACTGTTTTATACATCATGTTCCACGCGGACGAAGTCGCAGGCACAACTCCTTTTTAAATATAGTTAATTTATATTTTATTTAATTTTATTAATTAATTAATATTTATTTTACTTCATCAGTATATAAATAATTTAATATCTTCTTCTTATTGAGATAATTTTAAAGTCTTACTAGAGTTATCATTTCGCGACGTTGGATTAATTACACGGCAATAATAATAGAATACCATCTATGTCACTCAGAGAAAAAATAGTTTTTTTTTTATGTGAAAAGATTTTCAAAATTAGATACGTAGTTTTGGAGTTCATTTCCTATAAACAAATAAAACCTTACCTATGTTATATGAATAAAAATATATGAACGACGAAATAAATAATATATGAACGACTGCGGTTGTGCCTACATCACGCAAAAACTATTGGATATTTCGATATTTTCATTTAATAGTAAGTTACCTGAGTTTTAAGAAACTACGATTTTGATAAGCACTACTACGCTTTCAGCGGCTTCAGCGAAGCAGACAAGAGATAAGTAAGCGGCTAATATTGTTTACAAAGAACTCCTGTATACAAGATATATTTTTGATTTCCATTTTGTATATTAAATTTATTGTTAAGATAATAAACGACGCAAACGATGAGCTGAATCACATTTTTATATTAAAAGTTAAATAAATTACAATCATTATGTTTTACTTACGTATTTGAATTTGTTGTAAAGGACGTCAAATATACGGTTCGGTTTTATCTGAAAAAGGAAAATAATATCAAATATTTTTCATTGTAACATTTAATGAATGGAACTTGTTAGGTAAACATTACAAATGACTGCAAGAAACTTCTAAAACCTACTCCACAATGACAGCGATAATCTACTAGAAGATTAGTTGATAGCGTATTCAGACACACGTCGATTAACTTAACTTTCAATCCCTGGAATAAACAGAGTGAAACGGAATTTGACCAGATATCGAAACAATAACGCTATTGAACAGTGCTGTATAGCTGTAGCTATTACTAGTTTCAGCATGAATGGGTCGGCTCGCCTGGGGTACTACCACCCTCTCACAGAACACTGACGTGAAGTAACAGTGCTTGCATTGTTGCGTTTCGTTCGGTCAGTGAGAGCGCCGGAGGCCCACGTCCTTCCCCCCTTTCCCTTCCCATT
>MU159081.1:290214-369756 GCA_015888305.1 Antheraea pernyi | reverse complement strand
TGTCTATGGACGGTGGTGATCACTTAACATCAGGTGACCCATCTGTTCGTTTGACTCCTTTTGACATAAAAAAGATAAACTACAATTAAATCACATTAGAAACCGGGCATGAGTAAAACATTTCCGTTCTATTAGCTCCACGTATAGATATAACAAATGTAAAAGATTTGTTAAACACCGCAAATAACATTTTACACTCAACAAGAGCACGCGCGCGCTGGCGTTTCGAAAAAATAAATAATTCAGTATAAGATAGAATATCCGCGCATTTTCCTCTAAAATTACCGAATAATAATTTCTAATTACTGGTTAATCTATTTCTACTTTTACATCTACGCTAACTCCTAAACACATTGTATTTTTTTTTAAATAAATAATGGATCAAAATGAGACCGCGATAAAGGCAATAACGTCTTTAAAAAGTCCATCATAAAATAGTTAATAGTTAAATGAAATCATAAAAATAAACAAATAAATATATAAAATAATAATTATTTAAAAAAACACCTATTACTTGCTCACCGATACGATTTTTAACTTACACATTAAATAAAACGATAGCAAAAAAAAGGTGCGGACCAAGAGTCTGCAGAAAAGAAGAATGAAAAACACAATGTATAATTATTGAAATCAATTAATTATTTTAGGGTTATATTTTGAAATAAAAACTATGATTCATCATTAGGTTCATCCATATAGATCACAACATCACTTGTAGATGAATCATTGTTTATATTTAAAAATTACGTCATATTAAACCATTGTAAATGACAATTAAAATACTTGGAGTTTTTGGCGGAATCTTGGTATGTCATGTAGTGGATTTTATTTTTTATTCATAATCTTGTGTTACTTGGCTCTATATTGTGTAAAATTGGTGGTGTTTTATTTAATATAGTTTGTTTATTGTGCATAAGTGAAGTGAATGGAAAATAATACCACGGACCATGAATTCTGAGATGCCACAAAAATTCCATGGAAAGTTCTAACAAGTTGGCCACCATCTTGTTAGTTCATTGAAATTATATCAAGAAACTTGTAATATCGATACTCACTACAGTGGCAGTGATGGTCTACTAGAAGACTGGTTGCAAAATGGAATGGAAGAAGAACTTGAAATACTAGTAACTACTTGACAATGGCAGTAATAATCTAAAAGATTGATTGTCAAAAATAAAGTTAAAAAAAAAACAATTAAAATACTTAGGGAGTAAATACAGAAATATATGTACAGACAGAGAGAATAAAGTATACAAGTTTGCTTAGAATAAAATATTGCTTCTATCGCATTGGAATCAAATTAATTAACCTCGCTTTTACTTAAAAATCAAATACGAACGATGATCAAATCTAGCTTTATGTCGTGATTTTAATTTTTAGGTAACAAACAGAGTTTTTGCCTTTGCGCAATACAGATACAGATAATTGACAATTAGCAACTGCAAGTGAATTACGATTTCGCCTTGAATAATATGTTACATCTGCGTATGACTGTATATTGAAAGTTTAATGTATTTAATGAATACGGTTACATGGTTGAATCATCGCAGTACAGATATTAAATAATTTCAGAACTGTACCGATGAGAACCAACATATCACTTATATTTTGCAATAAAGAACATTGATTCATTTTTTGTAACTATCATTCAAGAGTTAACATGCGAACTGTATCTTGAAAATTTTGTTATAAATATACACAATATTTGATTAAAGAAAAAAAATCATATCTTCGAGAATAACTTAGTCTTTGTTTCATTAAATCGCTCCACTTTATCAAAAGTTATTGTAATTTTAATGACGATGCGGCGGAAGTATGAAAGAGAAGTAAACAAGACAATACATTCAGATGTCTTTAATAATCATTGTTTTTTACACAAGGTTCCAAGGGGACGAAGTCACGGGTACTGCTAGTATGTAATAAAAGTTTTATGATTGAGTTAAATTTCATGAAAAAGTTTTTTTTTTTTTATGTCATAGATGGCAAACGAACAGGTGGGTCACCTGATGTTAAGTGATCACCACCGTCCATGGACACTAACAACACCAGAGGAGTCGCAAGTGCGTTGCCACTCTTTGGAGGGAAGGGTTAGGGGAGAGAGAGGAGAGAGGAGAGGGGAGGTGGCCCTCCGGCGCTCTCACTGACCGAACGAAACGCAAGAATGCAAGCACTGTTACATCACGTCGGTTTTCTATGAGAGTGTGGTACTACCCCGGGCGAGCCAACCCATTCATACGGACTGAAATCACTATTTTAAATATAATTAGGAGAATAATGAGTGTTTCAGTCTTTTTCATTATATTGATTATAAATCAATAAGGATTAAAATACTGTTCCCAATAATAAGGATTTGAATCGTTAATTTCTCATACAATCCCGATAACATATTTTATTAAACTCGACATTTAATTGGATCGTAAATCGATAGCAATGTAACAGCTGTTAGAGAAATTAATCTAAGGACCAGTTTAGTTGAAAAAGGGTGCTGTGGGTACTTTATCTGTAGTAACGGCGACCGAGGGGAGTTATTTTATTGATATTCGATAATATTAAAGCAGTAACTGTAATAATTCTAAGTGTAAACATTTGGGACCGGTATGGCCATTTATTACAAGTTCTAAGCACTAGCGCGATTTATGTTTTACTAAAATTTAAATTATATCTAGATCTTCCTGTGTTAGATGATATAATTTTGCAAATGCACCGTGTTTTTTGTCGTGATAACGCCTTATAATTGGATGAACGCCGGCTGCACGTACGAAAAACCATGACTCATTGTCACGTTCCGCCTCCTGAACCGAGCGTGCTAGTGAGAGCTCGGAACAAGCGATAAAGAAGCGTGATCGTCCTAAACGTGACGCATTTATCTATATGTATATAATATAATTCAATTCATAAAAATATGCAATTTTTCATTATCTATACTAATATATAAAGCTGAAGAGTTTGTTTGTTTGTTTGTTTGTTTGGTTGAACGCTATGATCTCAGGAACTACCAGTCTGATTTGAGAAAGTCTTTCGGTTTTAGATAGTTCATTTATCGAGGAAGGCTATAGGCTATATATCATCACGCTAAGATCAATAGAAGCAGAGCACCAATGAAGAATGTTTCAAAATCGGGCACTTTTTTTGCTTTTGAGCGATTACGTTATTATTATATACGTTGCCATGGTAACGTAGTAAGTAGTAGTAATAATATTCGTCCAATAGGATAGGCGAAGGAATTAATCCATACTGCCAATTCTGAAGTTATGTAGTAAGTATCAAAGCTAACATTTTCAAAGTTTTTTTTTTCCTATTCAAATAGTTCATAGGCGAAGGAATTAATCCATACTGCCAATTCTGAAGTTATGTGGTAAGTATCAACGCTAACATTTTCAAAGTTTATTTTGTTTTCGTATTCAAAATTTTATACTACTTTTATTTCCAATGTGAAATTGATCAAAAATATGTTACAACTGCGTGAGACGTGTGCCTTACTGACTCCAAGAATAAATATACATAATTGAAAGTCATATATTTGTATGTAATATGAATTATATCATCTTTTTGGTCAATTTGGCTGCCATATTGTCTTATTTACCACGTTTGCTTCTACATAACTCAGTTATTATAGCAACGTATAAGAATTACTTAAGTATATCGACAATACGGGCATATTATATCTACCTATAAAATAAAAGATTTAAGATATATTGTTCCATAATGTATAGCTTATAATTTTGATTTAGCTGATGATAAATCCCATCCCATTCGATATATTATTGGTATTCATATATCTAATGTACACGTTACATGTTACAGTAGATGGCATTCGTATAGTAATTACAAATGTTTTTGAAAAAGCGTTTCTGTAATGTACACATCCACTCACAATTTTACATTTCTTTAATACATTTTAAAAAACGCGTGCGGAGCCGCGGGTATCAGCTAGTCTTTTTATATACGCTATCACGTAAAATTATCGTCCGTAAAGCGACTTTACAGATAACCGATTTTTAAGTTCTCTTAGCTTGAAATTCTCTTGTTACGATAAAGGAGAAACATCTTGTAGGTATATAAACGCTTTTGTAAGCTTTGAAGGGCGAGCTATTCACTACGCACGAGATGACTTTTCAATAAATGTGTAGTTTGCTTATAAAATCGCGTTTCGGTCGACTGAAATTGGTTACCTTATCGTCTTCGAAATGTTGCGTTACGTCACTATGAAATAACAAACCTTGTAACCTATATAAAATTCTTCGGCAAATATTTACATACACAAAATGAAATAATCTTTACGCTGTGGAGCATTTTTAGGGTGACGTCTACAACAGTGATTCCCAAACTGAGTTCTACGGAACCTATGGGTTCTGTAGATATAGATAGTCATTAGGTTTCTGCGAAATTTATATTCATACAAAAAACTAATACAAATTATGATTGTATGCCACCCCAGATATACGCATACAATTGTCGGACATAATACCGAACTATAAAACAATTATTCATAAAGCCACATTTCGTAAAAATAAAAGGTTTTTATATAAATTTCAGTGTTGGTTTGTAATCATTTGATATGGGGTTCATAAAATAAAAGGTATTTGGTTGGTGTATTATTATCTTTAAAGTTTAGGAACCTCTGGTCTACTAAGCCCCTTTACACATTGTGAGAAAAGACTATATTCACCATTTCGTATTCCGTATATAGAATTGTAGACACTTCAAGGTCTTTTAATTTATTTTTGGTAAAACAGATGTTAGTTACGCCATTGTTGGTTTCTCGTATATTTGGGATCGAATGACACGGTTGGATAGAGTAGGGCAGGGCAGTGATGTCATCTGGGCCGTTGGTCAATTGTCACCGGGTTGCGATGAGCGAGCTTGCGCAATTTGTTTGTTGAACGTTACACAAATGTTATTTATTTAACACATCGATTCAATTTTTTTTAATCGCGAATGGATCACGAGTGTCGAACGCAGATACTTATGTAAATATTATATTTGCAGTACGTATTTTATGTATATGTATCAGTTATATCTCGAAGAATGACTACGACGCCAAATCTTTTTTTATTAATATTATTATATTACTAGCTTCTGACTGCGTTCGCGTGGAATAGTTACTTTGGGCTAACGGTAACGCGCAGCGGAAGCTTTAAAAAGAAAAATAAAACGATTTTGAAACATTCTTCATTGGTGCTCCGCTCCTATTGGTCTTAGCGTGATGATATGTAGCCTTACTAGATAAATAAGTTATATAACACTAAAAGTATCTTTCACGCTGCTTTGCATGTGTTCTTTATGCGTCAATAACTTTAGACTCTTATTGTATACTAGCTTCAGTCCGCGACTTCGGCCGCGTGGGATAGTTTCTTTGGAATAAAGCTAACACGCAGCGGAAGCTCTCAAAATAAAATCCCCGATATTGAAACATTCGCTCGTGTTGGTCTTAGCGTGATGATATGATATAGCCTATAAGCTTCCTCGATAAATGGACTTTCTAGCACTGAATTAATTTTTCATAACGGACCAGTAGTTCCGGAGATTAGCGCGTTGAACCAAACAAACAAACCCCGGAGTTATAATATTAGTATAGATTAATAAAAGACCGAAATTTGCCGTTCGATGCGTATCACTTAAAAACTGCTGGATAAATTCCTACCATTATTTTTCAGTTTTACTTATTAGATATTTGGTTCTTATCTAAAGAAAAAAATATCACGATAGTTTCATTTCATACGTATAAAGATAAAGTATACGATTTTTATAAAAAAAACTACCCGTTTCGATAAGTTTTCTTGCCACGGAGAAGTGAGGCAAAAGGTGTGGTGATACTCGTAGTCCGGTGAAGCTGTTAAGACCTTGCTTGGTCAATAGCGTAGTCAGTTCGAAAAAAAAAAGGTGTGGTGATATTTTTTTTTCCTACATTTAAATTTTTTCTACATTTTTTTTTATACATAAGATATATTGTGGAGATAATAAATAACGCAAAGTCATGAGTATCAAGCAAGTTATACATATTTTAACAGGCGTTTAATATTAAACTATTATTATAATCAGTAGCCAAATATATCTAACTTCAATGATATTATAAATAAATAACTGTAGATACGTCATAAGCGCTTCGACAGCGCCTTGTTAAAACTTGGCTAACTAACTTATTTTTCACGGCTGCCCCGTCAATCCGCTCGTATCTAAGCAACATATAACTATTTCTTTTTTACCATTGATATTATTAATATGCCATCATACTTCTTTACTTTATGTAAGATAGTGTGGCGTTCCAATATTACTTTACGTATGTGTGCGTTATCGTACCATTTGTTTTGTCAAAACATCATGTAGGTAACGTATTTATAGTTCTTTATATATGTAGTTATATCATTGTCTAACTTGAAAAACTGTCATACGTAATCCACGACCAGTTTTACGTACCGTTCCTAGTGACTAAATTGAAACAGTTCGCGTACCAATACCATCTTCTTCTATATCTATACATACATATCATAAGACTGTAAATCTAACGTGTCTGTACTTTTTAGATTTTCGTAAAAAAAAAATTGCTACAGGTGTCTTGGAATAATTAATACGAGTACATATCAATCATTTTTAGAATTGTCTGTTTGTATAACCACGCATCACTGCTAAAGTACTCCGTTCACGATAAAACATAAGAAATCGTAAAGTATATTCTCGGGAGTAACTTAGTCCTTGTTTCATTAAAATCGGTCCACTTTTTTTCTCGAACTGATTACGCTACTTACCAAGCACGGTCTTAACAGCTTCACCGGACTACGGAAAAATCGGTCCACTCTATCAAAAGTTATTGTAGTTTCAATGACGTCGTGGCGTTAGTGCGAGAGAAAAGTAAATAAGTAAATAGACTTATACATTCAAAGGACTTTATTAGTCACTGCTTTTTACATAAGGTTCTACGCGGACGCAGTCGCGGTCACAGCATACTAATAAAATACTAGCCTCTGCTCGCGGCTTTACTCGCGTTAATGTAGAACCCAGTACGTTCACAATAAAACCACATATAAGAAAATCATAAAGCGTATCCTCGTCTGGTCTTTGTTTCATTAAAATCGGTCCACTCTATCAAAAGTTATTGTAATTTTAGTAGCGCCGCGACTTAACTATGAGTGAAAATTAGATAAGCAAATGGACTACATACGTTCAGATGACTTTATTAGTCATTTTTCAGCCATTAATAAGTCAGTTTTGTACATCGAGATCCACGTGGACGAAGTCGCGGGCACAGCTAGTCTATACATATTATAAAGCTTTATATTTGTATGGTTAGACGCACTAAACTCCGGTACTACTGGTCCGTTATGAAATATTATTTCAGTGCTAGAAAGCTCATTTATCGAGGAAGGCTATTATAGGCTATATCATATCATCACGCTAAGACCAACAGGAGCGAAGCACCAATGAAGAATGTTTTAATATCGGGGATTTTATTTTGAGAGCTTCCGCTGCGTGTTACATTTAGTCCAAACAAACTATCCCACGCGGCCGAAGTCGCGTACTGAAGCTAGTATACAATAAGAGTCTAAAGTTATTGACGCATAAAAAACTCATGCAAAGCAGTGTGAAAGAACTAGAAACATATAGTATTCTATATAATAATCTTTAAAATAGGACAGCTTGAGTAGACAAACAACTCTCAAATAACTTCCAAGTTATATCACGAGTATAAACACAGCTAGGTATCAAGTTCTGAATCATCAACAATGTACACATATTTAACATGCACTTAGTGACACCAGAGTGTGACGCACTACTTTGATAAATAAGCATTTCGTCAATGTCAGTGGCGTCGACTATTCGAAGCAATATGATCTCAATGCAAAATTATGCTTTACGCGTCGCCTTACCTCGATATGTAAAACCGATGCAAAGCAACGAACAAAATATTCACATGTCACATTGAAGATTAAACTTAAATTAGATTCAGGATATATGGTGCTAAATTCTACTTAAAGTTTTTTAAGCAATAACAAATCCAATTAATGCGAAGTAAAAAAAATATTAATGCAGGATTTTTTTATATCATAGGAGGCCAACGATTTTAAGCAAAAACAAATCCAATTAATGCGAAGTAAAAAAAAATATTAATGCACGATTTTTTTTTATATCATAGGAGGCCAACGAACAGGCGGGTCATATGATGTTAAGTGGTCATCGCCGTCCATAGACACTAGCAAAACCAGGGGAGACGCAAGTGCGTTGCCAGCCTGTGTTTGGGGAGAAGGGTTGGCGAGTGGGGAGAGGAGAGGAGACGAGAGAAAAGGGGAGGTGGACCTTCGGCGCTCTCACTGACCGAACGAAACGCAATAATGCAAGCACTGTTACTTCACGTCGGTGTTTCTGTGGGTCTGGTGGTAGTACCCCGGGCGAGCCGACCCATTCATGCTGAAACCAGTAATAGCTTCAGCGTGGCTCTACCACCTACAAACGATGTATTAGCGAAATTTATAAGTAACGTAGTACGCAAATAATTTTATTTAAAAAAGCAAGTTTAGTATTAAGTTGTTATTTAAATAGTATAGATAATATAGTTTAATCACTTCAGAACGGCTGTCCCTATTTTACTTTCTTTCTTTTTTTAAATCTCCATATAAAAAGTGTATGAACGAGTGAAACAGAAGACAGTAGACATCAGACAGAAGATCTCCAAACATATAGACAAAGAATTGAAAAATAGACGTTCATTTGTTTAGTTGCCATTCTATATAATTATATGGCCGAAACTGTAGATCGTATATTCATTCCTTTGTACTTACGTATGAAGGCAGGGCGGACATCTAAGTTCTGATATAAATCTCTTATATATTATTTTATATATAAAATATATGTCATTTCGTACAGCTTAAGTTTGGGTATGTGTGTAGATCTATGACTCTAGAATGTCATTCTTTTGCAGACTGGCTAAAACGCGTTAATTTATCGTATATCGAGTATATGTATTGCGACTATAGGAAACCATGTATTTAGTCAAATATAACGCGCTCCGGGTTTTATTATTACAGCTCCGGGAACCATTCCAGCTTCCTACATGTATACGATGGAGGGCTAGGATAAATAAGGAAAACCAGCGATAAAGATTACGATAACGAATATTTGTATCGGCAGAGTCAAGGATGACCGCTATTTGTGACTGGATTTGAAATATTTTTCGAACATTGACATCAATTGTTCTCGAAAAGTCTTATCGTCTTGTTGTTCGTGACCCTGATTTATGAAGACAATTTATTCGAAGCGATTGATTAGTAAGAGTGTACAGTGTAGTAGTGATATACTATCACAATAGTATTCAATATTGCAAATATATAAAAGCCGCTACACGGATGATATTCAATAATGCGTCTTTTTAACAAATTGCCCAAATATTTATTGAATCAATTGCTGTCTCTTCGGAAACTACCTGCTTATTTTACGCCTATACAGTTCCGTTCCCATAAAAGGAACCTTATTGATAAACCTACGCTGTCCGTTCTGCCTTTAAACGGCTATATCCTTTGAACCGTAATAGATAGCCGGTTGGCATTTTCATAAAATATATGGTGCATATCCTAAAAAAAAACGACGGGAATCTTTATACGAGCAATTTGCGTTTTTCATTCAACGTTCCATTGTTTTAGAGTGTAACTTTGTATGGTTGTATTGTATATTCGGAAATAAGACAATAACCAAAATAACAATGCCTTAGTGTGAATTGGGCTCACACTGAGAACCGCGAATTGAACGAAAGAATACATTTTTTTTGGTAAATAATACAAATATTATTGAACTGTAGAACAATAACCTCGGTGCACGAACCCTATTCGCATGTGGCCTATTTTTTATTTTGTTCACGTTTTTTTTAATCAAATACAGGCAAATGTCCAAGATTTCGTCCGCATTGATTTACAGAAAACTTAATAACAATAACACACGACCCAAAACCATGTAGTAGTGAGTTATAGTCAAAAACAATTCTTTGTCGTAGTCCGGTGAAGCTGATAAGACCTTGCTAGGTCAATAACGTAGTCAGTTCGAAGAAAAAAAAAACAATTCTTTTTGAAAAAAAAATTGTGTCAACCTTTATAGTGGTCTATCAAACAGTATATATAGCAGTTAATCGATCTCCGATTTACTCCATTATTATTATACACTATAGCTGTGCCCCGACTTCGCACGGGTGTACTAGCAAAATAAATTAGGCAAAATCTAGCATTTACAGTACGGTCATATAATGAAATGAAATGTTGATCGAAAATGTTAATTCAATGACTCTTTTATATGCAGATCTTATAGATTGAAGAAGGCGTTACTTTGCGGAAATCCATCATTATATTAGAATAGACGCTACTTTGCATTTCCGCCTGGAAATGCAAAGTAGCGTCTATTCTAATATAATGATGGATTTCCGCAAAGTAACGCCTTCTTCAATCAAATAAAAAAAAAGCAAAAAAAAAATTGCCATTTACCTGCAATTACATATTTTGTAGTGACGCGGTTGTATATATTCGGCGGTTAATTTTCATTTATATAGATTTCATTTAAACCAATTGAAAATACTAATCATTTAAATATTATTCTTATTTCATTATTAGATTGTATTATAAAATGCCTAATTTTATTATACGAATCGTACACGTTAATTACAGAATAAGCCAAGTTTGCATCATTTACGCTCTTCAGTTAGAAGCTATGTGTTTATATAACGAAAACTTGTTTAGCTTAGGCTAGCGCTTAGTAACTAGACGCGAAATGAATAAGACACTTAAATACCTACTTAGTATCCTATCCTATAGCATTAGCTCCGTGATATGAAACAAGTAAAACTGGGTTACGTAACATTTGTAATAATCGAAATATAAGGTAATTTCATTGCTTTTTTATACGCTATTTTAAGCCGCAAAGTATGCAACCATCATTAGTGTTGATATCTGAGATGAGATTTTTATTGGCGTAAATTAAGTTAACCTGTTGCAATTGTACAAGTAAACGTATAATGAAAAATTGATTTTTTTCGCTGAAAGTAAACAATCTAATCATGTTGATACAATATTTTAATGGTGGTAGAGCCACGCTGAAGCTATTACTGGTTTCAGCATGAATGGGTCGGCTCGTCCGGGGTAGTACCACCCTCTCACAGAAAACCGACGTGAAGTAACGGTGCTTGCATTGTTGCGTTTCGTTCGGTCAGTGAGAGCGCCGGAGACCCACCTCCCCTCCCCTTCCACTTTCCTCTTCCCTTCCTCCCCCCCAACACAGGCTGGCAACGCACTTGTGACTCCCTGGTGTTGCAAGTGTCCATGGACGGTGGTGATCACTTACATCAGGTGACTCATCCGTTCGTTTGCCTCCTATGATATAAAAAAAAAAATTATAGTGACTGGGTGTTTGCTAATGTTCATCAGACTAGCTATCACCCTCGCCTTGAAAATCTGTAGCCTAGTAGAATATACGTGTTCTAAAACTGTACTTGAGAACCAATTCTGTCTATGTTTAATATGTTATCATCTTGAGCCACAACATTTAACACCACGTGAGATTGTGGTCAATGATTAAAATTTAATTATCTATTTAAAGCTCCTAATTATTACTAATTATCGTTATATTTTAACCAATTAAAAAAAGTCTTAACAACTTATACACCTAAACCTTCCTCCTGAATCATACTATTCATTAATGAAAATATCATGAAAATCCGCTCAATCGTTTTTGAATGTATTGCGAACAGACAGACAGACACGGCCGAGGACTTTGTTTTACAATATGCAGCGATAATATTATAATTTTGATTGTAATAGATAAACTTAAATAATACAGGACCTATTTTAAAAATTCTTTCACCTGTCGAAAGCGTGAGAAGCCGCGAGTACAACCTACTAAATAATAAAATAAAAAATAAACAGTAATTAGCAAAAACGCTGTGTACTTAACAGATGCGAAAAGTCAAATAGTATACGTTTGGTTTTAAATACGATATAAGGAGAGGCTTCACGCGTCGGTAGTCGTGTTGGGAAGGCAAATTAATCGGTGTGACTGAACTGTCATGCACTCGGCTGCCTTGCAATTCCTTATATATTTATAATACTAACATTCCGCCGGTGCCTGGTCCGTCCTTTGTGTTTTTAAGAGCCGCTATATATTTTATACATATTTATGTTCTTTATAAACATATTAACTCGAACATTATAATTAATCACCTGACACCATACCCACTACCACCCCCCCCCCATCTACTTCTATTGTTTTTAAGTCATTTTTACTTGGTTTCTATCAATAATTTATCATTAGAACTCTATAGCTAAAACCATGTTCGCAATTATAATACTATCATTTAACATTTGTTTTTTAATCTAGACATATAAAATATAAGGGAAATCATCTTATTTCAGAAATAGAGAATATAGCATGCAACAATTCAATAATAACCTAATTAAGTAACAACCAATTTGAACAATAACCAATAAATTATATAGATACAATCAACTTCATCAATATACAATATCAATACTGATAGATGATGAAGATTACATTTTAAAAGCCGTGTGATATTTTATTTTCTAGGCGCACTGGTTTACATTTTATCTGTTAAAAACTATCTAAATGAAAACTAGTATCACTCAATATCAATATTAAATCGTGAAGATTACATTTTAAAAGCCGTGTGATATTTTATTTTATGCGGACTGGTTTACATTTTAACATTTACCAACAAATAATTCAATTTTACTAGTTATCTGTTAAAAACTATCTATCTATCTAAATGAAAACTAGTATCACGACGAGGTCCGAATTAATTTGATATGTTTTCTAGTATAATTAGGTATTAGCAAAAATTATAAAAGAATATGTGTATACCTCAGTGTTTGAAATCGCCAATACGTTGTGGTGTGGCGTGGAGATAAAGCCCATTCCTTTACGCTCCAAGAAGTTTTAACCCAAACATTCGCAGACTGTTAGAATTCATTTTTTTTTCGAACTGACTACGCTATTGACCTAGCAAGGTCTTAACAGCTTCACCGGACTACAATTACGTTAGAATTTTATGTTTATCACTACATAGTACATACTATAAAACGATTTTGTTTCTTTCTTCTTCGACTCTCTTGCC
Organism: Antheraea pernyi; assembly: GCA_015888305.1. Classification (NCBI taxonomy): domain Eukaryota; kingdom Metazoa; phylum Arthropoda; class Insecta; order Lepidoptera; family Saturniidae; genus Antheraea; species Antheraea pernyi. The sequence continues at coordinate 356,657 of MU159081.1, read as the reverse complement.
ACGTCTGTCTCTCTGTTAGCGATAAACTCAAAAACTATTAAACGGATTTTCATTTGGTTTTCAGTGGATAAAGTGACCCATGAGGAAGGTTTACATAGGTTTTCAAGGTTTTTTTTTATTATCAGGATGGGATAGCGTCCGCCGGGCCCGCTAATAGGTTAGAGTTATATTTATTAAGAATTCCTGTATAGGTTTGAGTTTAATTAAGAAATTTAAAAGTACTCATGTAGAAATAATTTTCTTCCACTTTTATAACGTATGAAATTTCCATAGTATTTCTATTAATAGTTAACAACAATTAAATTTGTACATAAATAAATAGTCTTTCTAACTAAGGCACAATTAATAAGCCAATCAGCGATAAGGGCGACCTTTTTTAACCTTACGTAACACATTTTCTCCACGAAGTAAGCCGACACGGCACGGCCCGTATAAAACAAATTACTGTAAGAATGACTAAAGTGCATAGCGAATGGTAAAGTTTACAAGATAATGGTTCAGTCCAGCGAGGTTAATAGTATTAGTGCGTGCTCCACCCTATTCTATTTTGATCCGTAATAGGGTTAGTTGCCGTACATACTAGCTTGATTAGTTTATTATCATATTGACTATATCGCTCTGTACACACATATCTACAACTAGCTGACCCGGCGACCTCTGTTCCGCCTTAAAGGAAATAAATAATCAAATTTTTGAATTTATTAATTGTTTATTAGAAAATACAAACAAAAAAATTAAGTTTTTGTAATTGTAAAGTAATTGAATTTTGGAAATACATTGTTAATAAGTTCATCTTTTGATGAGACAAAGTTACAGAAATTATTTGTAAATGATATCCGCTCGATTCGTCGACAGGTACTTGACCATTACCGATAGTCAGCAATTGCTCAGAAAAATCTTCAGCATATGTATCATTAAGCAATGCAACTCTCATGTTTCTTGTGAGCTGCAGTTTCTTCACATGTCTTCTTATCCTATGTCCGTCTCCTGGCTCTAAGCTACCTCCTCACCAATTTTCAGCCAAATTGGTACAGCCGTTCTTGAGTTATAAATAGTGTAACTAACACGACTTTCTTTTATATATATAGATGTACTCATCAACCATTTTGAAATAAAGCTAATGTTACTTCGGTACATCGTCTGTTTTAATATTTTCTACAGAATTAAATTACAAAAAAAACAGTGCATTAAATTGATAATCCTAACTAATCTATAAAAATATTATAAAGATGTCAAGTTTGTGGCATTGTAGGGGGTAATATCTACTAAACCGATTTTGAAAATTATTTAACCAATAAAAGGCCAAGTTATTTTTGAGTGTAATAGGCTATATATTAAAGATATTTTTTGTGGTAGTCTGATTTGCATAGCAAGTCGGAGAAAAAACGATCGAACGAAAACGTTTCTTACGAACGCTGCCTTAACGATGAGAGATATATGATTGAGTTTCAGAGAAAAGTTGAAGAGCATGATAATGCCTACAAAAAAGTCACCGACAGCATATGTCTGACTTTTATATTAAAGTCACAAAAAGTAGTTTTTTTTATAAATGTTTACCGGCCTACGAAGTGGGCACGGGTCAGCTAGTATTACAGATGCAAAAGTGTGTTTTTTTTGTTTAATACACTTTCATATTTTGAACACTCGAACGAGGATCATAAAATTTTGCTTACACGTCGTCACGAATACAGAAAAGAACTTATGTTACTCACCGACAGCATATGTCTAACTTTTATATTAAAGTCACAAAAAGTAGTTTTTTTTTATAAATGTGTGCACGGTCATCTAGAATTATATATGCAAAAGTGTGTGTTTTTTTGTTTATTACGCTTTCGGATTTTAATCATCGAACGGTTATCATAAAATTTAGCTTACACGTCACAAATACAGAAAAGGAATTACCTTTAACCACCATTTATCCAGAAAAAATATACTGTACCCGAGGGATAGGTCAAATTGGAATTATCACGAGCGAAGCCGCAGATAACAACTACTATAATAGTAGCAATTTTCGGTACCGTGACATTTTGACAAAACAAATGGCACGGTAACGCACACATGCGTAAAGTAATATCGTAACGTCACACTGTTTTAGGTGAAATGTGAAAGTAAGATGGCATATTCTCAATATCGGTGGTGAAAAAGAAATAGATGTATATTGCTTAGACACGGGCGGGTTAACGGGGCAGTCGTTCAAAAAAGCTAGTTAGCCAAATTTTAACAAGGCGCTGTCGAAGCGCTAATGACGTATCTATATAGTTATAATATCATTGATATAGCCTATGTTACTCAAGGAGATTGTAGCTTCCTATTCATTGAACGAATTGTCGAATCGGATCAGTAATTCCAGAGATTACTATTTCCTATAAACACACTATTATACATATTTGTAATAATAGTATACATGTAAAGTTCCCGCATTAATCGCCACGTGATATTGACAATTACAATTAATTAAAAACATTATTAGAAGATTTTTAGTTATTTTATTGTAGTAATTATTTCCTCGTTATAAACGTGGGAAACATATTCCGATAAGAGTGCTTCGGGTTTAATTGTTTAAAACTAACTAATTGAGAGAATTAAATTCATATTGATAAAGTATTTTAATTAGAGGTTAATTGGTTTATATAACAGAACTAAACGACTCAATATAACAAGTAACAAGGTCCGATTTCTAATAGGAAAATGTGCTTAAAAAATGTGGTGATATCATATAATTATAAAAAAATATATTTGTCCTATATATAACATATGCAAACAACATGTTTGTTCAATAAAGTTACGTTAAGTTAGTTGTCATTCTAAAACTTTGATTATATAATATAACCGGCTCATATCATTGTATCTATTTATTCTAAACTGTAAATTTATGTTTTAAATTTATATTAATCGATACTTTTACATTTTTAACAAAATACTACACGTTTTAGCCCGTATATGTCCATGTTTATACAACAAATGTTTACAATAACTTTTTAAGCATTGTAATAATTAAATCGTTCATTATCCTATTAGTTCTACAGATTTACGTAAATATCACCATAGCTGATAATATTAAAAATTTATATATTAATTATCAACTTGATCCTGAAACAGAACGATTATTAAAAATGCAAATGACTGTTCACTCACCTATACAGTATGATTAATATAGGTTTATGGACGCGTAGTGTATATTTTGTAGCCTTGTTAACGAACCTAGCAATTAATGTAATAGGTAAGCGTTTCAGCAAGTATGTTGGACGTTTGTTACGTTGACGAAGTGGTATTAAATTTGTGATGGTGCGAAATATACGTGGAGTTATAAAACTACGTACATATAATATCTACATTTATAAACAGATTTTTGGGAGGTTTAATGAAATCTATACTAATATCTCGGGAAGTACTGGTCCGATTTGAGAAATTATTTTAGTGTTAGATAGTGCAACTACCGAGGAGGGCTATAGGCTATATACCATTACGTTAAGACCGATAGGAACGGAGCACCAGTGAATAATGTTTTAAAATCGTTTGTTTTTTTTTAGCTTTAACCCAAACTAACTATTCCACGCAGACGAAGTCGCTAGCCGAAGCTAATATCCCATATTATGACATACCATACTAGATAATATATATCTAATACTATTAGTTAATGCCAGTAATTCAGGTTTCTGGGAATGTTTCTAATGATTTAGAGGGAATTTTGTGTATAGATAATGTTTGAGTCTTCAAATTTACTTAGATAAATGATTTTCTATTACTTATAAAACGCCGAGCAATACGACAATCTGTTGTTGATATTTTATGGTTGCAGCGCATTCATAACAAGAGAACATCGACAACAAATCTCATACACGCATTCTGACATAAGCAATGATGCTTCAAATCTATACTAATTCGTCCACGTAGAATAGTTATTTTAGGCTAACACTCAGTGAAAGCTCTCAAAAACAAAAATAACCCGATTTTGAAACATTCTTCAATAGTGCTTCGCCCCTTTGGTCTTAGCGTGATGATACAAATCTTATAGCATTCCTCGATAAATATAGCTATCTAACACTGAAAGAATTTATCAAATACGGACCAGTAGTTCTAGAGATTAACGCGTTCAACCAAACAAACACTACAGCTTTATAGAGACGGTTTTTTTTTTTTCGAACTGACTCCGCTATTGACCAAGCAAGGTCTTAACAGCTTCACCGGACTACTAAGGCGAGCGCTTAAGGCACTCAGCCGATTTTATTTTGACAACTAGCTCAAGGGTGCGCGGCACACCTCGGCTTTGGCTGTTGCCTGATACATGCAATTCGCGACCTATGTAAGCTAACCTAAGCTAAGCTAACTATTCATACATATATGAGTTGTTGAAACATATATGTGTACCAAGCATACATACCTCAACAACCCTTATATATATATTTCGTATCGGATTTATAGAGACGGTTTACGATAAAGATGTATGGATTAATATAAATTACGATACGGTAAAGGCTATTTACGGGAATGGTTAGTTAAGAATAAAGGATCATCAACGTAATTTTTAACAGAGTAATCAAGGCGGATAAATATTTCACTTAACATACAAAAAAAAAACAATAATTCTTTATATAAAAATAGCTTGAATATACTGTGAACAATTCCCTTCTGAAATAAATACTGAATAGATTGAACCATTGTTTGATATTATATTTAGAAAATTGTGAATAAACAATACCGAGTGCGGGTTATCCTTTGTAGAACGTTAACATGTTAAATAAACAAATAGAAACACCTGCTACCGACCAAATATGAAACAAGACATTGTGTGACCACGCTAAGAGTTAAATGATTGGCTACAAGCTGCGATGAAACTGTTAACACATAGTATTTACAAATTAAAAATAATGAGGAAGACACAAAAGAATCTTTTAATGACTCATCATCGTATGATCGGAACTTGAATAAGAAACTTAGATATTTAATGTTTTATTATGTACGAGCACATTGATATACAAAAACCCAAGAGGTTTGTAGGTGGTACAGGCACGCTGAAGCCAACACTGGTCAGCATGAATGGGTCGGCTCGCCCAGGGTAGTACCACCCTCTCATAGAAACACCGACCTGAAGTAACAATGCTTGCATTGTGGCGTTTCGTTCGGTCAGCCAGAGTGCCCGAGGTCCACCTCCCTCTCCGCTCTCCTCTCCCCATTCCCCCAAACATAGGCTGATAATGCACTTGCGACTCCCCTGGTGTTGCTAGTGTCTATGGACGGCGGTGATGACTTAACATAAGGTAACCCAGCTGTTCGTTTGCCTCCTATGATATAGAAAAAAACTAACGTCTCAAAGCCGGCACGCAAAAATGAGTACATAATTTTGGGATATGCAGTCATTTCAAATAGTCTCGCGTCGCTTGCGTCCTTGTAAAAGCAACTTTACATCATTCACGTAAGGTTGAACTTACAAAATCATAAGTTGATGGCATAAGTATACCCACGTATGTATATTGAGCAGTTTTTGCGGGACGATTCTGAGCGTTACTTTTATTCGAGACTGTGTGTCTTGGATTGTTTATATGTCAATGTGTACGAGTAAGAATTTATTTATTTAATTTATTTCGGAATTGATCAAAGAATGTTGTAAAATCTCTAAAGCCAAAACATGTGAAATATATGTTGAGCCCATAATTAATTTTTTTTTCGAACTGACTACGCTATTGACAAAGTAAGGTCTTAACAGCTTCACCGGACTACTTGAGCCCATAATCAAAATATTCTCTAAATGTATCATTTACTTTTTTTACTGTAATTTTTGATACTAAAAACTTTCAATGAAATACTTATACTTATATGTTTGGTTTAACAAAAATAAACCTCTAATTAGGCGTTTTTGTAAAATTACACATTGTAGAGGTGAAATAGAAGAATTAAATGATTTTGATACTGTAATCTTTTAATTATAGGCATGTAATACATTGAGCAGCATTATTATAACGACGCTTAGTTCTGTTGATTAACTATTAACAATTGCGTACGTTTCATCGCTTTAAAAAAATATATATAATATATTATAGTGATAAAAATAAATTCCTTGTTTTTAGAATTATGAAACCTTTAGGTTCAGAGACGTATTCTTTTGTTCCCTTTCAAAAGAATAAATATACTTTTTAAATTTATTAAATATAAGAAGTCTTTGATGAGCAGGTCAGAGAATTACCTTTTTTGTAATCTGAACAGCCTTAAAACCCTTTATGTCGTTATGAAGTATAAACGTTAAAAAATCATTGCAAAAGAATAACTCCATCAATTAATTCTTGTCTGTAAATTTGTAATATTATTTTATTTCGTTTTAAATTCACCGAGCCGCGAAAATTTTACCCATACTATTTTTTATTACTTTACTAAGATTTAATTCTAAATACAATTAGAATAAGTTTATTTTATTTTTATGATGTATCATAAAATACTATCGTAAAAATATAATTAGTTTTTATATTAGTGGAAATTTAACACCGTTGCCTACCCTCATAAAATTTTTATCTATATTTTATTTATATTATATTTACTTTTGTAGTTTTTTCTGTGACAAACTATTATTATCTCCCTTGTATTGAGTGGCAATACTAAAGTTAAATTATTAATTACTAGCGGGCCCGGCAGACGTTGTCCCGCTCTGATTATAAAAAAAATCCTTGACAAATTATATATACCAACACGTTCCACATGAATCACTTTATCCACTGGTAAAAATCGCATGAAAATCCGTTTTGTAGTTTTTGAGTTTATCGCGAACAGACAGACAGACGCGGTAGGGTACTTTGTTTTATACTATGTAATGATAAATATATGTATAATAAAATTATCAAATAATATTAGTGAACAAACTAAGTGTTGCAAATTATACGAAGTTATCATTATTTTACATACCACGAATAACTGTTAACTAATATGACCAATATAATAAAAAGCATGAGATACGTTGAACCGATGTCGACATCACCGGCCGGGCAACTATCGATTTCATGCCTCAACTGATTGATGTGACGTGACATTTGCAGAAAAACAGCGGTGAGTTGGGTTCGTGTTCGGAGCGGCGATGGGACGAGATATCATTTAGATATGCGTGAATGAAATATTTCTGATTTGGTAATCAATATTAAATATATTTTTTTAAATACTTTATGGTTTTTTTTTAAAGATCATAGGAGGCAAACGAACAGTTGTGTCACCGGATGTTAAATGATCACCACCCTCCATAGACACTCGTAACACCACAGGAGTCGTAAGTGCGTTGCCAGCCTGCTATGGAGAAGGGGGAGTGGAGAAGTGGGGAGGGGAAGGGGAGTTGGGTATCGGGTGCTCTCACTGACCGAACGAAACGCAACAATGCGAGCACTGTTACATCACGTCGGTGTTTCTGTGGGTCGGGTGGTACTACCCTGGGCGAGCTGACCCATTCATTCTGAAACCAGTAATAGCTTCAGCGTGGCTCTACCACCTACAGACCACAATCTCACTTGATGTTAAATAACAATTTGCCTAAAAAAAGTAACACGCTAAACCGAGAGAGAACTGGTTTTCATGTGGAGTTGCCGGAACACCTATAGGTGGTTGACGACAAAGTTTCAACTTGGGGGGTGGTAGCTAGTCAGGTGTTATTAGAAAAAGCCATACCACTATGAAAAAAAAGACACTCAAGATTTCATCAATATTTTTTACATTATGTTATCACCCACCTCCGGTGCCGCTGCGTCACATTCAAGAGACGAGACTAACTCACGACCGGAATATTGACATTAGCGCCACCATACTATAGATATACATTGATACTTGCGCCAACATATTAGAGATACACATTGATACTAGCTAGCGCCACCATATTAAAGAGACACATTGACATTAGCGCCAGCATATTAAAGATGCATAAATAAGAATTGATATTATTATATAGGATTGAATCATTAGTTTGATCGTTATTATATTTACTTCAATTAATTTGCAGAAAGTTGGGTTCGTGTTCGGAGCGGCGATGGGACGAGATATCATTTAGATATGCGTAAATAAAATATTTCTAATTTGGTCACCAATATTAAATATATATTTTTAAATATTTTATAGTTTTTTTTTTTAATATCATAGGAGGCAAAGATATCTACGCATTATTATGTACGAAGTATTGTAAGGCGAAGCTCTGCCCAAATAAATAGTAACAGTATCTACGAAGTGTTTATTGACATTCCCGACTGCATCGACTCTATACGTGATTAATGTAACAATTACTAACTCATTCTACAACTAAATGATGCCCGCGAATTATTTCTCGCAAAACGTTGTTGTCGCTACATAAGAACTATACTTGCTACTTATGAGTAACTGTTAGTTTATTTTTCTAATTCTGATATCGTCACTAAAACTTGACGTCTATAATACGTTTACCGACTCTAAGTTGTGTTACGTTTTATCATTATTGCTAAGCCCTAAGATAAAGCATAACCCTATAATAAATACTCTGGAAAGCCCTCCATTGGACAGTAAAAATATATTCATAATCGCTCTAGCCGTTTCGTGGCTAAGCCCGAACAAACCCACTTCAGATTTTATTTACACGTATAAATGGAATTATCGAAGAAAATATATGTTCGATCATCAAGATTTCTTCCGGTTACGTTGAAATTTATTAAAGGAAAATATCACTTTCGTTATTGGCTCCGAAATATAAGCGATTTAATTTGACACGTCGAAAATTGTATTGTATATTTGTATTTCGTGTCTCTTATATCTAAATTCAGTTTGTATTTCATCTCGAATGAGATATTTATATCGTTATTCTTATATGATATAATGAAACAAATGGAAATTAATTCAGTGAAAGTATACACGAAAAATACCCACACGTGATTTCTGTAGTAAGGGGTTTTCATTTTCATTAAAGTAACCCTGAATCTCAGAAACGATTAATTTAAATTGAATAAAACATGCTTTGTTGATTTATGACAAAAGGTACAATAGCAAATTCACTTTAGAAAATCACACTTACATTAGTTATCTATAAATGAATAATTATTAATTTGAGTGTAGTTATATATTTCAATATTGTTTCTTGTTCACAGCTAAAAGCCTTAAAAAGATCAGAACGTTATTTGGTATATAGAAGCTCTATGCTTAGTATCTGGGAAGTGAGATATGCCAATTTTCGCCCTGAATATTTATAACATATTTTTTTAGTTACATTCTCATATAATAACAAAATTTTAGTGTCGTTTTTACATTCATATATGATTTTTCCCAACATAGGAATTAGGATGCGTACTTAGTTAACGCTTTCAGAAATAGATTAAATAATAATAAAATTGCTTTAAAAAAAACTATAACATTGCTTATTTCGAGTCCCGAAAATACGTTCAGTGTTCGTGAAACATTTAAATTAGTTATTTATAATTTAAAAATGCAAATTTACAACTGTTCCTCATAAGCGATTATAAGTTGTCGGACAAATAACCTCTATGTTTAATCCATAGCTGTGGTTAGGTATACTGTACAATGTAAAAAGTCATATGTATTTATGAAATTACTTTTAATTAGATGTTAACTGAACGCGGAACTAAGATAATTGTGTTATTTAAATCAGGAAATGTAATCGGAGGACTAAAGAATCTGGTTAGCGACTAAGAAGGGCGTTTGTCAATGCCCGACATGAATTGTTAAGCTGCTGATCGACAGACCATGACGATGTTGCGTGTCTTCTAGCCGTTATAACAACGGAATGCTTTCTAGCTACTAACTCTTTATAGCAGATTATTCATCCCGACAATTAAAACTTACCTATCGTTTGAGAAGACTAAAGAATCTGGTTAGCGACTAATAAGGGCGTTTGTCAATGCCCGACATGAATTGTTAAGCTGCTGATCGACAGACCATGACGATGTTGCGTGTCTTCTAGCCGTTATAACAACGGAATGCTTTCTAGCTACTAACTCTTTATAGCAGATTATTCATCCCGACAATTAAAACTTAGCTATCGTTTGAGAACAATAAACAGAACGTAAGTTTTAGATTCTTTGAAACGTCACGTTGGTGCGTAATTTTAGCAAGAAATTGCCAGTTTTATAATTAGATAGTGTTTATTTTTTAAAGTTTAGAGAATATGGAATGGTTACTTATGGGAAATTTGCAAGATAAAATTTTGGTTAACTTTCCATAACTATTTATATTTCTTGCTCTTTGTGTATTACGGTTACATTCAAAGAGAACAAAATGTTACTTTTGGAGTTCCTCCTTATTAATATTGCGAAGTCGTTCTGATTATCTTCATTCAAAGTAAAGCTGGAAGCGAACGGGAGCGTTTCCCTCTCACTATATGAAATAGGGTAGCTTTCAATACGTGAATTTTATTGGGGTTGCGATTCAATAGACCTCCTTTCGTATATCCACCCTCTTTAGGTAAATGTTTATAACAGTCATAAAATTGAACCTTAATAATTTCGCATGTGATTGAAAATATAAAGTTTAAATGTCCTTATTTTTATTAATTATATCAAAATTATTTATGACAGACGAAAGGTAAAAATAATATTTATTTTATTAGTATAGTTTCTATAAAGATATGATTAAAATCTTTACCTTGTCACTCCTAAGAAATTTGGCCAACTGTTTTTGAAGAGCGATGGAATGATCCCAAACTATGAATATTCGAACACTTCACAGAATAAGCAAGCACTGAATTTTAAAATCGAGATTTTTATTGATAATGTCACTTATAATAGACGTACTGAGGGATTAATTGTACTTCTGAACTCGACAGGGACGAAACCACGTCTGCCGACGTCGGCGGCGCACGACAACTGACTGAACTGGATATACAGTAATCTCTATGCAATTTTAGTGTTACCAGAGAGCTACGTTCATATTGTAAATATTACCAATTGTAATTTTATAATATTAGAGTTGTAATAGTGATTTTAGTTATATATTCTGATATTTTATTTAATAATATAATATTTAAAGCAGTCGATAGCAGACGTGCGATTCGTAAAGATAATGCAAATTTGAAATGTGAGACGGTCAGAAGAAACCTACTAGCTTACAACATATATGTATGTGTAAGATACATTAGCTGTATCTGTATCTATAAACTACGAAATAGATACCACGTAATAATCGCTACTATTTACTTATAACATAGGAGTTATATTACAGTGAAAACAATTTTACGTGTGTTAAATATCAACTGAGTAGGTTATCTCGTCTCCTATTTCACTGAACTCGTATTTTGATTTCGATGAGTTTCTATACGTAAATTTGTACAAAGACGACTGACTCTTGAAGATCACATTAAAGTAATTACGTATGGGTTGTTACATTCATAGTAAATAACAGAAGTACGAATACTCATCTCATTGACATACAAAAACCCAGGATACACACTTAACATCTAACAGCCGGCACACAAAAATGAGTTTGGATTATGCAGTCATTGCAAATAGTTTCGCGTCGCTTGAGTCCTTGTAAAAACAACTACAAATCATTTAGATAAGGTTGAATTTGCAATATTATAACTTTATGGCATAACAATAGCAACGTATGTATATTGGGGAGTTTTTGCAGCCGGTTTTCAGCGGTACTTTTATTCGAGTCTGTGTGTCTTGGATTTTTATATGTCAATGACTCATCTTCAATTATTTGTACAAATAACATTAACATAAATGAATAGTAATTTATATCTAAAGTACAGATGAGGAGTCAATGGATTTTATAAGGCATTCTATGAAGAGTGAGAATGAGTCTGTTACCGGTATATTTTATTAACAAACGTTTATAATATAACGTTATTTTACTTGTCACCTTTTTCTTCTCGAACTACGTTATTGTCCTGGCAAGGTCTTAACAGCTTCACCGGACTACTAAGGCGAGCGCTTAAGACACTAAGCCGACTTTTCACCTTTTCGTGCAACGTATTTGTATTGACCACTGACTTATTATTTTCAAAACCTTATTTTTTTAAACTAGGATCACGGAATTCAAATATAAACCGCGCAAAAAATGACCCAGAGTCTTTTTACCTCCGACCCAAAAAACATCACAAATATTCTTCCCGATTTATTTTTGCGCATCAGTAAGCATTCTAGAAATGCAATGACCAAACAATACTTTAAAATCCCCAAACGTCAAGCAAAATGTGATGAATCACACAACCTGTCGAAATCTTCTTTAAATCGGTAATAAAATGTACGATGAGTCGGCGATTTACAAAAAAAATCTACTATCTTCGAAAGTTCTTCAGTAATTACTGTCCTAGTAGACCCCAAGCGCCGACCATCTTTACAGTTCGTATTTTTTTGTATCTAATAGATGATCCAGCTTCATCAACCCTTTTGTAATATTTTTAACCCCAAAGAGTTTGAACTACATAATTGTATGTGTGAGCGTTCTTATGTTACACAGTTCGTATTTTTTTGTATCTAATAGATGATCCAGCTTCATCAACCCTTTTGTAATATTTTTAATCCCAAAGAGTTTGAAGTACATAACTGTATATATGTGTGTGTAGTGTTCTCATGTTCCAATAACTTCATCCTCTTTATGTTCATGTTATACAAAGAAAATAATATCTATTAAATCTAGCGAGCTGTTCGTAACCAAATTAAAACTTTTTACAAAGGCTCCCACAGAGAGGGACGTCGTGCGCCTCGGTTAGTGTCCATACTATACTACGCTTAAATCTTTTCATTCGTCTATTCGAGCAGACGTACTCTGAAGGACAGTTATCTTATGTAATACTTGGATTACAATTCAGTGGATATACTCAAGTCTCAATTGATAGAACCGTGACAGCATTAGTATTTGTAAAGCGATAGGGTATTTTCTAATAAAATCTAACCAGATTTTAGTTAGTTCCACCACGAAATCGTAATTATATTATCGAGCAATTATAGGATTTTTTCTCGAACTTACCATACACTGTTCGCCTGATGGGCCTTCATAACTTAACCGGACTAATGGGGCTAGCGTTTATGGCACTCAGCTGCTTGGCAACGAGCTCAGGAGTGCCAAAGTGACCGCATATTGGCTTGGACTGTTGCCTTGTATACAATAACACAAACCGTACTAAGCTAAACTGGCTAACCTTATCACACATGCACAAATTAGTGAAGCACACATATATACCAGCGTGTGTGCCTCACGAGAGCAATTATAGGAGTATTTCGGTAGTTGCAGTAGAGAGCCGGTCCTCCTTTAAGCGATATCATCACTTTAGATCAGGGGAAATGGTACTCGGACACTATTTCTATAAAGTATAAAGAAACATATCGTAGTGTACTTTGTGAATAATGGCGTCGGTTGAAATTTTCATTATAAATAAACGAACCGAACTGGACTCGCAAATGAAAATTAATTTATACCCAGTAATTACACAAAAGAATAAATTAAATAAATATAATACAATTACATTGTGAAGCATCTAAGAACCTGCGTCAATAGCTTCATAGAATAAATTAGTTTTTATTAATTTCACAACCAACAAATAAAAAACTTTTACGTAAAATATAAATGACTCCTATGAAAAGATAAAAGTTTGCAGAATTGGGACAACTCGAAGTCTGTGTAATTAACGTTCAAAAATTAGTTAGCAGTGAAGATACCTTTTAACTTTTAAGTATAATTAATTAATTAGGCCATGAAAATTAGTTTTACAAAAAAGAAAATGGTTTATTAATTGGATATTTTTATAAAACATAGTCACCCGTGGTTTCCTTGTAGGTAAATTTAGTTCATTTAACCAGATTTGGAATTGTGTAAGTTATTATCAAATATTGTATCAGATCCGATTGTAATGCTAATAATTCCTAAGCTTTATCCGCGATCTGCTCATAATCACTTCCATACGCTTATAGTAACTATAAACTGCATTTTTATCATCAACATATTTTTTTATATCATAGGAGGCAAACGAACAGGCGGGTTACACCTGATGTTAAGTGAGCACCGCCGTCCATAGACACTAGCAACACCAGGGGAGACGCAAGTGGGTTGCCAGCCTGTGTATGGGTGGAGGGGGAGGTGGGTCTCCGGTGCTCTCACTGACCGAATGAAACGCAACAATGCAAGCACTGTTAGTTCACGTCGGTGTCTCTGTGGGTCGGGTGGTACTACCCCGGGTGAGTGGATCCATTCATACTGAAAGCAGTAATAGCTTTAGCTTGGCTCTACAACCAACAAAAACCTTCATAAATTTATACGTACTATAACATTTAATTAAACCTATCAGTACGTATAATAAATAATTGTAAGAAACTTGGTTAAAAAAAGTCACATATTTTAAAAAAAAATCATGTTTTTATAGTCAAATAGACCGTGTTTGCAATACGAACAATAATATAATACCACCATCAACAACAGTACATACAGTAATTATACAAGATTACGCTTCTTATGACCTAAAAGTAATTTGCAAATCATTATAAAAACAGAGTTTAAATGTAGCTGCAAAAACTAATGATAATTCCCTACAGCCAAAGCCTTGAAGATCTCTGTCACGTACATAAAATAACAGACGGAATGTAATATATTCTTGACTCGGTGATTACAGAAAATAACAAACGGGCCTCCGAGCCAGCTTTGAAGCAAAATTACACAGAGTCGAGGCGCCGAAGCTTTTTCATTATCAACTTGGAAAATTTAGGCCAGGCGACGCAGTGCAAACAAGACAAGAGATTGTTGGAGACCGATCCTGTATTTCTGTTGAATTACACTGATTTCATTTGCCATGCAGCTTACCATATAACAAATTAATAAAATCACAAATTAATTAATAACTACACAATTTAATAATTTCTTTCGTTCGGGCTTAATGAATTCCTATAGACTTTATAATTTAATATATATTTATGATATATTTTACTATTTTTACGATGTTTTCATCATTAAGCGTACAATTTTAACTAATAATGAAATCCAGTATAGTTAAGTCTACGGAGAACTAGAGAGAATCGTTTATGATGCAATTACGTGTGCATATTGTCCGTGTCCTAACCACACTAATACAGTATATTACCAAATACTTCACTGCCTAGGCTATATTTGGGTGATGGTTGCTAAGCTTACCTACTTGCTAACGACTATTCAGTTTCGCAATATCCCACGGCTTTGTTAAGTTCAAACTATTTTAACTTCACAGAGGAGAGTTTTATAAACAATTTTCAAATGAAGAACCTCGAGAGAGAGTCTTTAATTAAGATTCCAGATTACTGTATAATGGTATTTTCTTTGATACGTCCTTCTAAGCCTCATGGCGTGTCTCAACCTCTACATTTTTTTTTATATCATAGGAGGCAAACGAACAGCTGGGTCACCTGATGTTAAGTAATCACCGCCGTCCATAGACACCAGCAACATCAGCGTGGAATCGCAAGTGCGTTGCCAGCCTGTGTTGGGGGAAGGAAGGGGGAGGAAGTGGAAAGGGAGAGAGGGGAGGTGGGCCTCCGGCGTTCTCACTCACCGAACGAAACGCAACAATGCAAGCACTGTTACTTCACATCGGTTTTCTATGAGAGGGTGGTACTCCCCCGGGCGAGCCGACCCATTCATGCTGAAACTAGTAATAGCTACAGCGTGGCTCTACCACCTTCAAGTGAGTAACCCATAAAGAACCACTCGCTTAATAGTACTACACAATTTGACTATTGCGAATTGCTTATTTGAACCGTACTCTTTAATACAATCGATGCTAGGCTCAGTGATAGCTTATTCGGACTCTGTGGTGATCAACATAGGCTCGAATCCTTGCAATGAGCCCGAACTTGCAGTGAAGGAAAGCATCATGATCAAATATGGCACCGTGGTAGAGCCTTTTCTAATATCCTTTGGTTTGTTGTCACTCTCATGTTTAAAATTTGTAGCAAAACACCTATAGATATGTTTCAGCCGTCACTTAAGAGCCATTCCCTTTCTCAGCGTTTAGGGCAAGGCAAGCCGATATGATATATTTCTCTTTTTGTTAAGTGTTATGCTTTCAAAGTTTAACTACTCAACCGATCATCATTAAATTTTGCATACACATTGCTAGCGGTACAGAAAAGGACATAGGGATTTTAATGGCGGTAGAGCCACGCTGAAACTATTACTGGTATTCATGGGCCGGCTCGCCCGGGGTACTACCACCCTCTCATAGAAAATCGACGTGAAGTAACAGTGCTTGCATTGTTGCGTTTCGTTCAGTCAGTGAGAGCGCCAGAGGCTCACCTGCCCTCCCCTGTCCTCTCCGTCCCCTAACCCTTCCCCCCAAAGGGTGGCAACGCACTTGCGACTCCTCTGGTGTTGTTAGTGTCCATGGACTGTGGTGATCACTTAACATCAGGTGACTCGCATGTTCGTTTGCCACCTATGACATAAAAAACGGAACTTTTCATAAAGAAAAAAGTACTGTTTCCGTAGGATAGATCAAATATACGTAGATGTGAGCGAAGCCGCGATCAAAACCTACTTTACAATACAGTTAACTGTCAGATGATTTCAATTATCGTTGAAAATGTTTGTAACAAAATTG
Source organism: Antheraea pernyi (assembly GCA_015888305.1). Lineage (NCBI taxonomy): Eukaryota > Metazoa > Arthropoda > Insecta > Lepidoptera > Saturniidae > Antheraea > Antheraea pernyi. Next base: position 340,150 of record MU159081.1, on the reverse strand, counting down.
AGTTCATTGTAACAATTCAATTATACGAGTTCGAATCAAGGAAAATTCGATAAATTCAAAGGAAGGGTACGTGTTATTTGATAGGATAAATTATATTACCTCGAAACCGGTACTCTTCGTTCGAGGAAAACCAACGATCTGTGAACAAAACGATTGCGAAGGTAAATCATACGGATTTTAATGAAATGTTAATTCGATGAGTATTATTCATTGATCATAATTAAAGCATCAAAGATTCTCTTTAATATCTGGACATCAAAGTTCTAAAAATATTTTATTTAGTTTATTTTAGAATGTCATCAGAATTAACAACTTATATTTCCAAAGTGATCAGGTTTGAGCCCTTGACTAAGTAACCTTGTAACTTGAACTATAAATATAACCGTAGCTTTCCATACACTTGAATAACACTTAATGGTGGTAGAGTCACGGAATGAACAGAATGGGCCGGCTGGACCGGGGTAGTACCACCCTCTCATAAAAAACCGACGTGAAGTAACAGTGCTTGCATTGTTGCGTTTAGTTCGGTCAGTGAGAGCGCCGGAGGCCCACCTCCCCTCCCCTTTCCTCTCTCCTCTCCCTCCCCTAACCTTTCCCCCAAAGAGTGGCAACGCACTTGCGACTCCTCTGGTGTTGTTAGTGTCCATGGACGGTGGCGATCAGTTAATATCAGGTGACCAAGGTGTTCGTATGCCACATATGACATTAAAAAAAACACGACGAAATAAATTTATAATATTTTCGAATGAACAGAAATACTGTGATTATTTGAATCAGTATGATTTCAAAGGTATTAATAACATCAAAGTAAACATCTTAAATTAATATTCTATGACGTTCTACTGAAGTCGTACTCTACTGCAGGGGTTCCTAAACTTTAAGGATAACGGAACACCAATCAAATACTATTTATTTTATGGAACCCCATATCAAATGATCACAAATCAACACTGAAATTTCGTATAAGAACATTTTTTTTTAAGAAATGGGTATTAACTTAAAGTTTTAATGTGAAGAATGAAATTGTTTTACTGTTTTACAAATCATTGTTTTATCGTTAAGTATTATGTCCGATAATTGTATGCGTATATCTGGAGTAACATTCAATCTTAACCTGTATTTGTTTTTTGTGTAAATAAACCTTGGCTGAAAAGCCTGTTCCACAAAGATACATTGTGACGAATGGGAGCAATGTAAAAATAGCTAATAATAAATAATTATGGCGGAACCTAATTCGGGAAACCCTACTCTAATGAACAGAGGATACATTTTTCCTGCTGCAATCATAAGTTTAAAAATGTAATACATTGTACACAAAAGATTGAGCTAGTATGAAAGAGCGTTACGGTGTCAGACTGTACTTAAATATAACAGTGGGGAAATACAAAGAAAGTCCGAATCAAAATCAATGAATATCGATGTACAATAACAATTAAATAAAAATTAATTGTCTGTTTGTAATATTATACTACCTTTGACAACTAGATTTGAAAGAAGATATGACAAAAAAAATTCACAAGAAACGGTTTTCAAAATGTTTGTATGTCTGTTTGTTCCGTCCAATTTTAGACACGGTTAGATCGATTTTGACGACACATTCACTGGTAGTTGACTTACGTTATAAGAATAAACTTAAGATATTTTTATTTTATAAATAATAGGGTTCCACGTAAATATAATTCTTTATAATGATATCTTATTTAAGAAGGCGTTGCAGAAATCCATCATTTGATATTATAGCGGACGATACTTTCCATATCCGCCTGGAAGTGATTATTCTTAATATTTATAATGACACAGACGAGGTCGCAGGCGATAGCTAGCGCCGAATAATTTCAGTTCTAATATAAGTTGACGCATAATTCGGAAGACTACAAATAGAATATTCGAAAAACTATGACTGGAACTCCATCTTAAGCACGGGTCAACGTCTCTAACCAGAAATAGAATGAGGCGGTTGGCCCGTCCCTGGTCCATGTCTTTCGTCGCTCTTACATAGCAATTCGTTCTTACATCTCGTTAAGATGTCAACGGGGTTATCAGCATACAATATCTACGGTCTCACATTGCACTACCGGTTACATTCGATATTATATAGATAAATATGATAACGCTGTCTTTATCCATAATTTTAGAAGGTTCACAATGGAGTTCGTCGACCGAATGTAGTGACCCATTTTTATAAATCAAAAGAGAATATAAGCCGCCTAGTTGAGTCACTTACCTTGAACAATATCTCTTTTGCATACCTTTTATACTGTGTAACTGAAGTCTATTAATGAAATGAGGCTGAGGCTCACCGCTGAAATTAATTTCAATTAAAGTGAAATATGTAGATCTAGTTCACTGTTCTATTAACGAAGCTTTGTTTCTCTTGAATTAGTTATTTCGTTTCGTATCACTTTTTAATATGAATTAATAGGTCTACTTAGCTATACATTGTAAATAAATAGATGTGCCCGCGAACTGTTGTGCGTTTATTTTAATTTTTGTTTATGCCATAGGAACCAAACGAACAGGGGGGTCACATGATGTTTGCCACCCTGTGTTTGGGGAAGGGGAGGAAGGGAAGGGGGAAGGGGAGGACAGGTGGTCCTCCGTCACTCTCTCTGACCGAACGAAACGCAACAATGCAAGCACTGTTATTCACGTCGGTTTTCTGTGAGAGGGTTGGTACTACCCCGGGCGAGCCGACCCATTCTTGCTGAAACCAGTAATAGGTTCAGCGTGACTCTACCACTTAAAATGTAATAATTATTTTCATTGTAATAAATTGACGAATTAAAGAATAATGAATATTATGTAATTATTACTTTTATTCCAATATCTAAGCATATTTATTTACATGAGAATCGATTGAATGGTACCTAAATTTATAGCATAAAACCATTTCGGTTGAAAAAAAACACTGTAAGTATTGAATCAGGCGCTCATAAAAAATATCGTAGAACTTTCTTAATATAGCAATGAATCTAATAAGAAACTGTTATAAAAACATTTTAATATCCGTAAATGAACTGATTATTAAAATCTTCATAAATTATATGATGATTTGAATATTGGTCAAATGGATGATAACATTGTACTGCCGAGATACGAGAGACATCCGCTTACGCTTCTTACGGTCCGTAAACTGGGAGAGGAGAGAGTTTATTCATACATATTCCAAAGTTTACATTATGTAGATTAGATGTTTTTTGTGTGGCTAGATTTCCGTCGAGAGTAAATTGGTGAGATAGGGCTCGTTGTGATCGGATGGCACGTTTAAATTGAGACAATGTTAACCCTCGATTCCCTTTACCGAGATGCGACGCAACTCGGAGATTGAAGAATGGTCGGTTTTTACGAGAAAATCAGAATGAAATCTTTTTTTTTTATATCAACAGCGTTTTAATATAATTAATTGTTATAAATATATTTTTGCAATAAACACTTAGTTCTGACGCTAAGTTACTCACAACAATCCTAATCTATAGAAAGTGATTACGGCGCGGCGTTTACCGTAGTGCGCGCATCAATCAGAAACTATTGGACAGATTTCGATCAATTATTTTTTAAGTTAATAATTTTTTAGCCGTATTGAGTGATTTTTGGAAAACGGGGAAAAACTTACGAGTTTGCGTGACGTATTGCGCCAAACTAGCGACGCGGAGTATAACGTCCTGTGTACATGTAAAATGGAGATTCTATATTGAGCTTGGGCAGCCCATCATATGTTTTATTAATTAATAAACAGTATAAAAATGTATATTATAATTAGGTATTGCTCGGACTATAACATTATTTATAAATTTAAAAAAAACACAGTAATTCAATTGTTTTCAGTTTACTTTTTAGATAATAAACAACGTAAACGAAATAGTAGGCCTACCTCCCTTACCCTTTCCCTTACTCCCCCTCTCCCCCAAGACAGGTTGGCGACGCACTTGTGACTCCCCTGGTGTTGCAAGTGTCTATGGATGGCGGTGATCATTTAACATCAGGTGACCCGCCTGTCTCTTTGCCTACTATAATATTAAAAAAAAAGGGACAGGGCCCCCGCCTGTCTCTTTGCCTACTATAATATTAAAAAAAAAAGGTAAATGGGAATGTTTTTTTTGTTTCTTAAATTTTCACGCCTTCCAACCAATCATCATAAAATTTTGCATAAACGTAGTAAACATAAAAAAACTTTTATTCATTAAAAGGTACTTAATGCTCCCGAGGACTAGGTCAAACCTACATCAACGCGAACTAATTAATAGTTTTGTGTGCTATATTACATTAATATTTGCAAGTTTTATCACTATTATAAGATTTATTCTCCTATCTTTGGCACCATAATAGGTGACGGACAACTTAAGACTCTGTTACTTGGTAAGATTTTGGAATATATCAATCGTGTTATTGAGAAAAAAAAATGATTAATAAAATTTATTTGACAAAAGTTTCGAACTAAAAAATAAAGGTTATCTGAGCGAGCTTGTGATAAACGTAAAAATAATAAGAGTAAGATAAGGTTAATTAGTAATTCGTCCTTCGAGGCAAGCAATAATCCGGAGCGAACCAATAATTACTATGTTGTAATGTAGGCACAGAGTAATATATTAAGCTTATCTAGACGTTTTGTAAATATAGCCACGATTCATCACTATCTGGCACCTCCTTAGAGCTCAGTGGTTTGACGGTAACTTGAGTCGATTCTTTGTAGAATAACTATATACAGACAATAAAACGAAATTAACATTCGTTTTTCTATATATGACTGTTCACTTTATTTCTAAGTATGTATACATCATTTTTTAACTTATAAAGACGAATGGGAATTTGTTTGTTAGACGAATTGACAAATTTGTTTCACGACATAACTACTCAAACTGATCATTATAAGATTTTGTATAAACGTTGTCAGAAGATTTTGTATAAACGTTGTCAGAAGTACAGAAAACAACATAGCGTAATTTTACCTACCTAGGGGTGTAAGGCGTGTCAAATAACATCTAAGACTTGAGTGGTTTAACGGTAACTTGAGTCGATTCTTTGTAGAATAACTATCGATACAGACAACAAAACGAAAGTAACATTTGTTTTATATATATAACTGTTTACTTTATTTCTAAGTATGTATGCATCCTTCCTTAACTTATAAAGACGAATGTGAATTTGTTTGTTAGACTAATTGACGAACTTGTTTCACGACATAACTACTCCAACTGATCATTATAAGATTTTATATAAACGTTGTCAGAAGTACAGAAAACAACATAGCGTAATTTTACCTACCTAGGGGTGTCAAATAACATCTAAGACTTGAGACATCCAAGCCAACCTCACCTGCACGTGGTGCACCCTGCTGAATAACGAACGAGGCAATGGCGAAAGCGGGGTGGTAGGGTTTTACAGCCTGACTGGGTCGCAACCACCATGTATATGGCGAAAAAGCCCGTCATAGTGATTCGCTTCTGCGGGTCGCGTTTCGGGATCAGCCTGTGCATATCCAGATTTTCGCAGGCCGACATGACAGCGGCGACCGGCGATGGACAGTGTCACTCGGTGGTCGCTATTGTTTTTGGATTGTACTGTGCTTACCATCAGGCACAGTGCAGTCATTTTGCCGTGCTACTATAAAAAAAAAATAGTGTTCTCGAGGATTTGGTGAAAATTATTTAACACGAGCGAAACCTATTTTAAAGGGGCTTTATGTAGGCAGAAATGTTTCAGTTTAAGTCGTTTGAAAACACTGTACCCAATGTATTGGTTTATTATGGACTAAAAAACCCAATAAATATACAAAAACCCAAGATGAACACTTAACGTCTTACAGCCGGCACACAAAAATGAGTGCATAATTTTAGATTATATATAGTAATTTCAAATAGTCTCGCGTCGCTTGCGTCCTTGTAGAAACAACTTTAAATCATTCAGGTAAGGTTGAATTTGGAAAATGATAAGTTTATCGCATAACTATAACCGCGTATGTGTATTGGGGAGTTTTTGCGGCCGGTTTTGAGCGCTACTATTATTCGAGACTGTGCGTCTTGGGTTTTTTATACGTCAATGATCGTGGAGTTTTGTTTACACATTTTATTACATTACATTTTCTTAAACTTATATCTACGTAATAAAAAACGAATTAAACTATTAGCGAAATAGTATTTTAATATTATTTTAAACCCTCTCCTATAAGTCCATATCCCTAATGGTTAATTTATGAAAATATATATAAAACGAAACCGTTCAAAGGAAACAAAAAGGGATAATAAATAAGAACAAGGGATTAGCAACTTTGCAACAATGAAACAATACCTGAATCTCGAAACTTCCGTACCTACTTATCTGTCAACTTACACAATAGGCACTGTATATTGTTGAATACATACTTAGATATAATAAATAATAATGTTTGTAAACTTGATATTTAACAATGGAGTCTCTGAAACTTTTCTGCTTTAAAATTTGGAAAATTGTAAGGTTAGTAAGAGAGAACTCCAGAGAAAATGATTTTAAATGTTAATATTTTTATTAATCTCGTGTGTCAAATTATCCATCTATACATATAATAAAAATGAAGTGTCTGTATGTAATATCAAAATGAAAAAAAAAAATGATTGGGTATGAAAGTATACACGATACTGATAACAAAAATTATTTAATTACGTAATTATTTTTTTAATTTTTGTTGGTCTGTCAGTTTGTTCCGGGTAATCTCCGAGAAGGCTAAAATTACAATGGGTTACTTAGGCTACTCTAATGTACACTAACTGTTAACCGCGGCTTCGTCTACAGTGCTATCTCCAAAACGGTTGAGCCGATTTTCACGGGCAGATAGCTGACTTTCAAAAAAGTAATTTAGGCAATTTGAATTTAAACTAGCTTTTAACGGCGGCTTCGTTTGCAGTACTATCTGCAAAATGGTTGGACTGATCTTCACATGACTTTCAATGGCAGATAGCTGACCTTATAAAAAGTAATTTAGGTTATTTTAATTTACAGTAGCTGTTAACCGTGGCTTCGCCCGCATGATATTTTGCAAAATTATGTTGTTCACTGTAAACATGTGCATAAGATGTGCGTTGTATTGAGCTGCGGGTACAGCTAGTACGAAATATAAAAAGAAATAATAGTAGTTTTAATATTTAAAGAAATGGTTTTCCTATATCCATTTTTTTGAAGTAAGTTATTGAGCGTAGAACTTTCCAGTAAATCAAAAATTATTTAAATGAAAGACAATGCAGCAAGGTTGTGTTGAAGCTAAAAAGGACTTCTGAAAGATTATATATAACTTAAAAGATATAACTTAAATATAATACTTTTGAATAATGAAAGTTTCAAATTCAACATGAAAAAAGGTAAAATTCGAAAGAATTACTAGAAGTAGGTCATTACGTGAAAACCTTTTACCATATTGGGCCATCATCAACTTTCAACAAATACATCTTTATCTCTCAGCGATTGTCGATACTCTCGGTCTACTATAAGACATTCTGTTAATTTTAACGAATACTGATTAAAATATTTACAATTTTTATATACCGTTTTATGTTTTTTTTATATTATAGGAGGCAAACGAACAAGCGGTTCACCTGATGGTAAGTGATCACCGCCGTACATAGACACTAGTAACACCTGAGGAGTCGCAAGTGCGTTGCCAGCCTGTGTTGGAGGGGGGAGGTGGGCCTCAAGCGCTCTCACTGATCGAACAAAACGCAACTATGCAAGCACTGTTATTTCACGTCGGTGTTCATTGAGAGGGTGGTACTACCCCGGGTGAGCCGATCCATTCATCCTAAACCAGTAATAGCTTCAGGGTGGCTCTACCACCTACCAAAACCTATGTATAGAATAACTTAGCTATAGCTTAGCGCAACACTGGCTGTATGATAAAGATAGCCATAATTGTGGAAGCGCCTGTTATAGACGCATGTATTCAAAATGGCGTCAGTTCCAAGTCATATGCCTACGTTTATCGTTGTTTTTAATTGTTTACGGTGAAAACCTACAAATGTGTGGTAGAAAATAATAAGCATAACTGTAGATAAATTATTTTACACATGCTATATAGTACTATAATCTATACATATAATAATAATGTAAATCTAACGTGTCTGTACTTTTTAGATTTTTGTGAAAAGAAATTGTTGCAGGTGTTTTGAAATAAGTAATAAAATACATTTCAATCATTTGTAGAAATGTCTGTTTGTTTGTATGAACACGTATCACTGCTAAAGTTCACGAAAATCATGAGCCATATCCTCGAGTAACATTTAGTCTTGGTTTCATTAAAATCGGTTCACTCTATCAAGTTATTGTGATTTGAAAGACGACGCAACTTAAGTACGAGAGAAAAGTAGGTAAATAAATGGACTTATAGATTCAAACGATTTTATTAGTCACTGTTGGCGCGCAATATATATATTCAGGTTTCCGAACGCACAAGCATCCCTTCCGCCTTCCTTCCTACCAATCACTGTCACTTACGCCACGATCCTTACCGCGGACGCAACAAAAAAAACGATCTCTTCATACGCAAGAATTGGTAGTCACTTATCACTACTATTATAAAACATTTTGTAAAAAGCGCTTAGACACTAAACCAAATATATAGTGCATAATATATATCGCCGCGAGTGAAGTGAAGTGAAACCAGCAAAATCAACACCGGTGAGTCCGCATCCCTTATTTCGCAAAACCCCCTTTGAACCAGCACCTTTACGCACAAAACATTCACTGTTTTTTTACATTAGGTTCCACGCGAACGGAGTCTCGGGCACAGCTAGTATTCAATAATACATCTTATATTATTTAAACATGAGATCATAATTATTATCGAAAAATTATGAACCCATAATTTATAAAATATATCCAACTTAATCTATGTAACTACTTCTACAACTATCATTAAACTGTAAACGGTGTAATAAATTATTCAGTGTCGTAAATACTAAGTTTGATGACACTTGTGCGAAAGAATTGAATGGAGAAAACAAAGGTACTCTCTTCAGTATACATGTAGAATCTGAGTGAGTAATTTTGCTGACCTAAATACCGATCCAACGGACAATTTTACGCTTCCACACAAATGTATTGTCGACGAAACTATTTCTAGCAATATTCGTATATTGTAAAATAAAAATTTTTAAAGTAGAGGATTCATTTTTTGGCGCGGTCCGGAAAAATTATGAAAGTTACGTATGCGCGCTCATTCACCCGACACCTAAAAGCGACACCACGAAGTTGGTCGGTACTTGTCTGTCAAGTTTTCGTGAGAATTGACAACTATATTTAAGGTGGTTATTCAAATATATGTTGTACGAATCTAGAACACGTGTTTTATATCAGTGGAGGTAAAAAATATATTCATACATGCATATTTGTATGTGATTTTAAATTATATATAGTGGTGAATATTCGTGATTAAAGTTTTTTTTTGTACTAAAACTTTTTAAGTGGGTTTATAGATTTGAAGTCGATTGTGGGTGTGTTAATCATTTTATTTGGTTACATTATAAATTATATACAAAGCGAAGCCAAAAGACAGTATAAATATAAAGAAGTTGGAAGTGTTAGAATCCCACCTACAATTAAAAATGCAAGAATATACTGTTTTCTTTCACTTCATCTCTATCAGTTGTTTAAATAACGTTAGTTTAATAAAAATAAGTTATTAAGTTCATATAATATTAAGAGGATTACCAACAAACCAAAATCACTTGGGACGAATGTCGGACATATTCTGGAATTAACACACAAGTAGCCTATCGTATTGAGAAACGCCGTTGAAAGCCAACGACCTCAGTTCAGTTACTTGCGATCGAATTAATTGAGAGATATTATGATGCGAGTGTTCACGCGTATTTATTTGTGCCGACGATGCTCTTTAATTGAGTTAATTGTTAACCAACCGGCCTACAATGAAACTAGCAACAGAATTCCCTGGTTAATTTTGGACGTCAAACTATATACAAATATATCGTGTTTTTGCGTGCAATATCGTTGATTGACGACTAATTATATTCTGGTAATTAATAAATGTTATCTGATTAATTAGAATGTTATTTGCTGAACTATATATAGTTGATATTGCTGTTTGAAATGTATAATTATGAACTACGTTTAAAAAGGTGTGTAAATAAATATGTAGGTATTTATAACTTGCCTACTAAGAATGTATTATATAAATGATAGAGGTCTGTCGTTACACGGGTAGCACGCGAAAACTATTGGCAGAAATTCCATCAACTTACAACAGTTTTACTTCTTAAACCTTTGCCATGTTATTACAAACAAACTACAAAGAAACTACGATTTCCAAAAAATACACTATGCGTCAGTGTATTTTTTTGCCAAGCAGAAGTGGGGCGAACGGTGTGTTACGCATGCGAAGGACAATGCAAACGAAGTCGAGGGCAGCAGCTAGTTATGTGTAAAGTAACGAAACCTTGCAGTTTGAATTCAAATTCTTCTCACAAAATAAAAAAAAGTAAAATCATAAATTTCGTAGTAAAGAAATAACACCACAAGTTAAAATATGAGTTGTGTATATATAATGTATATGTATGAGTGCTGTTTGTAACAAGTGTTAAGCGCATTGAAGATCCCAATATAGCTGCTGACTCAGACTACATGAGCAACTTCGGCAAAGGCTCAGCGGTGAAAATAAACTTGGTTTCGCTGGCCGTGCCCTGTTTACAGTCACAATATAAACTTCGAATAGACGCTTAGTCAACTAGATTAATACGTAATCGTTACTCATTCATTCAGGAAGACTCATGTTTATACTAAAGTATATGTTTTGCCAAATGCAATTTGCCTGTACAATTTATGTGATGTTTGAAATGATAAATATTCTTAGCTTAACTGTTCGTTTCATTCATTCTTAATCATGCCAAAAGCAATTCGGTGCTATAATTTACGTGATGTTTTCAATGATATTTTTTCTGATATTCATTATTTCTTTCATTCATTCTTAACAGTTATTTTTAGTTTTTGTATTTATTAAGAATAAAATAGTACAGAAAGAGAAACTGAACGGTTTTTTAACAGACTCCGTAAAAAGAGGAGGTTAGTATGGTCGGTTGTATGTTTTTTTTATGTATGTTAATCGATGTTTTCGTCAATTTTGAATCGATTTTAATGATTCTTTTTTTTATTTGAAATAATTATACTCGGAGGTGGTCCAATATAAATTTTAAGAAAATATTCCAACCCTACCGGGGTGAAATATCGTTTATTTTATTTTCACCCACTTCGTCTCTACGTATTTTCATCTACTTGGAACCGATTTTATACAACCACTCCGAATAATAATTATATACATTTTTATACAGTTTATTAATTCGTCAAACATATGATAGGCTGCACAATCTCAATACAAAATAATTATATTAGATTTCCAGAGGCTGTAATTCTACGCATCGCTAATCTAACGTAAGCCGCGCAAGAGCAATATCGTCTCGCTCACCCACTTCCGTCTCTACGTATTTTCATCTACTGGGAACCGATTTTATACAACCACTCCGAATAATAATTATATACTTTTTATACAGTTCATTAATTCATCAAACATATGCACAATCTCAATAAAAAAAATTCAATGTACATGTACAGAGGCTGGAATACTACGTGTCGCTAGTCTAACGTAAGCAGCGAATGCGCAATACCGTCGCTCACGCTTACTAGTATGTCATGACGGGAAATTATAAATTTATCACCTGCCAAAATATACCGCACCTAAAAAAGTTTTCATTTAAAAAAAATTATATAAATAACGCACGGACGTATATCTATATGCATATGTATATACACAGTAAACATATGGCACATGAGAAGCGTGCAATGACGATGACGCGAGTTCCATGTGACGCGAAAAGTGTTGTGTTCCCAATGGATTGATCAAGTTTACACTAAATCGGGCGAAACCGTAAGCTAAAGCTAGTTTAGTAGCACAAGACGTGAACTTGCGAGTTTTCGAACTGAGTACGCTATTGACCTAGCAAGGTCTTAACAGCTTCACCGGACTACGAGAACTTGCGAGATTATAAAGTTTTAGTAAGGTTACCAAAGTTTTAAAGCATTAGACTGCGTTGAAAATTCTTTATAAATAATGAAGGAGTTTAAAGGAGTAAGCTCTAAATAAGACCGAGTACAATCGGCTACATAGAACGATTATAGATTAAAAAAATATATATCACAGCCTGCTGTAATATATACACTGTAATTATGTACTACATGGTCTGTACTCAATCAAACAAAAACAATCACTTTCCCTTAAAATTTGGACGAATAATTAATAACTGTATAAAATGAAATTTTCAATAATAAATAAGATTTGTTTATGTCATTCCATGTAAATTAAATCTTTCAGTAGATACTAAAATATATCCTTGCTTATAATATTTCATCTTCATACGGATTATTTCCGATATAATAAGGTCTCACAGAAGCGGCTGAGTATGCCGAGGTTTATATCAGGAACAGTTCACGTTTCCTTATATGGTTGACATTCAAGCAAAGTTGGCTATACTTAAAATGGAAAAGCTTTTAACGAGCTAAATACTAAAGGTCTAGAGCTCTGTGCTATAATAAAAACAACTTTCTTCAATCGTTTTCTAACATCAAACCGGCTGTCATAAAAAGGGGTAATTAGTGTGCGATACAAGAATATAATGTTAAGATATTATTAGTAGAGTTTATTCTCAAAGCCTAGTCTATCTCGATCTATGTAACGTAAAATATGGATATTTAGTGAAATGCAGTGTAAAATAAAAGCAGTAGTTTGGTACTCATCGGTACAAAGACGAAGATTTCAAGACCGATTTGAATGTTCCTTAACCAAACAGATCTGTATTATTTATCTTATTTATAGCGTTCCGGCACGCACTATGCCCTTATCTGGTTTCGAGAAGGTTCTCAGTCGCCACATGGTATTCAAATTAATAATGTTCTTCATTTTCTGTTGCTTTTGGAGATTCTGATAGTTTCCTGAATATAACATTTTAAAATGTTTATTTTCAGGAACTGAATTAGTTATTTGCGTTATATTTTATAGTTTATCGCATTCTTATAATCGATTCTAATGATCTATCCTTCCAATAACACATCTGTAAAGTCCATTAATTTTCAACTATTGATAATTAACCCTTTATCACTAATAAGGTACTATCTTTTATTTTGTTATACGAACTTATGAAAAGCCGTTATTTCATACAACAAATATAATTAACTAACAATGAAGAAAGAAATACGAATGCAAAACCTCTCTTTTTTTCTTCACCGACGACATGCTTAAACATTACTAATGGGCGCCCAGTGGTCGACATGCGACCATAGTTCAGTGATTTTTTAAAGTTTCAACTTTATTAGGATTCTTTTGTCAAAGGGTACTTCTATAATCAAATCAAGTGACATGAAGTGAAAGCAGTCCTATCACGTAAAAATTTTGACATCCAATAAGACCAAAGAGAATAATACTTATTTCAGTGGTTTCATACATGTACTAAAGATAAATTGTTTATCAATTAATTATTAATATATTATGAATTTACAAATTACATTATTATAAAATTAACCTACGATTTGACCAGTTCATTTCAAAGGGCATGTACTGTATGCAACGTCATTCATGTTAAAAATATTGAAAAGGTAATTAATTGGAACGTCAGAGTAAAGTGACGGATCTGTGAAAATGTCTTTTCAATTTACATGTGTGTATATGTTGTGTAAAATTCTAGCAGTAGTGTGATATTATATATTTTATATTTTAATTAATTTAATATGATTGTTATGCATTTTCTATATAAAAGATAAATGCTTACTGCCCTTCTCCTCCATATAAACTTTAACTATGCCAAATTTCACGTTCATCCGTTCGCGCAATTCGCTTAAAAAGCAAAGTTTTAGCTTCACGTATTAATATATAAGATATAAGGTATAGATAAGGTATGTCACTGCCATAGTTATGAAGAATATAACGAGATCTTACACGTCAAAATATTTCATGCCGTTTAGGCAAGAGAGTGTGTTAAAGAATACATACATACACTTGGAAAAGATTAGTCACCGTATGCGCACTTACTTAAAATGGAATAAGCATTTCTTTTTGGTACAGAAATTGAGCTACAACCCTCAATTGTAATTCAATGAAAACAATTTGAGATATAAACAATGTTCCTTGTAATTTTTTTGTAGATTAGTTTCATAAATTTCCTAATTACCGGTTTGCAAGAAAAGAAGCATAAACAAATTTAAATCTGTCATAAAAAGGGGTAATTAGTGTGCGATACAAGAATATAATGTTAAGATATTATTAGTAGAGTTTATTCTCAAAGCCTAGTCTATCTCGATCTATGTAACGTAAAATATGGATATTTAGTGAAATGCAGTGTAAAATAAAAGCAGTAGTTTGGTACTCATCGGTACAAAGACGAAGATTTCAAGACCGATTTGAATGTTCCTTAACCAAACAGATCTGTATTATTTATCTTATTTATAGCGTTCCGGCACGCACTATGCCCTTATCTGGTTTCGAGAAGGTTCTCAGTCGCCACATGGTATTCAAATTAATAATGTTCTTCATTTTCTGTTGCTTTTGGAGATTCTGATAGTTTCTTGAATATAACATTTTAAAATGTTTACTTTCAGGAACTCTGAATTAGTTATTTGCGTTATGCTTTATTGTTTATCGCATTCTTATAATCGATTTTAATGATCTATCCTTTCAATAACACATCTGTAAAGTCCATTAATTTTCAACTATTGATAATTAACCCTTTATCACTAATAAGGTACTATCTTTTATTTTGTTATACGAACTTATGAAAAGCCGTTATTTCATACAACAAATATAATTAACTAACAATGAAGAAAGAAATACGAATGCAAAACCTCTCTTTTTTTCTTCACCGACGAACCACTGGGCGCCCATTAGTAATGTTTAAGCATGTCGTCGGTGAAGAAAAAAAGAGAGGTTTTGCATTCGTATTTCTTTCTTCATTGTTAGTTACTGTAATTATGTACTACATGGTCTGTACTCAATCAAACAAAAACAATCACTTTCCCTTAAAATTTGGACGAATAATTAATAACTGTATAAAATGAATAAGATTTGTTTATGTCATTCCATGTAAATTAAATCTTTCAGTAGATACTAAAATTGCTTATAATATTTCATCTTCATACGGATTATTTCCGATATAATAAGGTCTCACAGAAGCGGCTGAGTATGCCGAGGTTTATATCAGGAACAGTTCACGTTTCCTTATATGGTTGACATTCAAGCAAGGTTGGCTATACTTAAAATGGAAAAGCTTTTAACGAGCTAAATACTAAAGGTCTAGAGCTCTGTGCTATAATAAAAACAACTTTCTTCAATCGTTTTCTAACATCAAACCGGCTGTCATAAAAAGGGGTAATTAGTGTGCGATACAAGAATATAATGTTAAGATATTATTAGTAGAGTTTATTCTCAAAGCCTAGTCTATCTCGATCTATGTAACGTAAAATATGGATATTTAGTGAAATGCAGTGTAAAATAAAAGCAGTAGTTTGGTACTCATCGGTACAAAGACGAAGATTTCAAGACCGATTTGAATGTTCCTTAACCAAACAGATCTGTATTATTTATCTTATTTATAGCGTTCCGGCACGCACTATGCCCTTATCTGGTTTCGAGAAGGTTCTCAGTCGCCACATGGTATTCAAATTAATAATGTTCTTCATTTTCTGTTGCTTTTGGAGATTCTGATAGTTTCTTGAATATAACATTTTAAAATGTTTAATGTTGTGTTCCCAATGAATAGATCAAGTTTACACTAAATCGGGCGAAACCGTAAGCTAAAGCTAGTTTAGTAGCACAAGACGTGAACTTGCGAGTTTTCGAACTGAGTACGCTATTGACCTAGCAAGGTCTTAACAGCTTCACCGGACTACGAGAACTTGCGAGATTATAAAGTTTTAGTAAGGTTACCAAAGTTTTAAAGCATTAGACTGCGTTGAAAATTCTTTATAAATAATGAAGGAGTTAGCTTTAAAGGAGTAAGCTCTAAGACTGAGTACAATCGGCTACACAGAACGATTATAGATTAAAAATATATATCACTGTTGTAATATATACTGTAATTCTGTACTGCATGGTCTGTACTCAATCAAACAAAAACAATCACTTTCCCTTAAAATTTGGACGAATAATTAATAACTGTATAAAATGAATAAGATTTGTTTATGTCATTCCATGTAAATTAAATCTTTCAGTAGATACTAAAATTGCTTATAATATTTCATCTTCATACGGATTATTTCCGATATAATAAGGTCTCACAGAAGCGGCTGAGTATGCCGAGGTTTATATCAGGAACAGTTCACGTTTCCTTATATGGTTGACATTCAAGCAAAGTTGGCTATACTTAAAATGGAAAAGCTTTTAACGAGCTAAATACTAAAGGTCTAGAGCTCTGTGCTATAATAAAAACAACTTTCTTCAATCGTTTTCTAACATCAAACCGGCTGTCATAAAAAGGGGTAATTAGTGTGCGATACAAGAATATAATGTTAAGATATTATTAGTAGAGTTTATTCTCAAAGCCTAGTCTATCTCGATCTATGTAACGTAAAATATGGATATTTAGTGAAATGCAGTGTAAAATAAAAGCAGTAGTTTGGTACTCATCGGTACAAAGACGAAGATTTCAAGACCGATTTGAATGTTCCTTAACCAAACAGATCTGTATTATTTATCTTATTTATAGCGTTCCGGCACGCACTATGCCCTTATCTGGTTTCGAGAAGGTTCTCAGTCGCCACATGGTATTCAAATTAATAATGTTCTTCATTTTCTGTTGCTTTTGGAGATTCTGATAGTTTCTTGAATATAACATTTTAAAATGTTTACTTTCAGGAACTCTGAATTAGTTATTTGCGTTATGCTTTATTGTTTATCGCATTCTTATAATCGATTTTAATGATCTATCCTTTCAATAACACATCTGTAAAGTCCATTAATTTTCAACTATTGATAATTAACCCTTTATCACTAATAAGGTACTATCTTTTATTTTGTTATACGAACTTATGAAAAGCCGTTATTTCATACAACAAATATAATTAACTAACAATGAAGAAAGAAATACGAATGCAAAACCTCTCTTTTTTTCTTCACCGACGACATGCTTAAACATTACTAATGGGCGCCCAGTGGTCGACATGCGACCATAGTTCAGTGATTTTTTAAAGTTTCAACTTTATTAGGATTCTTTTGTCAAAGGGTACTTCTATAATCAAATCAAGTGACATGAAGTGAAAGCAGTCCTATCACGTAAAAATTTTGACATCCAATAAGACCAAAGAGAATAATACTTATTTCAGTGGTTTCATACATGTACTAAAGATAAATTGTTTATCAATTAATTATTAATATATTATGAATTTACAAATTACATTATTATAAAATTAACCTACGATTTGACCAGTTCATTTCAAAGGGCATGTACTGTATGCAACGTCATTCATGTTAAAAATATTGAAAAGGTAATTAATTGGAACGTCAGAGTAAAGTGACGGATCTGTGAAAATGTCTTTTCAATTTACATGTGTGTATATGTTGTGTAAAATTCTAGCAGTAGTGTGATATTATATATTTTATATTTTAATTAATTTAATATGATTGTTATGCATTTTCTATATAAAAGATAATTGCTTACTGCCCTTCTCCTCCATATAAACTTTAACTATGCCAAATTTCACGTTCATCCGTTCGCGCAATTCGCTTAAAAAGGGGTACAAAGTTTTGGCTTCACGTATTAATATATAAGATACAGCGTATGTCACTGCCATACTTAAGAAGAATATAAAGAGATCTTACAGGTCAAAATATTTCAAGCCGTTTAGGCAACAGAGTGTGTTAAAGAATACACACATACATACACTTGAAAAACGTTAGTCTCTGTCTGCGTACTTACTTAAAATGGAATAAGCATTTTTTTTTTGGTACAGCAATTGAGCTCAACCCTCAATTGTAATTCAATGAAAACAATTTGATATATACATAATGTTCTTTGTAATTTTCTGTAGATTAGTTTCGTAAATTTCCTAATTACCGCTTTGCAAGAAAAGAAGCATAAACAAATTTAAATTTATAGTAGTTATTCATATTTCGATCTCATTAGTGTTCTATATAAAAAAAAAATTGCTTACTGCCCTTCTCCTCCATATAAACTTTAACTATGCCAAATTTCACGTTCATCCGTTCGCGCAATTCGCTTAAAAAGGGGTACAAAGTTTTGGCTTCACGTATTAATATATAAGATACAGCGTATGTCACTGCCATACTTAAGAAGAATATAAAGAGATCTTACAGGTCAAAATATTTCAAGCCGTTTAGGCAACAGAGTGTGTTAAAGAATACACACATACATACACTTGAAAAACGTTAGTCTCTGTCTGCGTACTTACTTAAAATGGAATAAGCATTTTTTTTTTGGTACAGCAATTGAGCTCAACCCTCAATTGTAATTCAATGAAAACAATTTGATATATACATAATGTTCTTTGTAATTTTCTGTAGATTAGTTTCGTAAATTTCCTAATTACCGCTTTGCAAGAAAAGAAGCATAAACAAATTTAAATTTATAGTAGTTATTCATATTTCGATCTCATTAGTGTAATGTTGACAAAAATATTTAATTTGCTTCTTAGTAACGATCTTTAACAATTTTGCAAACAACATATCCGTTAAGTCTTCTGATAACCGGGTCAAGGTATACGACATCGCTTATCACCATTGTTTTTTTACATCTTTCATTCGCTACATGACTGATATGTATGACATTCTCTAGTAAGTATAAGTTATACCAATTATAATATTCATGAGGCAACATTAAGGATTCCTTGATTTTCATCAGTCAATTGAGCCCTTATGCAAGATGAAAATTTCGACAGTAGCAATATTTATGGAGGGTAGTTGGCACTCGATTCTTGTCCTAAATTAATTTAAAAAAAAATAGGTGCTTAATATTTGACTTAATTATCTAGAAAAATACAAAAATTATGCATAGTCCTCTACGCTTCTATGTTAAAGCAGTGAACAAAACGATTTATTGCTTTTGCCCTTACAGCTTTGAACATCGGTCATTGCACCTAAGTTTATTACAATTGTGTTTATACTTTTGAAAGTCTTAGAACAAACTTTAACTTAGGTTCTCTTTGTTATTTATTAATATTTGTTTTGATATTATTACTTTATATATTAAATGTGACCATGAAGTGTTATATCCTAGAATATTGCGAGTGTTTAACTTTCACCTGGTATATATGTGCGTATTATTTATACATACAAATAAAAATCAATCGCTCAATGTATGTAAGCGCAGCACTTCAGAACGCCTGCATCTATTTGATTAATTCTTTTTTGTTGTGTTAGTACTTATCATACAAGTTTGATAAGAAAGAAAAGCTTACGCATAATTGAAAAAGGAATGTCCACATAAAAAGTAAGTTAGATCGTAGACACGATCCCATAAGTTTTTCTCTTGATAAAAATCGCTAAACGCTACTAAAGAAATATTCACTTCAAAAATGTGACAAAAGATACTATACTATATTTATCCTTTTTTTCATATTAGGGAATTTCAGTAGACCCGTACGTTGTTCTACAAAATCTAATCTAATTTGTTGCTCATTAATAGTGGTATCGCTTTTGGGTTTTGAGATGGGACATTGATAGATTGACGTTTGTAGATCGGCATACATAGAGTATACACGTACGTGTGCCGATAAACTTGAATCCGGCGCCAAACGTGCCGCGTTTGTTTGCGACCGGATGCCGCCAGATAATAATATACGTACCCTGTTAAATATTTGATGTTTATTTATAAGATTAAAAAGAATATAGAAGGTTACGGGCTATTTCAATGTGGAACATTAGCGAATTAAATAAGTAGATAAAAAATGCTTTATACTATATTGTACAAAATTATAATTAAATTAAAGTAAATAAGTAAATTCGTATCTAACGAATGACTACAAAGGAAGTCCATCGATCAATCAGCCTAACGATGAGACTGTACTGTAGAGTTTGATACATATGATATGATAGTAAGTTTGATATTAAATAGAGGGGTGTAAGGAGTATCGAATAACATCATAAGACTTGAGACACCCTTTTTTTACATGGGGAAATCACTACTGATTCCCACCCTAGCCTGACAGCTGAGGGTGGGGTATGTCCGACTTGCACGGACTAAAACCCCATGGTGCCTTCAATCACCTATAGGCCGTGGAGCAGGAGCTGCTGAACTGGCATTGCGTCTACTCCCCGGCAGGTGTCGGCCCCTCATCAGGAGCCTCGTCGCGGTACTTGAGACACCCAAGCCAACCTCACTTGCACGTGGTGCACCCTGCTGAATAACGAACGAGGCAATGGCGAAAGCGGGGTGGTAGGGCTTTACAGCCAGACTGGATCGCAACCACCATGTATATGGCGAAAAAGCCCGTCATAGTGATTCGCTTCTGCGGGTCGCGTTTCGGGGTCAGCCTGTGCTTATCCAGTTTTTCGCAGGCCGGCATGACAGTGGCGACCGGCGATGGATAGATTCTCTCTCGATGGTCACCATTGTTTTTGGATTGTACTGTGCTTACCATCAGGCATAGTGCAGTAATTTTGCCGCACTACAATAAAATAAAAAAAAGTCAAATTCGTATTCGAAGAATAAAAGCGAAGCTATCCTTTTTTTTACTTTATTATACGTTTGAGCACAATCCTATATGACGATAAATGGTAATGTGGTCGAAGATGCTAAACATGCTAAACCTACAGAGTACCTGGCTCTTAAATGTTACTGACGGAACACACCAATAAGTGGCTGGTGATAGATTTTGAACTTGAGGGTGATGGTAGCTAGCCAAGCGTACTTCAAAAAGGCCCTACCACTATGTAAAACTTATCATTAGGCATGATGTATTTATATCGTAACAAAACTTAAGATAAGTCATGGTACCATAGAAAGGGTGAAGCAAATAGTGATCGACTCATAAACGACATAGTTAAGTCATTCTTAACTGACAGTAAGCGGTTGCATATTTCTCCTAGAACAGGTAGCTGGTGAAATTGAAAGATTCTCGAGTGGTGACAAGGTATCCGAAGATACAGCGTGGACAGACCTGTCACAAGGTGAATTGACGGCCTGATTAAGACCGAGAGAATATGTTGGATATGTGCAACGCAAAAAGCAACCCTTGTGACGGTCTTAGGGGGAGTCCCATGTCTAGCACAGGACGTCTTAAGGTTGAATGGAAACGATGGGTGACATCTGGTATGAAAATGATACCAGCAAAAACTTTTAAATGTTTCTAGATGGAGTATTTTAATATTGCATAAATTATAACCAGAGCTCAATATCACAGCGTATTAAAAGAAGTCAGTGAATTATAAATGTGCATAGAAATGAATAATTAGTTCAATAAAGATAAGCATAATCATTAATAAAGAAAATAATTTTTTTTTAAATATACAAGCGATTAAAAGAGCAGTTAAATAGAATCGATCAATACACAATTCTGGCGCTGTTTACATCGGTGTTTTGTCCGACCTCGTTTTTTCAAAAGATCGACAAAATACGAGTACATTAATATGCACTTAACTTTATACTCCAAGGCATACGGACAATACAATATGAATAAATATGACGTTTACTTATGTCTGAAAGGACTCGAATTTAGACTATTCATACTAACTAGTGGGCGTCCAGTGGTCGACATTCGACCATAGTTCATTGATTTTTTAAAGGGATAAATATAATAATAATAGTTGTATGTTATAATATCATTGTTGAATGTAAAATGAAAAAGGGTAATTGGAACGTAAGAGTAAAATAATACATACAGTCGAGCATAGCAACCTCCTTCGCAACCTTTTTTGACAGATGTCAAAATGTCTTTTTTATTTACATGTGTGTATATGTTGTATAAAATGGAAGCAGTAGTGTGAGTAATGCATATTATAATTAATTTAATGTACTTCTAATGCATTTTATATGAAATAAATAGCTTTCTGCACTTCTCCATATAAACTTTAACTATTCCAAGTTTCACGTCCATCCGTTCGTCCAATTCCGTTAAAAAGGGGTACAAAGATTAGGCTTCACGTATTATTATATACTAATATAAAGAGGTACAGTTTGTGTGTTTACATATTATAGGAAGTAACTACTGATTCGATACTAAAATTCTTTCCTTAATATGAAGCTACATATATATATAGTGTTTAGGCAATTGTAATGTTATTAAGTTTTATATTTTAACTAATGCATATGAGGACGCATACAGTTTCTAATATACAATAAGGTTTCCATCTTTTCGCAGGCCGGTATGACAGCGGCGACCGGCGATGGATAGTTTATTTCTCGGTGGTCGCCACTGTATTTGGATTGTACTGTGCTTACTTTCAGGCATAGTGCAGTCATTTTGCCGTGCTACAATTTAAAAAAAAAAAGGTAAAACTTCACAATGTTCAACAACACCTTATCTTATAATATCTAATAATTTTCGTATGAAAAAAATAGTCATTTGTTTCGTGCTCAATACGTTTATGTAAATCATTCTCTAATTCCCGCCTGCACTCAGATGTAGATGTTGTTGATAGCGCTATTTATTTGTTTTTTTGAAGGACTATTAACCGCAATGTATCATTTTTTTTACAATAAGGAAATGGGTCTCCGGCGCTCTCACTGACCGAACGAAACGCAACAATGCAAGCACTGTTACTTCACGTCGGTTTTCTGTGAGAGGGTGGTACTACCCCGGGCGAGCCGACCCATTCATGCTGAAACCAATAATAGTTTCAGCGTGGCTCTACCACCATTATCTGTAATCATTTTCGTATGAAAAGTTTTCAGTTATTTGTATCGTGCTCAATACGTTTATATAAATCATTCTTTAATTACCGGGTGCACTCAGATGTAGATATTGTTGATAGCGCTATATTTGTTGTTTTGAAGGACTATTAACCGCAATGTATCATTTTTTTTACAATAAGGAATATTGGTGTTAGGCAAATTATGTCATTTTTTATACACAACTATAGTTATGAAAAAATAACTTCCTTTCTTTTTCAACTCCGGCAATCAACTCTCCATTAAATTATTACTGTATTTAGCGAGTGAGCAAATATTCCGAATATTAGAGTTAGTGACCTGAGGTTCTTTCAGCGTTTTAAGAAAATGTTAGAACACTCCATGATTTTTTTGAGATCCGAACATTAATGTTGCATGTTGTTATTTGTAATCTATTTCAATTATGCAAGAAAATCAAACTATATATTACACACAATTTTCCCAATAGTACATAAAAGAATACGAGGTCACGCAAGTTAATTTGAAAAAAAAAAAACTGTCACATGACAGACTAAGGCTCCAAATAACAACTCGAAAATAATTACTACATAAAAATCGTATGCGAAGCTGCAGGCAGTTGATAGTATATTCATTTTAATATTCAAGTAAAATCAAAATATTCATTAAACTTTCTTATTACATGTATAGTTAAGTCGTTCAAAACTTTGAAGACAATGTAATGACATCTCCTGAATAAATTACACGAGCGCCAGACAACATTAATAATTAAACGAAAACTTGATAAAATACTGGTCACCAGGGTTGTTAAACTAAAAGTTTAGCTAACCCTAACGAATGTTTAACAAAATAATCATATTTTTATTTGAACTCATCAAGCCATTCTTAACACAATCTATACATATAGTAAGAATGTAAATATCTGTGTTTTTTAGATTTTCGTGAAAAAAAAATGTCACAAGTGTCCCGGAATAAGTAATAAAATACATTTTAATCATTTTTAGAAGTGTCTGACTGTCCGTTTGTTTGTATGAACGCGCATCATTCCTAAAGTACTGCGTTCACGATAAAACTCAGTAAAAAATCATAAAGCATATCCTCTAGTAACATGTAGTTTTGATTTCATTAAAATCGGTTCACTCTACCAAAAGTTATTGTATTTTTAAATACAACGACGCCACTTAAGTACCAGAGAAAAGTAGATAAATAAATGGACTTAATACATTCAGATGATTTTATTGGTTACTATTTTTTTACATTAGGTTCCCACGCAGTCGGAGTTCACATGTATGTATATTCATGAATACATTATATGACACGCTGTTCTCAATTTTCGTATAGTTCAGTGGAATTCTAGACACACTAACATCAGAATGGAATTAAGTAAAACATTGTACAATTACATAGACTTTGTAAATATAAATAGTTGGCGTACACACGGGATTCCAGGGGTCTATTCGGTCACGGTAAATATGCCAAAACTTTTGGCACTATATTATACGTCTATGGGAGTGTTTAAACATTATAAATGGGCGTATGTTAAATTAAAATAATGGCTATTTTATAGAGCTATAACTATTAATATAAACTTTCTATGGAACGCTAGACGCAAGTCGAAATGAGGTCAAATGTATTTGAAAATCTAGCAAAAACGGCGTAAACAGATTTTTCTGGATAAAAGTCGTTAATCATATGATTAATTAATGGCACTTCAAACATCGCTATGAACTGACACGTCGGTAAACATCCGATAGGAATTTATCAACATTGGTTACTGATAACCTAGAGATAGCTATAAAAATATGAACCTTGTTCCTGCTATAATAATTAACAAATACATTAATAATAATTTTAATAAAATAAAAAACAGTGTACGAGAACCGGAACTACATGGGCAGATAAGAAGGAAAGTAATATTCAATGTAATTTTTATACGAATTCTAGGTTAATTAACACTATCAGTATATTTCTGACGCTTCTTAAAAAATATTATCAGGCATGTGAGCTCACATGTCAGTATCATTATGAAATCAATATCACATATTATCTACTCCATTTAGGTACTAATAAAATAATTTTATACGTTAAATTTTACATACAAAAACGACCGTATTGCAAAGAACTGAAAATAGATAAAAATGTGAATATTTTACCTACAATATTATTTTAACAGCATTTTCAATTTAAAAAACGTCACATTCCATAGAAAATTGTCTATTACTATGAAAATACCCCTAGTTTCTATCTTAGCATAGACTAAATAGATTATTATAAATTAAAGTTAGGCAAACAAATGTACGTGTCTTACTTACCTTAATATACGTTGAATCGAAAGCATCTATTGTTAGATTTAGAGGATGAGTAATTGACCTGAAATCAGAGTAAAATCTTTTGTAAGTATCTGTACATTGAACCTAACTAGTCATCGCTTTATAATTATTTTGCTTTATGATTTTCTTCACATTTGAGTAAATTGTTACAAGAGGTGATTAAATAAACTATTTTATCAAAAACCCAAAGGGAAAATAGTACTTTATTGAGATTAAACTTTGAAAGATACCCACCCACTCTAAGAATTAGATACCTCACAGTAAATAAATTAATTCTAATTAATCTAAAAGAGACCGGCAATTGTTAATCTTTCCTAATTAAATCTTCCGAGCACAAACATAATTATATACGGTAATATCATAATAAGGTTATGATATTACCTACAAAATCTGTTATCGGTTTTCCGGGATATTTCTCAAAACTTTATACTATACAGATGATATATATATAGTTTATTCACAATATTTAAAATAAACTACAGAGGAAGTTAGTTGTCTGTAGTTTTTCAAATATTTTACAACTAAAGTTTTAATTTCGTGAAATAGACTTTTTAAAATATTGTAAATTGATTATGTTCGTTGTTTTTATGATTCTAGTTATGACTTTGTTTGTGATACCATTTTACAATTTAAAAAAAATATCGTAATATAAAAATAGAACTTCATGATTTCTATCAAAATCTTTAATAGAATAAACCTTCTTATTTACCTTTTAATAAATAATATTTGAGAATTTAAATATTACGGACTATTCGGAACACATTGGTTGGAACATAGACAAAGTTATTTTTTATGTAAAAAATAAACTACATAAGTTAAAGATTGGAGATAAACGGTCACTTTTTCAATATTTGGATACCGGCTAAGGAAGGCTGTTTGTACTCCCCCGAAACTTCGGATTTAATATTTTGTAACGTTCATTATTTGGAAGGTAGAGCTTGTGAAGACCTGCAATGGCGGCGTTCTTGAAGATTAAAAGTAAGTGAGCCTTCATCCCGAATGTAGAGTTAATACATTTTGCATGTATTCGGGTATCTACTTCCAGCCAAAAATACAATCTCAGTGCCTTGAAGGAATACCCGTACAGACCATTAATAGTACAAAATTGTAATAAACACATTTATGTGCCTTTCTACCTATGCCGTGTTCTTACAAAAAAGTTAAATACGTATTAAATACATTGTTAAAAAAAGTTTCCTAATAAATGCACCGCGCTCGCCCGGGGCAAGTTCGCATTATCCTTTTTCACAAGTCTAACCTTTTTTTTTTAACTTGGAGAGATTATCCATCATGGACTGTCAGGACCCCGGGGAGAGCCTGAGCTGAACCGACCACCAGCCTTGTGATAGTCACACAGGGGTGGTGCCATTCGGCGACTTTAACCGGCTAAAACTCCACGACAACCAACGCCGCACTATGGGAGGTGCCACGGGGTGCGCGAACAGGCTCCGCAACACCCTCCGGCGGCAGGCGTTTCCCACGCCACACTCGACTGAGGCAGCCTCCCAGCCTGCCGAACCCGTGCAATGGGAGTCCAGTGCCCGCGCCCCTTCCCCCCTGGGTACGGTCGGCAGCGGAAAGGCTAAGCCGCTCCGCCGCCACCCCACCGTTGATTTTTTACCGAGGTTTATTCCTCATCCACCTCAGCCATCCTGAGATCCCCTCCGGCCTGCGCAACCCCCCCTTCCCTCGATCCTAACCCTACCCTACCTTACTCAAGCCCTACGCCCGCCAATCCCCTGGACTTGCCTACCCACCAGAGGTTACCAACCTAACGTAACTAAAGCGAGACAAAAGAGCAAGATGGCGAACATTCAGCGACCGCGGTGCATTTAATATGAGACCTTTTTAAAGCCAGGGTTCAATACGTATTTAACTTTTTTGTAATAACACCGATTGGGTCATAGCAATGACAATATAGAACGAGGTCTGAAAACTCAAAAATATAAGAACATGTTACAGATTTTCCAACTTTACCATTGTTGCTTTACATTCTTAACCAGACTATGAATACGATGTATATATTTAATATATATTAAACATAAAGAGACCTTCAGATTTTACGAGTGATTACACATGTGTACGTCGCTTGGTTAATAAAAGTTATGCTGGAACGACACCAAGAATAGAATTTATTACGTTATGGCGAAAAACTTATAAAGGTCTAATACACGTTCCAACCTTAAGAATCTAAGAATAGCTTTATGTCAGTTTCATGCTATTTATTACGACGTAGAACATTATATAAATGTCAAGATTCAAAGGTGATAAAATGTTATATGCATATATGTCGATCGAGTATTAGACGAAGTTGAAGTGAAAACGATAGAAGTTATGATTCTAGATGACGCACGTAGAAGCAGAGAATTCGATAAAATATTTCTCAAATTTCTATTGATTAAAAATGAAGATATTCTATAAGTTATGCTTCAGATAACCAGACAAAACATAGTAAATGAAACAAATGTTACATTCAAATATTACCACAATCAGGAGATATTTACTAAACTGAAATGTCATCTAATTGTGATAATATACTTGTATCCTGAATATTTTTTTTATTTTTATTAAAGTAAATTAGGGTGGAAACTCTAAATTTTGTTAAGTTATAACTAACTAGCTTTTGCTCTTGGCTTCACTGGCGTTAATGAAGACTTGACCTCTCCCTTGGGAACATAACATTTTTTTAGATGAAACGATGAAAGTACCTTCTATGTCCTATTCTGTATCCCCGACAACGTGTTAAATTTGATGACGATCGGGTGACTAATTAAGGCGTGAAAGCGTACAAACAAACTTTCGTATTTATAATTGTAGTTAGGATGAAAGTAGACCCACAAGACAAATTTATTATATCATTACATAGTATAAAACAGTCTCCTACCGCGTCTGTCTGTCTGTTCATAAAACTCGTTAAACTCAAAAACTACTGAACGGATTTTCATGCGGTTTTCATCAGTAGATAAAGTGATTCATGACGAAGGTTTAGGTATATAATTTGTCAAGGTTTTTTTTTATTATCAGGGCGGGACAACGTCAGCCAGGCCCGCTAGTATTTTATAATTCATATATTTATTCGTGATTGATTACTTTCTGTGGTAATAAATAAGTATATATTTATTTCATAGAAGAGAAATTTTGCTGTTTATAGTTTTATGTCTATAAATATATAAACTACACGAGTTCTGTTTGAATGCGCGTGGTTCTTAATACACTTTTTATAGAAGCGTTTAATGGATTCAACAAATATATTTTGCCTTTAATATTCAGTTTCTAAAGTTATAAAAAATACATTTGGATATAATTATTAGTACTGTTACATTGACTTAAGACACGACATAAGAATAATATAACATTTTATTTTATTAGCGTTTTTAACAGTGCCAAGGACTAGTAGTTCATCGAACTGATTACTATAATATAGCAAGCGATTACTTTTTGTATGAAAGCAAAAACTTACTAAGTGGCTGTAGATCTTTGTTAACTTATTGATTACATTTATGTAAAGACTATCTTCTGCCCGCTACTTCGTCCTCGTTAAATAGTTACTCTGAGCTAACGCTAACACGCAGCGGAAGCTCACATAAGGAAAAAAGACCCCGATTTAAAGCATTCTTCATTAGTGCTCAGCCCCTATTGATTTTCGATGATAGTGATATGATATATAGCTTATAACTTTCCTCGGTAAATGAGCTATCTAACACTGAAAGAATTATTCAAATCGAACCAGCAGTTCGTGAGATTAGTGCGTTCAACCAAACAAACCCTTCAGCTTTATAATATTAGTGTAGATTATAGGCATAGTACAATTACCATATTGCCGTGCCTGTCGTGGTACAAATGTATTTTAAATAACGTTTTTGTAAATCTACATCTCCCTTACATTTCATTAATTACAATTTAAAAAGCGCATATGAAACCCGCGGTCATCAGATAACAAGTTTTTTTTTTCGAACTGTCTACGCTATTGACCAAGCAAGGTCTTAACAGCTTCACCGGACTACTAAGGCGAGCGCTTAAGGCACTCAGCCGATTTTATTTTGACAACTAGCTCAAGGGTGCACGGCACACCTCGGCTTTGGCTGTTGCCTGATACATGCAATTCTCGACAAAGCTAAGCTAACTATTCATACATATATGAGTTGTTGAAACATATATGTGTACCAAGCATACATACCTCAACAACTCTTATATATATTTCGTATCGGATAATATTCTAAACTATTTCAGTTTGATAAGGGAAAAGAATAAAACCCTTCCACTTGCATGTGTAAGCGTGTATGCGTGCACGTTGTCGCAGTGATGTAAGATTTTGTGTCACTGTATCGCGCGAATCAGATAACAAGTTTCCGAGTTCGATGTATACGCTACGTTTGTCTTATAGTTAATCCTCATAAAAATAAAATATAACATAAATATAAACTTTTGTCCTAAAAACTTGCGTGATAAGGACTGTAGGTTCCATTTTTATAGAATCGAATCGCATGTTAAAAAGTTTTAGCCTAACGACCGTTTTTACTTATGTCGATAAAAGTCTTGGGAAGTGGACCGACAACACGCTAAGTCTTTGTAGCGGTGTCAACATAAATCTGGGGTCATAAAGTTACACAGAGTTACATAATGATAATATAATTAATATCTAAAGATTTTTTTAAGTAACATGATTCTTAATTTATACCAGTTGATAGTGGAAGGAGATGGTAATTGTGTCCGCTGGATTGCGATGACAGGCACAATCTGGGTGTAATACGCGCAATAGTGGCACTGTTAGTGATTTTACATTCCAAAAACACAGTGTACATCCAGAATCGAAGATGCTCAAGACACAAACCATCGTGCACATGGTGATAAACCTGTGAAGCTCTTTTAGTATGTCGAGGTTCAAGATAGGCAAGGAGCTCGCATACAACCACGGTCGCGCGCGGTCGTGTCCGGTGAGCGCCCGATGTTGTTCCGCAAATAAGGTATAATAAAATAAAAAACTAACAACACTCTATATAGGTAACCGAAACAATAAGTACAAAATATTTTTTACACACGGAGCGTCCCTGCTAAAGAGAAAGTTTACTGGTTTCTAATAAATAAAAATACCTTTAAAATAAGTATTAATTGA
Source organism: Antheraea pernyi (assembly GCA_015888305.1). Lineage (NCBI taxonomy): Eukaryota > Metazoa > Arthropoda > Insecta > Lepidoptera > Saturniidae > Antheraea > Antheraea pernyi. The sequence continues at coordinate 309,890 of MU159081.1, read as the reverse complement.
TCAACACATTAATAATGTACAAATGGTTAATTGTTGGCTGTTTATACGAGTTATCATTAGTAATAATATTATCAACCACCGCCTTGTCCCTTTTCCCTTCCCCTTTCTCCTTTACCTACCCCTCCCCCATACACAGGCTGGCAACGCACTTGCGACTCCCCTAGTATTGTTAGTGTCTATGGACGGTGGTGATCACTTAACATCAGGTGACCAACCTGTTCGTTTGCCTCCCATGATATAAAAAAAATTTCATTCAATCACACATTAACTCCAAAATTATTGGGACATATGCGCATAAGAAGTTTCATGTCAATAAAAAGAATCGGTTAACAAACACTATAAAATAGCACAGAACCGAGTTCTCTTATAGCCTATTTATATATAAGCGACGATAATGAATAGATGTTTAATATATACACATAACGATACTTAATAAAAATGAAATGGGAAACAGATCGACATAGATAAGCACTTGATACACGATATGTATTAAGTACACTCAATCACGTAAAAATAGAGATGTATACGTTTTTATAACATTCTAAAAGTGAATAACAATACAAACGGTTATATTTATGTCAAATGATAGATGAAAGTAAACGAAATAGGTTTCTTTGTTTATAAGTGAAGAATAATATAAATAATAATAATAAAAAAGGGTACAAATTAACTGACAATGTATATGCGTAGCTTTCTACAACATTAAATGATAATTTATTTAATCGTAGTCAACTCTTACTTTCTAGGGAATTCTAAATTAATTGCTTTAACTTGAAATACATCCATCATACAATTTAATGAAATCATTATACAACAGTTTGTGGTATGATCGGACTGAATGCCGAAACGACTGAACCCTATTTCCAAGGAATTTTAGCAGATAGACAAATAACTTTTTAGGTCATTGCCTAGGCTATAATATATTATGTTTTTCCAAAAAGTCTAGAAATTATTGATAAAAATCAAAAGTAAAAGAGTTGTTGAGGAGAAGTTTTTATGAGAAAATAAAAAAACGAACTCAACTTCATCGAAATAAAACACGTTCCATTGAACGAACGACACTGTTTTCATGAGAAAGTAGTCACGGGTACCTGCTACTTTTGCTTGCGGCTTAGTTCGCGTTAATGGAGATTTAATATATCCCTCGAGAAGAGTACATTTTATTCTGGACGTCCATGCAAAATATCATGTTAAGGCATGAAAATGTGACAAACAAACTCACTTTCGTATGTATAACATTAGTTATCATTTTTATGAAATAAAAGAAACATAATGCCCTATTATTAAAAGCCTATGTTTCACAAATTACACATGTCGTTTACACAATTGGACATAATAATTTAAAGTGAGGGCAGTTAAATTTCCCTAGAACGCACATTACGTATGTACCTGTAATGTGCTGGGCGTATTTTATGTTCCATTACTTTCTGTTTAATTGAGTTTCTACGTAAACCACACAGGTAAGTAGTATATCAATCAATATGTTGTCTATGTGTAATCACTACCTACATATTATAAAACAAAGTCCTCTGCCACGTCTGTTTATCTGTCTGTCTGTTCGCGATAAACTCAAAAACTACTGGACGGATTTCCATGCAGTTTTCATCAGTTAAGTGATTCCTGGGGGAGGTTTAGGTATATGATTTGTCAAGATTTTTTTAATGATCAGGACGGGACAACGTCCGCAGGACCCGGTAGTTAATTATAATACAAATTCATTCTCTCCGTTTTCAACAGCTCATAGGAATCGTATTATTTTATGTGTAATTAATAATCATGTCGATACTCAACTATTTTTAAGTATTTGTTTATTTTTTATTTTTTTTATCAAATAAAAAAACGATATATCTCAAATTGTTCGGAAAATGATACTATTCCATTGAAAGTTGATACGGTATTATGATTATTAAAACCATTTCAATTAAATTTAAAAAAAAACTCGTGTTAATTTTTTATCGTTTAATTTATGAAGCATATGTTTTTATTTATATTAAAATCCACACGCTATGCTTCGTTTAAAAAATATATAATACCTCAATTTATTCATCATTCCTTATAGCAGCAAGGTTATAAAATCATAAAAATTCGAACGTGCACACTGTAACATTTGTTTTAGTCTGTTAACACTTTACCATTTAACTGACATCTTTAATTTATATTAGCTACTGCCCGCGACTTCGTCCGCTTGAAATAGTTACCAATTACACAGTGCACGCAGCAGAAGCTCTCAAAAGGGAAAAGAATACAATTTTGAAACATTTTTCATTGGTGCTCAGCTCCTAATGGTCTTAGCATGATGATATATTATGCTTCCTTGATAAGTGAGCACTGCACTGAAAGAATTTTCAAATTTTAACATCGGACCAGTAGTTCCTGAGATTAGCGCGTTCAGACAAACAAATTCTCCAGCTTTAGAATATTACTAGCGGGCCCGGCAGACGTAGTCCCGCCCTGATTATAAAATAATTAATATATACTAAAATATTCACAAATTATATATTAAAATATTTATATAAAATATATAATGAATCACTTCATGCACTGGTGAAAACCGCATGAAGATCCGTTCAGTAGTTTCTGAGTTTATCGCGAACAGACAGACAGGCGCGGTAGGGAACTTTGTTTTATACTATGTAATAATGAAGTATAGAAGGAGGATAGATAATATTATGGCCCTATTAGAATGTAATTTCCGGCGGTGACGTAATACCTTGGCATAGTCGAGACTGGAATGCCTTCCACTCTATATTACACGGTTCCGGTTGAATGCAATCGCATATAAAATAGTTAAGAGGTTCTCGGTACTTTTATAGCTTAGAAGAAATTTTCAAAAGGTACTTGACTATATTTTTCATTGTGATATTAATACGAATTGACTGATGACAATTTACAACATTTTAGAATATTTTTCTGCATCAAATTACGCGACATTAATATGTTTGTAATTTTGTTCCCTCCCTTATTATTTGTTTCTATAATTATCTTTTAGCTTTATATTGTCCTGAATTGTACTGCGCTGCGTGTCTGAGTACGAAGGAATGCAATTATACTTTAGTTATAAATGATTAGAACCTTCATTGAGACAGAATAAAAATGCAGTTTCGGCCAATATGTATTCATTAATGTACTGCTATTTCCTTCTTTAGCTATGTATTTTTGTGTCTTCATTAGATTACTATATTAGAAGCAGTCGTCAGATGCTATAACGTTATCTTTTTTTATATTATTATTATTTATATCTATAATAAACTAGCGGGCACGGCGGACGTTATCCCGGCCTGATAATAAAAAAAACCATGACAAATTATTTAACTAAACCACAGTATAAATAAGAGACAGTACGGAAACTACCTACGAACGCTCGTACCCGCACACTCACGCAAGCATCCACGAGACACCTAAACGGTTATCGCGGTCATGTCCATAGAGTACCTTTTAAAACCTCTCGTCGATACGCATTTTTGTGCGAGTGTGCGGGTACGAGCGTTATTATATAGTTTCCGTACTGTCTCTTACATTAATACTGTGACTAAACCCTCCTCATGAATCACCTTACCTACTGGTGAAAGCCGCATGAAAGTTCATTAGTTTTTGAGTTTATCGCGAACAAACAGACATGGCAGAAGAATTTGTTTTATACCCACGCCGCGGCACAGAACACAGCTCGGGGGATCGGGGGAGTCTTTAGTGCGAGAACACTCCTTAGTGGAGTGGTCGCCGAGGCACTTAACGCACCTGGGTTTCAGGATACAGTTTCGTGCGGAGTGTCCGTACACCTGGCAGTTGTTTTTATAATATGTAGGGATGACAGTTCTTAGCGTTTGTGCGCGCATCATATAAACTGCTGTATAGATTTCAATCAATCTTTTTAGTTTTACATTTTAGATACTTGGTTCTAGAAAAACAATCACGATATACCTATCTTTATATATAAATTTCTTCTGTACGTGTGTATGTCACTGAACTCCTCCTAAACGGCCGGACCGATTTTGATGACATTTTTGTGTGCGTGTTCGAGTGTTTCCGAGAATGTTTTAGATTCACAATTGGACCCGGTAGGGGGTGCTGCGGTTGAATTTTAGATATTTTGTTATTATCAAGGCAGGACAAAGTCCGCCGGGACCGCTAGTTTAATATAAAGCTATAAAAGATTTAGAGATGCACTAAAAACAATAAACACACATTTTAAGCAAGTGTTATTTTGTTTTAATTTTATGTTTTTCTTCTGTATATGAATATATTGTCAAGATAACAAAAAGACAGATGAAGTCGCGGGTATCTGCTAGTTTATACACACATACATACAGTTTATATATAAGTAAACTAATATACGATTTAAAGGGTTATCATGTTGCGTTCACTTAATTTCGACATATAAATTTATTCACATATATCTTTTATACGTATATTGACCTCATTTTTATAAACTATTTTCGATGTTACAAGCGTTTCGTAATAATTTCATAAGTATTATGCGCTTACCACATTATTATGCGCACCGTGTTTAGTTTTAGAATAACAGGCAAACATAAATTAATCCTACGATAAAACGTTTCTCTAAATAAAAATAGGCTATCGTTAAAATACTCAAAGCTATGTGTGTGTATTTCTTTAGTTTTACTTTCAGATGATGTCGTGAGTGGTCGATGGTCTGACTGACGGAATATAATTCCAAGGTCTGCAGATATGAACCAACATCTACAAACATTTTTTTCGGAATTTCGGAAGTGTACGTCTATCATCATATATATTAATACGTGAAGCCTAAACTTTGTATCCCTTTTTAACGGAATTGGGCGAACGGATGAACGTGAAACTTGGCATAGTTAAAGTTTATATAAAGGAGAAGTGCAGAAAGCTATTTATTTTATATAAAATGCATTAGAAGTACATTTAATTAATTAAAACATGCATTACTCACACTACTGTTTCAATTTTGCACAACATATACACACATGTAAATAAAAAAGACATTTTGACATCTGTCAATAAAGGACTTCAAAAAAGGTTGTGAAGGAGGTTGCTATGCTCGACTGTATGTATTATTTTACTCTTACGTTCCAATTACCCTTTTTCATTCTACATTCAACAATGATATTAACCCTAATAAAATTCAAACTTAAAAAAATCAATGAACTATGGTCGAATGTCGACCACTGGGCGCCCACTAGTTAATTTAAATTGGTAACACTGCTCCAGGAAAACATCGCGAGCATTAATTTAGAATCCTGAACTCAGGAATTGTTCTTGTGGTAGCACCGTATGTGGTAAAAAATAGAACTTTGAATTTTTTTGAGTTTGAAAATCGCCTATACTTTATATAGTATATATATTTATATACTATTATACTTTCGAACTGACGTGGTGATTATGTCCATAAATGTAAAGAGTGGTCCTGGTACAGGCTGATGAGATTATTATGAAAGGCGATAATTATTTATGAAAGTACTAGCGTTCTTACTACGCAGTCATTGCTCTAGCATAGACCTTAATAAGAATTTAAAAATAATAAGAGGAGTTGTGACGTTAAGGTTATAAAGTTTGCGATTACATTTTTTTCAGTGAGAGATACAAACTGTATATAGAAATAAAAACCCCACTTCTAGATAACAGTGCCATCTATCGGGTCCAATGACAGCCCAGAACCATTAAGGCAACCATAGCTACGCAAAAAAACTCATCAAAATCGGTCATTATTATAGAGAAATACAATTATGAGCACACGCATACCGTAATTTTATATAAGAATTCAAATTATTATTTATTATTCATTCATTTTTGCTCGCGTCTTCGCACGTATTAATCTAGATTTGGCTTCTCCCACTAGCACACTACTTTTTTTAACACGCTTTTATTAGCTTCCCCTGTATGTATGTATGTATGTTTGTAACCGACCCCTTTGAGCTTGATTTTGTCCTACTTTGAACGATCAGATTTAATTCAAACTTTACACACCTGTCAAAGTTCGATCGACCTGACAATGCAATGATCCGAAAAAAACAGTTTAAAAAAATTAACTAAAAAAAACATGCGTCACTGTTAATATCAGCACCTGCAAATATCAGTATTTTTATCATTTTTTTGTCACTTTTTACAAAAATATACATTTATTTCTAACTAGCGGACCCGGCGAACTTCGTTTCGCCTAGAAGTCGAATGTCAAATCATCGTCAATAGTCACAAAACCGACCAAGAGAGAGTCGGAGAGTTCTGAACAAAATTTCGTCAATCACAGATTTTTTGTTTTAAATTGAATGACGTTGACATTCGTTACGCGCGTTTTTTAAAATATGCAAAATTAAATGTATATTTTTCAATCTTTCTGAGAGATTTTCTTAATATTTGTTTCCGTAAGAACCTTGTACAGAGTATTAGAAAACTACAAAAAAAAATAAGCCAAATCGGTCAAGCCGTTTTCATGTTATGTCGTGACAACGGAAAACGGGTTTCATTTTTATATATATAGATTTACACTATTCTTAATCCATATTTATTAAATTTTATTTTCTGTTTTTTAGTTGGATTTTTTATGAAAGCGTGTTTTTTTAAACTACTATTTATTTTGTATAAAATAACTATATCTTCTGCACCCCTGGCAATGTGTACGCAAAATGTGATTATGATTAGTTAACGCGAAACAAACGTACTTACATTCGAATTTATAATATTAGTATATATAGTAAGGATGAACAAAAAATATTACGTTTCTTTTTTATTCATTATCAATAACATTTGTTTTTTTCCACGCTTCAAATCAGAAAAAATGTAACAAAAATTATATTAAAAGTTTAAAATCTTTGGCTGTTATTTCACATTTATTCTCTAATTTTTCCACGCTTCAAATCAGAAAAAATGTAACAAAAATTATATTAAAAGTTTAAAATCTTTGGCTGTTATTTCACATTTATTCTCTAATTTATAGTTAGCTTTAGTATATTACTGGTACTTAATTACTACTAGCCGAGAATTACGACATTTTAAATTTTGATATTTAAAATCTTAAATTAATTCAGTACACGACAAAAACACTTAAAAACTAAATCAGTAGGAAATTACGCTTCCACAGATGAGATACCGCTAAGCATCAACACAACTTGGTACCCAGATGTCGACAAAAGTCACCGTGACAAATTAGTTCTATCTCAATACGTATTACTCTCTATGGAGTTGACAGATTTATCACTAATGATAAATGGTAAAATTAATTAAAAATAGCCTATGAATATTGAAATCTGTTTAAGTATATTAATCTTGTTATATCCCTAGGTTTCACTGGTGTATATTTTTCAACGCACTGAATTTTTGAAGTGACACTTTAGAATCGTTGTGATTTCAAACCGGATGCAACGGAAAAAACGACAGGTAAAAGACACAAATACAAAAATTAGTGAGCCAGAGCGAGAGAGCAAACGTCGGTGTGTCAAACCGGATGCATCGGCAAAAAATTTTAACGTTTAATACTTGCTTGTATTTGAGCATTTAACGTGTGTTAGTATATGTGAAAAGTACGTAAGCTAATACTACTGTACATAATATGCGGCTGCATATTTTTGTTAACTGTATTTTGGACCGTTATAATTAACATCCATACCAAAGTGGTAGATGATTAATATTTCACTTACTCAACGCGTCAAATACAAAATCAATATTTCGTAAACAGTTCATAATTTGTCGATAGAGTATTTATTCATGAGGAAAGTTTTATGAAACCTTACTATGTGTTTGTAAGAGAACATTTAAGCATGAAGAAACTATACGACTATTTTTTTTAACTCGATATTAGTAAAAAGTAACTTATTTGTAATGTAAATTTAATACATATTCCCCATGTAATAGTGAATGTATTTTCACGTGAACAAATCCACATACAATAACTAGTTACCAATATAACTTTATAACTGTATAAATCTAAAAAATAATATATATTGTTTATTATAAATACTATAAGTACTTATTAAAATCACATCCGTTTTCTATTAATTTTTAACCACCTGTAAACACAAATACTTTGTAATATTACTTTGTATAAGACAATCTCATTTAGACTCAAATCTGACGCTATGAGGGCTCAATGATAGAAGCCGGAATATTAAAATGTAAACCTTGATTGGAATTCTATAATGAACAGAAGCTGAAATGAAAAATAACTTAGTTACTAATGAGTTTTAAATAAGAAGATAATTATGAAACCGCCATCCTGATTCGCAACTTTAGTAAACATAATAAACATACTATTAGAAAAAAAATGCAAATTACATCATGTCACATGATTGACAATGAGTTTATGAAATCAAAGTCTTACATACATTTTTGCTAAAACTTTATTATTACTCGGAAGGAAAAATAATGGCATACTAAACTATGATGAAAATAAAATGGTTACCGCTTATTAAAAATACTCTGAACATAGTCTAGTCTTGGCTATATTAATTTAGAATGCAGTAGTAATTAAATCTAGTTTAGGTACCATATATATAAACGTACTAGCGGACCCGGCGAACTTCGTTTCGCCTAGAAGTCGAATGTCAAATCATCGTCAATAGTCACAAAACCGACCAAGAGAGAGTCGGAGAGTTCTGAACAAAATTTCGTCAATCACAGATTTTTTGTTTTAAATTGAATGACGTTGACATTCGTTACGCGCGTTTTTTAAAATATGCAAAATTAAATGTATATTTTTCAATCTTTCTGAGAGATTTTCTTAATATTTGTTTCCGTAAGAACCTTGTACAGAGTATTAGAAAACTACAAAAAAAAATAAGCCAAATCGGTCAAGCCGTTTTCATGTTATGTCGTGACAACGGAAAACGGGTTTCATTTTTATATATATAGATTTACACTATTCTTAATCCATATTTATTAAATTTTATTTTCTGTTTTTTAGTTGGATTTTTTATGAAAGCGTGTTTTTTTAAACTACTATTTATTTTGTATAAAATAACTATATCTTCTGCACCCCTGGCAATGTGTACGCAAAATGTGATTATGATTAGTTAACGCGAAACAAACGTACTTACATTCGAATTTATAATATTAGTATATATAGTAAGGATGAACAAAAAATATTACGTTTCTTTTTTATTCATTATCAATAACATTTGTTTTTTTCCACGCTTCAAATCAGAAAAAATGTAACAAAAATTATATTAAAAGTTTAAAATCTTTGGCTGTTATTTCACATTTATTCTCTAATTTATAGTTAGCTTTAGTATATTACTGGTACTTAATTACTACTAGCCGAGAATTACGACATTTTAAATTTTGATATTTAAAATCTTAAATTAATTCAGTACACGACAAAAACACTTAAAAACTAAATCAGTAGGAAATTACGCTTCCACAGATGAGATACCGCTAAGCATCAACACAACTTGGTACCCAGATGTCGACAAAAGTCACCGTGACAAATTAGTTCTATCTCAATACGTATTACTCTCTATGGAGTTGACAGATTTATCACTAATGATAAATGGTAAAATTAATTAAAAATAGCCTATGAATATTGAAATCTGTTTAAGTATATTAATCTTGTTATATCCCTAGGTTTCACTGGTGTATATTTTTCAACGCACTGAATTTTTGAAGTGACACTTTAGAATCGTTGTGATTTCAAACCGGATGCAACGGAAAAAACGACAGGTAAAAGACACAAATACAAAAATTAGTGAGCCAGAGCGAGAGAGCAAACGTCGGTGTGTCAAACCGGATGCATCGGCAAAAAATTTTAACGTTTAATACTTGCTTGTATTTGAGCATTTAACGTGTGTTAGTATATGTGAAAAGGACGTAAGCTAATACTACTGTACAAAATCAACCTTACGCGAATTATTTAAAGTTGTTTTTACAATGCAGTGTATAAAAAGTCCAAACACGCGACTGACGTGGGACTATTTGAAATGAGCTCAGAATTCTCAATTGTGCACTCATTTTATGCGGACGGGTTTGAGACGTTGATTGTGCATCTTGAATTTTTATATATCAATGTTTCCAGATAAAAATATACAACAGTCATAAAAATATAGGTAATCCAGCAACAATACAATATCAAAATACCTTTAAATAATATGGGCAGGATCCTTTTAATCAGGTTTAATGGTCCAACTATAGGTTATATTTATCGCAATGATAAGCAGCATTTAAACTGTAACCTATAAACATAAACGCCTATGTTAATAAAGTAGCTACACACTGCACCGAGTTATTGCTATTTCTTTTTTGACGGGTATCAGTACTTATAACGGGTAGTATAACTAAGTTCCGTCGGGCTCATACTGATGATTTTTACTTCGGCGATGTAAGTAGTTGCGATTGATTAATGTAAGTGCCGTATTAGCACCTAAACTGAATAAAGTATTTTTGGTTTGATTTGATTTAAATGTACATACATGTCGCACGGAGTTGACGTGTGGCGCTTGCCTGATTCGGTTGAGTTCTTAGATAGTACTAAATACCTACTAGACATGTAATTATTCTGAATATGAAGGGATTTAAAAGCTTTATCTTTTTTTTTCGTTTTCTGCTTCGTGTGAATAACCCCATAGGCTATATAATATCCTGTGAATAAAAGAGACAATCTGCAGTGTGTTTCTTTTTCTTCTTTAATTGTTCCACTATTATTCTATTAATTGGGGTATTCTATTATTTGGGGTGTAAGGGGTGTCGAATAACATCTAAGACTTGAGACATCCAAGCCAACCTCACCTGCACGTGGTGCACCCTGCTGACTAACGAACGAGGCTATGGCGAAAGCGGGGTGGTAGGGTTTTACAGCCTGACTGGGTCGCAACCACCATGTATATGACGAAAAAGCCCGTCATAGTGATTCGCTTCCGCGGGTCGCGTTTCGGGATCAGCCTGAGCATATCCAGCTATTCGCAGGCCGGCATGGCAGCGGCGACCAGCGATGGATAGTGTGTCACTCGGTGGTCGCCGTTGTTTTTGGACTGTACTGTGCTCACCATCAGGCAAAGTGCAGTCACTTTGCCGTGCTACAAAAGAAAAAAAAAGAATTTTGAATTTCTTTGAGTTTGAAAATCGCCTATACTTTATATAGGCTACTACTATATACTATTATACTTTATGGCAAGAGTGCTCCTCGTAGCTGTGGTTGTCTTAATGGTTCTGGGCTGTCATTGGACCCGATAAATGGCACTGTTATCTAGAAGTGGGGTTTTTATTTCTATATACAGTTTGTATCTCTCACATTAAAAAATGTAATTTATAACCTTATGTGAGAGATACAAACTGTATATAGAAATAAAAACCCCACTTCTAGATAACAGTGCCATTTATCGGGTCCAATGACAGCCCAGAACCATTAAGACAACCACAGCTACGCAAAAAAACTCATCAAAATCGGTCATTATTATAGAGAAATACAATTATGAACACACGCATACCGTAATTTTATATAAGAATTCGAATTATTATTATGCATTCATTTTTGCTCGCGTCTTCGCACGTGTTAATCTAGATTTGGCTTATCCCACTATAGCACACTACTATTTTTTTTTAAAGATACACTATATCTTCTGCACCCCTGGCAATGTGTACACAAAATGTGATTGTGATTAGTTAACGTGAAACAAACGTACTCACATTCGAATTTATAATATTAGTAAGGATGAACAAAAAATATTACGTTTGTTGTTATGCATTATCAGTGCAATATCAATAACATTTGTTTTTTACACGCTTCAAATCAGAAAAAAATTAACAAAAATTATATTAAAAGTTTAAAATCTTTTAGATATCTTTGGCTTTTTTTTTTCGAACTGACTACGCTATTTACCACGTAAGGTCTTAACAGCTCCACTGGGCTACGATATCTTTGGCTGTTATTTCACATTTATTCTCTAATTTATAGAGTTAGCTTTAGTATATTGCTGGGACTTAATTTACTACTAGCCGAGAATTAAGTGACAACATTTTAAATTTTAAATTAATTTTAATTCAGTACACGACAAAAACACTTAAAAACTAAATCGGTAGGAAATTACGCTTCCACAGATGAGATACCGCTAAGCATCAACACAACTTGGTACCCAGATGTCGACAAAAGTCACCGTGACAAATTAGTTCTATCTCAATACGTATTACTCTCTATGGAGTTGACAGATTTATCACTAATGATAAATGGTAAAATTAATTAAAAATAGCCTATGAATATTGAAATCTGTTTAAGTATATTAATCTTGTTATATCCCTAGGTTTCACTGGTGTATATTTTTCAACGCACTGAATTTTTGAAGTGACACTTTAGAATCGTTGTGATTTCAAACCGGATGCAACGGAAAAAACGACAGGTAAAAGACACAAATACAAAAATTAGTGAGCCAGAGCGAGAGAGCAAACGTCGGTGTGTCAAACCGGATGCATCGGCAAAAAATTTTAACGTTTAATACTTGCTTGTATTTGAGCATTTAACGTGTGTTAGTATATGTGAAAAGTACGTAAGCTAATACTACTGTACACTATATGCGGCTGCGTATTACAGCTTTTTAGTAAGAAGTCAGCGTGGTGTGTTATTATTTAACAGTGTTTGTGAGTATTTTTATATCTTGTTGTGCTAATTAATAAATCGATTTTTAAATAAACTTTGTAATTATCCTACCCTTGTTATATATTCATCTCATTCTTTTGTCGATTTACTGAAGTTTCACCTCTATCGAGTCTGAATCGCACACACACCTTTTTTTATAATATACTGTGCGACGCATGACCTCAGTCACACTTGATGTAAAGTGAGGATCAGGCCAAATGACTAAAAATGCAGGAAACATTTGAGGAGAATTCGGTATAAAGAATAATTGTTCCGTAGGGAGGTGTCCAAGGGACTAAGCCGAACAGCATGATACTTACTGATATAGGCATTTACGAGTTTATTCCTCTCGCTAACGATCAACCACGCCTCAGGTCTCGATATTCCACCACACAACACACGGTACACCACAGTTTCTTTGTTCACAATCAGCTTAATTCTTCATCTACATTTTGTATAGCAATTGCTCCGCTCCGTAAAAATCGTAGTTTGATGTTATATAATTTTCTTCAATAAACAGGCTACACGATGCAAAAATCTAACTGGTAGCCTCTAAGATGTGTGGTCGAACAAAAGACGAACCTTACCTCGTAAAAACTATCGAATGGGTTTGAATAATATTAGCATATCGAAACGTACTTCATTAATAAATGGTATGAAGAATGATTTAAGGAACACAAGAAAAAACTACGTTAAAAAACAAAGTGTGCGATCGGCTAGCATATGCTCAAATTCTTGTGAATTTCAACGAGGCACTTGTGAAATAGCAGGGTGATTACGATTGTCTATAAAACTCAGCTTTCGATGATTGTCTTTCGTGAACTGTATTTTACTTATTATAAAGGTGTAACGAATTTGCAGTGTACTTATATATAAGTTATAATTTCTTACTAATATTATAAATCCGAATGTGGGTCTGTTTGTTACGCTTGCACGGCTTAACTATTATACCGACTGTCATGAAATTTTACATACACATTACTAGGGGTACAGAAAAGAAAATATGGGGTGCTATCCCAAAAAAAGGTAAATACGTATTGAATACTTGCTTTAAAAAGTTTGCATACCTACATATTAAATGCACCGTGAAGACTGCACCGCATTAGACTGGCGAAAAAGTTCTTGCCGCGGCAGACGTCGGCAAGCGCGGTTCATTTAATACGTAAGTATCCAAACTTTTTTAAAGCAAGTATTCAATACGTATTTAACTTTTTTGTAATAACACGGAGGGTATTTTGCCTTCAGTAAAATGTACTGCCCGCGAAGGATAGACCAAACCTACATTAGCGCGAGCAAGATCGCAACCATAAGCTAGTTTATCATAAGGGCACATGAGTATATATTGTATAAATGACATAAACAAAACATCCAATAGGTTCAGATACACGACAATAAATTATTAATTATATGAACATATATAGTATTTGAGTTAATAGTACGAGTAAGAAACTTTTAGAATATGCAAGGTAGAGCAATTGATCAATCCGGTCATCATTTTTTTATTAATTTTTTTATTGTAGCACGGCAATGTGACTGCACTGTGTCTGATGATAAGGACAGTACAATCCAAAATCGATGGCGACCACCGAGCGACACTATCCATCGCCGGTCGCCACTGTCATGCCGGCTTGCGAAAAGTTGGATATGCACAGGCTGATCCCGAAACGCGACCCTATTAATTTTTTTATTGTAGCGCGGCAATTTGACTGCACTATGCCTGATGGTAAGCATAGTACAAACCAAAAACGATGGCGACCACCGAGCGACACTATCACTCACCGGTCGCCACTGTCATGCCGGCCTGCGAAAAGCTGGATATGCACAGGCTGATCCCGAAACGCGACCCGCAGAAGCGTATCACTATGACGGGCTTTTTCGCCACATACATGGTTGTTGCGGCCCAGTCAGGCTATAAAACCTTACCACCCCGCTTTCGTCGTTGCGTCGTTCGTTATTCAGCAGGGTGGCTCGGGTGTCTCAAGTCCTATTATGTTATTCGACACCCGTTACATCCCAAAGTTTTATAAAATTATAAATTTAACATTTTATATCCAAGCCACGTCAATGTTTCATTCAAATGTCTGTGTTATAGTGTTTTAAATCTATAAATGGAATATAAAAGACTACACTTGTATGAATTTTAATAATACTAAGTAATAGTAAGTATAACTTGTTAGAAATGTCGTTTGCGTGGGTGCATGGCTCGCGACAGTAGGTAAGGTATAAAAACTTACTATCGGAAAGGGCCTGATGCGAATAAATGCTTGGTCTAACTCTCATATCTTTCGCGATTGTCATGTTTTTTGTTGAATTAATAAAAAAATCATCAAATGAGTACCGCTTACTATTGTCACTATCTTCTGCCTATCCTAATAGCTACTAAAAGCATGTATTTATTATAATACATTATATTATATTTATGTATGTATTGCATACCGTGTTTAATACGATACAAGTAAGCTTTCAAAACACATACAAACAGTACTCAGCCGATTTCTATTACAGATTTGTTTACTTTACGCTAATAACAAAATGAAATGCACTTTAAACAGTAGCCGTTTAAGATTAAAATCGTTTATTTTGTATTGATATGATTGAATATGTTTTAAATTTAATATTAGGACGGTCTACAACTCTACAGTTTAGTCTACGGTCGCACACGCACGCCGACGCCGCGCCTGGTTTATCTGGAGCTCTTAGAAAGTTCATTGCACCCATAGTTCTTAGTAGATAACTTAATGCGAGAAAATACACTTTACCAGGTCCATATGACAGTTATGATAATATTTAAACACTCCTATTCCGAACACTGCAACTATTTGTTTAGATAGTATTATCTGTTTAATAGATAATTAATTATATGGTGAAAATTTAAAGAATTTCACTAAACTAATTAACTAATGTTATAGAAATAGATAACAGTTAGTACAAGTTAAATGTTTTGAAACTCATAGTTAGTTTGAACTTGTATGATGCATTTTGAACTGACTACGATATTGACCTGACGGACCTTCGTAGCTTTACCGCATTACTAAGGCGAGCGCTTAAGGCACTTCACTGCTTGGCAACAAGCTCAAAAGTGCCAAAAAGGCCGCACCTTGGCTTGGGC
Source organism: Antheraea pernyi (assembly GCA_015888305.1). Lineage (NCBI taxonomy): Eukaryota > Metazoa > Arthropoda > Insecta > Lepidoptera > Saturniidae > Antheraea > Antheraea pernyi. Next base: position 294,240 of record MU159081.1, on the reverse strand, counting down.
TGTTGCCTTGGATGCGTCATAGCGAATCCGTCTAAGCTAAGCTAAACTAAGCTAGCTATTTATACATTTAAGAATTCGTGAGACACAAGTTTACTGGCATGTGAGCCTCACGAATTCCAACGTGTATTTCGGGTTTCACAACCAGGCAACCTAATCTAACCCAGTTCGAAAATAAGGGAAAAAATAAAAACGTTTTCTCCATATGTGTACCTGTGCGCATGTGTGCACGTATCTGGGGGTGACCTGTGTTCTGTTGTTCAGATAGTGATTAAAAATTTTCAGTGTATATGTACCTATACACAAAGTTGTATTTATTACGATTATTACTCTCAGACCGTCACGGATTCACGCGGTTGTACTAACGATAAAAATTAGACCAAATCTTCCCTTTTCAGTAGGACTATGAAACGAAATAAAAGGCAACTGACCATCTATCTCTCAGTGCTTTCAATATTTTTAAAGATTTCCCTAGTGTCTCCTGTCTCGGTCACTTTTTATATGGAGATTTTTAAAATCAAAATTTTCACTTTTCCATACTATTTTTCAAATATATTTTTTCATTCAGACCTTATCCTGACAATTACAAACTCAGTATAAAATTAGCCAAATAGTTCCGTCCTGGACTGATGCGCTTAAATACATTAGGCAATTGTTTTTTTATTGAAATACATAAAATAAGCCAAAGTAAAAATCAAAATTTCTGATTACGCTGGTAAATTATGTTAAAACATTCCAATAACACTATTGCATAAGAATTAGAGTAATATAAACTCTACGTAATATTTACACCAATAAGTATGTATATATTAAAAAAGTAAAAACTATTAAAATTTTAACACAGACTATATTTTCAATTGTCTATTCCACAGTCCACAGCTGCCAGTGTTTTGGTAAAATGTGAAATTTAAAAAAGGTTTTAAGGAATCTTATTCAAAGTTAATCATGTACTCAACTATAGTGTAAACAGAAGTGCATACATACAATACTATAGATGTCTTCACTGGAAATATAAAACCTCGGAGCTATAAAAGTAAAAGTTATTACAAGAACACATCATGCGTCACATTCTTATGTAGAGAGGGTGTACAACGCCAAGACTTGCGAAACATGCAACACTCAATTTATTAAGATCAGTTTAGAAATAAATAGGCGTAGAATTAGATTCGCACTGACTATTGTAGAGAAATAGGCCAGTCATCTACTAAAATACATGCAGCCGTGCAACATCGCATCTCCACGCCAATTAACCAATGGGTAGTCATATAGCAATCGTCTGGGGTGTCAACTGTGACCTTAATTCGTAATGGATCGGCGGAATACATTTATGGGCTGAATTAATCACTTTATTGACCACAATTACCGGCATGGACAACAATACGGGTGAGTGGGATGACCGCGAAACGGTCATCATACCTTTGTATTTCGTTGAACTAGAGCGTGTAATTTCTATTTTAAATCTATGTATGTAATCATTAAATACGTTTCAAACAAAAATACAAAAGCGTATAGACGTTTTATTTATCGCGCAATCTTCATGTACCTTTAAAAGAACGCGTATTAAAATTACATACAAACAACATCAGAGTGCAATATTTCTTAACTTATTTAATTAAACCCTGGATTGTCCAAAACCAACCATACAGACAAATCTCGACTTTAAGATGCACTGGTCAATAGGCTATTAGAAGCATAAGTTTTAAAAAAAATACCGTACTTCTATTACAATTTTTGGAAAACTTGAACTACAAATTATGCAATATAGAATTATAAATAAACTAGCTGATCCTTGCCCACTTCGTTGGGCAGTAAACATTTTTACTTGTGTTAAATTATGAGTGTGATAATAAGACCAATTATCATCACTTAACGTTTGAGATATGTTTATAATATAAAAAAACTACTTTTTGTGAATTAAATATAAAAATTAGACATACGATGTCGCTGACTTTTTTGTAGGCATTGTCATGGTCTACAACTTTTCTCTAGAACTCAATCATATAGCTCTCATCGATAAGGCAGCGTTCGTAAGAAACGTTTTCGTTCGACCGTTTTTTCTCCGACTTACTTTGCAAATCCGACTACCACAAGTCGTTTCATTTTTCGGGTTATACGTGCAGGTATATGCCTATGACACCCACAAATAACGTGGCTTTCTATTGGTCAAAGAATTTTAAAATTGGTTTAGTAGATCCAGATATTAACCTCTACAACCTCACAAACGTTACCTCTTAATTATATTATAGTATAGATAATAATTGCCTAAATATTAAAAAACATGATCCACCATTTTGAGATTTCGATCTTAAAAAATCAGTCGAGGGGTTAACTATTAAGTGAAATGCTTTGAAAACATAATTATTTCATTTAGCTTTAATTTAATTATGTAGCCTAGCTGATACCCGTGACTTCGTCTGTGTTGGAAAAAAGCACCACACCGCATTCCCCACTTCTCCACGCCGAGAAAACACACATCGATAAAAGCCGTAGTGTTTAAAAGAATCGTAATTTCTGGAACCTCTTAACAATTTCATAGTACTAAATAACGCTAACCTGGTGTCTAAGAAGCAACATAATTTTTTTTGTATTGAAATCTATCCATTGCTTTTCGCGTACATGACAGCAGATCTCTATTATTTTGTTTATATTTTTTGTTAATTAATTATCTGTAATTTATTTTCCAGTGTTACCCATTCCAAACTACCATTATTTAGTGTGGGCCAAGCTGTAGCAATTTTCTATAAAATGTGTAGTATTGGTGTTATTTTATATGTTAACGAGATTTGTATTCGACATGATTAGTAATTTAAATAATTTACAACGGTTTTTAATCCTGTTGTGTGTTTATTATATTCATGTTGTAATAGAGAATTAAAAAAAAAACGGTGTGACGTAAAAACCACTCGATAAAAGTGAAACTTCTGTATTACAGGAAAACATTTTAAGAATATAGAATGAAAAGCCAACGTCACGCGGTGTTCCCAAGTGGTCACCCATTCAAGTACTCACAGCGCCGAATGTTGCTTAACTTCGGCGATCGGACGAGTACCGGTGTTTTCTACACTCTACCCGACACAGTGTTTACCCCCACCACTTTTCGTCGCACAAAAAGCTTGTCGTTCAGAATTTCAAAGCCCTCCCAAAAAGTTACCATAAGTGGCAGTTAGTACATAATATAACTATATCCAACCGTAATTAGATACAGGTATCCTCTACATGACACCTATGTTGACAATCTTAGTTTAGAAGTATAGAATTGAAATGCCATGATCTAAGATTTACCACGATATGTTCAACATAACATGTGACTGAAATATCTTGATTATACAGTTAAAATAAATGTCTACACAAATGTTCATAATAAGATCATTAGTGTCCAATTTCCATTTGTTGAAAATAAGTCCTTTCATATTTGGATAACTTAGTAGTTACTCATTAATGTTATAGAAATACAAGATACTAGATATTGGAAAGATATTTTTCCGCATTAGATAATAAGGTAAGTATTTACAAATCTGGTATTTGAACGGATGACGTCAGCATACCCGTAACCGATCTGGAATGTTCTAAATAAATGAGATAAGATCTGTATCGGCTAACTTGTTGATCTTTGTTTACCTACGTTGTAATAAAGATAAAATCAGAGAAGAAGGCATTCACCAGTGTGACTTGGCGATTCTTATATTAGTAAGCCATTTAATGTTGCTATTACGTGAAATTACGTGTGAATGCACGTTTGTGGCGCCAAGCCGCGCCGGTATGACCGAATGAATAAACGACTAATGAGTTAGACTGAGTCATAAATAAATAGATGCACGCAGACTCGAAAGCGAAGAAAAAATATTAAAAACGTAGCAAACATCGATTTATACTTTGTTTTGATTAAACCACTCTGAGTATGAGCTAGTTTCGAATAATTTTTGAAGTAAGAAGTATAACTTCTTTAGGCGCGACTAGGAGGTAACTGGACGACAATGCAACGGAAGTCCGTTACAGCAATATGGCGTCACGTTTCTGTACCATCCGGTT
>MU159081.1:217627-289483 GCA_015888305.1 Antheraea pernyi | reverse complement strand
CCGGGCCCCCCAATCCCCGCCAGTCCCCCCCCGGGCTACGACTAGGGTGTCATCCGCGTAACAGATGAGGCGCGCTCTATATGGGAGCACGCCGCGGAGCACCCAGTCGTAGCCCAAGTTCCACAGGAGCGGCCCCAATGCCGACCCCTGTGGAACCCCCTCTCTTCGTCGCCCGTCGGTTTATCCGCCCGTCGCCGTCCACATAGGCGACCTCCCTATCTTCGAGGTACGCCTCCAACAGCCGCCGCAGATACGGAGGCACTCTGAAATAACGGAGCGCCTCCCGTATAACCCCGTGCGGCAGGCTGTTGAAGGCGTTGGCGATGTCAAGGGATACCGCCAGAACCCTCTCCACCTGGGAGGTCGCCTCTGTGGACAGCGACTTCAGGAGGCACAGGGCGTCTATCGTAGAACGCCCTGTCCGGAAGCCGAACTGCGTGTCCGCTAGATTAGGCCCCACTTCCTCCAGGTGCTGGACGACCCGGGAGGAGACAATCCGCTCCAAGGCCTTCCCGGCGTCGTCCAGCAGGACGAGGGGCCGATACGCGGACGCGCAGTCCAGAGAGCGGCCCGCCTTTTCCATTAGGCAGAGCCGCCCGAGCTTCCAGGGCTTCGGGAACTGTCCGACCGATAGACATTTGTCGAACAGCTCCCGAAGCCACCCCCCTAGATGACCCAACACCAGGCCGAGCATCTGACCCGGGACCCCATCAGGGCCGGGTGCCCTCCGCCGGTTGAGGAGACGCTCAACAGAGCTCCCCATCTCCTCTTCCGTTATACAAAAAGCTTGTCGTCCAGAATTTCAAAGCCCTCCCAAAGAGTTACCATAAGTTAGTACCATAAGTGGCAGTTAGTACATAATATAAGTATATGCAACCGTAGTTAGATTCGGATATCCTCTACATGACACCTATGTTGACAATCTTAGTTTAGAAGTATACAATTGAAATGCCTTGATCTAAGATTTACCACGATATGTTCAACATAAGATGTTGTGACTGAAATATCTTGATTATAAAGTTAATATAAATGACTACACACATGTTCATAACAAGATCATTAGTGTCCAATTTCCATTTGTTGAAAATAAATCCTTTCATATTTGGAGAACTTAGTAGTTACTCATTAATGTTATAGAAATACAAGATACTAGATATTGGAAAGATATTTTTCCGCATTAGATAATAAGGTAAGTATTTACAAATCTGGTATTTGAACGGATGACGTCAGCATACCCGTAACCGATCTGGAATGTTCTAAATAAATGAGATAAGATCTGTATCGGCTAACTTGTTGATCTTTGTTTACCTACGTTGTAATAAAGATAAAATCAGAGAAGAAGGCATTCACCAGTGTGACTTGGCGATTCTTATATTAGTAAGCCATTTAATGTTGCTATTACGTGAAATTACGTGTGAATGCACGTTTGTGGCGCCAAGCCGCGCCGGTATGACCGAATGAATAAACGACTAATGAGTTAGACTGAGTCATAAATAAATAGATGCACGCAGACTCGAAAGCGAAGAAAAAATATTAAAAACGTAGCAAACATCGATTTATACTTTGTTTTGCCTGGCAGATACCGGTGACCGGTACACCGGTTCAACACACCGCTTTCCCCACTTCTCCACGCCGAGAAAACACACATCGATAAAAGCCGTAGTGTTTAAAAGAATCGTAATTTCTGGAATCTCTTAACAATTTCATATTATTAACTAACGCTAACCTGGTGTCTAAGAAGCAACACTAAAAAAAATGATCGAAATCTATCCATTACTTTTCGAGTACATGACAGCAGATCTCTATTATTTTGTTTATATTTTTTTTAATTAATTATCTGTAATTTATTTTCCAGTGTTACACATTCCAAGCTACCATTATTTAGTGTGGGCCAAGCTGTAGCAATTTTCTATAAAATGTGTAGAATTGGTGTTATTTTCTATGTTAACGAGATTTATATTCGACATGACTAGTAATTTAAATAATTTACAACAGATTTTTATCCTGTTGTGTGTTTATTATATTCATGTTGTAATAGAGAATTTTAAAAAAAACTGTGTGACGTATAATAGAGAATTTTAAAAAAAACTGTGTGACGTAAAGACCCCTCGATAAAAGTGAAACTTCTGTATTACAGGAAAACATTTTTGTTAAGAATATAGAATGAAAAGCCAACGTCACGCGGTGTTCCCAAGTGGTCACCCATTCCCTACGTTGTAATAAAGATAAAATCAGAGAAGAAGGCATTCACCAGTGTGACTTGGCGATTCTTATATTAGTAAGCCATTTAATGTTGCTATTACGTGAAATTACGTGTGAATGCACGTTTGTGGCGCCAAGCCGCGCCGGTATGACCGAATGAATAAACGACTAATAGAATCGTAATTTCTGGAACCTCTTAACAATTTCATAGTACTAAATAACGCTAACCTGGTGTCTAAGAAGCAACATAATTTTTTTTGTATTGAAATCTATCCATTGCTTTTCGCGTACATGACAGCAGATCTCTATTATTTTGTTTATATTTTTTGTTAATTAATTATCTGTAATTTATTTTCCAGTGTTACCCATTCCAAACTACCATTATTTAGTGTGGGCCAAGCTGTAGCAATTTTCTATAAAATGTGTAGTATTGGTGTTATTTTATATGTTAACGAGATTTGTATTCGACATGATTAGTAATTTAAATAATTTACAACGGTTTTTAATCCTGTTGTGTGTTTATTATATTCATGTTGTAATAGAGAATTAAAAAAAAAACGGTGTGACGTAAAAACCACTCGATAAAAGTGAAACTTCTGTATTACAGGAAAACATTTTAAGAATATAGAATGAAAAGCCAACGTCACGCGGTGTTCCCAAGTGGTCACCCATTCAAGTACTCACAGCGCCGAATGTTGCTTAACTTCGGCGATCGGACGAGTACCGGTGTTTTCTACACTCTACCCGACACAGTGTTTACCCCCACCACTTTTCGTCGCACAAAAAGCTTGTCGTTCAGAATTTCAAAGCCCTCCCAAAAAGTTACCATAAGTGGCAGTTAGTACATAATATAACTATATCCAACCGTAATTAGATACAGGTATCCTCTACATGACACCTATGTTGACAATCTTAGTTTAGAAGTATAGAATTGAAATGCCATGATCTAAGATTTACCACGATATGTTCAACATAACATGTGACTGAAATATCTTGATTATACAGTTAAAATAAATGTCTACACAAATGTTCATAATAAGATCATTAGTGTCCAATTTCCATTTGTTGAAAATAAGTCCTTTCATATTTGGATAACTTAGTAGTTACTCATTAATGTTATAGAAATACAAGATACTAGATATTGGAAAGATATTTTTCCGCATTAGATAATAAGGTAAGTATTTACAAATCTGGTATTTGAACGGATGACGTCAGCATACCCGTAACCGATCTGGAATGTTCTAAATAAATGAGATAAGATCTGTATCGGCTAACTTGTTGATCTTTGTTTACCTACGTTGTAATAAAGATAAAATCAGAGAAGAAGGCATTCACCAGTGTGACTTGGCGATTCTTATATTAGTAAGCCATTTAATGTTGCTATTACGTGAAATTACGTGTGAATGCACGTTTGTGGCGCCAAGCCGCGCCGGTATGACCGAATGAATAAACGACTAATGAGTTAGACTGAGTCATAAATAAATAGATGCACGCAGACTCGAAAGCGAAGAAAAAATATTAAAAACGTAGCAAACATCGATTTATACTTTGTTTTGATTAAACCACTCTGAGTATGAGCTAGTTTCGAATAATTTTTGAAGTAAGAAGTATAACTTCTTTAGGCGCGACTAGGAGGTAACTGGACGACAATGCAACGGAAGTCCGTTACAGCAATATGGCGTCACGTTTCTGTACCATCCGGTTTTTAAATATTTTTGATTTTGTCAATTTAAAAAACACAAATTTAAAAAAAATATATATATAAATCATACAATAGAATTAATTTTGTATATATGAGCGCGCGACCGAGCTGCCATCTGGTTTCAATGTAAGTTTGTAACAAATTAAATCAAAGCTTCATTATCTGTGTTCTATTTATCTATTATCTATTGTTTATCCAGTGTTCGAAGCTACTCATTACTATTATTTTTAATTTTCAATATTATTGAGGTTTTTTGCCAAAGAGTTTACAAATGTTGATTAGTAGATGTAGGAATCTGAAGTATGACGAATCATCTTATAAAAACTTCGACTTTACGATGGTAAACAAAACAGCTTCCAATTATTTATTTTACTTTATTATACTAAAACTCGTGAATAGGTACTTAACAAAAAATAAATAAAGAAAATCCGTTAACGAGCCGAGAAGAAAAAGGTACTGAAACGTTTTCTTTCGCTTATTTATAGATAGAAGATAATGGGACTCTACAAACAAAATTGTTTAGCCAATACTGTAGTAAGATATTGCAATAACTGAGAATTTAGAAGTTAGACGGGGGAAACAAAACGTCAATTATATTTACATATAAAAAAAATTGCTCATTTTTTTACACATCTCATCATACTGCTCGTTAGACGATATCTTGCATAGCGTCGAAGTAAAATATAAACAAAAAATATACGGCTACTCGTTACAAAAAATACTCTCAATATCAACGTCTATATTATGGAGGTATAACGGGTAAAACACTTGATCTAAGATTTACCACGATATGTTCAACATAAGATGTTGTGACTGAAATATCTTGATTATAAAGTTAATATAAATGACTACACACATGTTCATAACAAGATCATTAGTGTCCAATTTCCATTTGTTGAAAATAAATCCTTTCATATTTGGAGAACTTAGTAGTTACTCATTAATGTTTGAAACACTCATCATTGGTGCTCAGCTCCTATTGGTCTTAGCGTGATGATATATAGCCTATAACCTACCTCGATAAATGAGCTATATAACACTATAAGAATTTTTCTAATTGGACCAGTAGTTCCTGAGATTACCCCCTACAACATCATAAACTCACAAACTTTACCTCTTTATAATATTTGTATAGAAGTATAAATTACGAATGTATCAAGTGTAATGTGCAATTTTTTAAATCGGCTGAGTGCCTTAAGCGCTCGCCTTAGTAATCCGGTGAAGCTTTTAAGGCCTTTCTAGGCCAATAGCGTTGTCAGTTCGTGAAAAAAAAGGTGCAGTTTCCATTAAAAACATTTAACTTTTTATATTTCCGTATACATTCAATGAATTAAATGTAACAATCATTTTTTAATAAAACATTCTCACAAAAATTGGCTAAATTTCGTACCGTTTCAAAGAATTTTTATATTCTACGTTGATATTAATAAAAAAATAATGCATTACTTATTCTTTTTTATATACATCTGTGAAGTTTAATGATGATTATAAAAAAAAACAAACTTTGAAACAAGTTCTTATGTAAATGATTCGCCAGTGGAAGCTCATACTAATAACGACACTTTATTATGAATACCATTAACTTGATAAGTTTTACATAATCATAGACTCCTACTTTTTAATATAATCGAAAATTGTTATTTCTATCATCTCAATTATTTTAAAAATAACGATAATTTTATCACATGAATTATTAGAACAATTTAATACTTATTCGAATAGACATAAATGTTACTAACATTGACATATAAAAACACAAGACGCACAGTCTCGAATAAAAGTAGCGCTCAAAACCGGCCGCAAAAACTCTCCAACATACATACGTGGTTATAGTTATGCGATAAACTTATAATTTTGCAAATTCAACCTTACCTAAATGATTTAAAGTTGTTTTTACAAAGAGGCAAGCGACGCGAGACTATTTGAAATGACTGCATAATGCAAAGTTATGCACTCATTTTTGCGTGCCGGCTGTGAGACTTTAAGAGTGCCTCTTGGGTTTTTGTATATCAATGGTTACTAATAAGTATATAATATATTGTTTTGTTATATGTTTAGGAGCTTCGGCTCGCTACTAGAATATTCGAGACTCGGACAGCGTAATGATAAAACTCGGAGTGCGTAAAATAGACTGTTTATTAAAAGGATCATAAAATGTATTTATAGAGACACGCGACATTTCATTTATTTGTTCAATTGTTTGAACGACATTCTATTTATAATATTTACAAAAGTTTCAGCCAGCCTACCAAAGAGGATGACATTCTCGGTAGCTACATATGTATTAAGTTTTATATGATTTTAGAACCTTGTTCAATAAACGCTAGCAGAAAGTAACAGGAATAAATAACACTGTAGTATATACTAGCTGTTCCCGTGACTTCGTCCGCGTGGAACCTTATGTAAAAACAGTGAGTAATACAGTCATCTGAATGTATTAAGTCCATTTACCTGTCTACTTTTCTATCGTACTTAAATCGCGTCGTCATTAAAATTACAATAACTTTAGATAAATCGAACTGATTTCAATGAAACGAAGACTAAATGTTACTCGAAGACATGCTTTATGATTTTCTTTGAAAGGTTTTATCATGAACGCAGTACTTTAGCACTACTGCGTGTTCAAACAAACAGACAGACACATTTCTAAAAATGATTGAAACGTATTTAATTACTTATCCCTAGACACCCGCAACGCTTATTACATGTGTAGATATAATTCTGATTTGTTAAAGAAAGTATTCGCGCAATTAAAAACCCATTTAGATTTAGGAGCAGCTACGCTAGCGAGGTCAAGTAAAACGCGTCGTGTGATTCAATAGAATCTTTCATAAGCGAGCAATACCTCAATAAGCAGCTGTACGCGAATGAGTAAAACTAGGCCAAGCTGCCTTCAAGTGTGACGGGATCCGAGATTCTATTCGATATTGGTACTATTTACAGCTAGGATTGTTTAATCATCAAATTACATACCGAAGATGAAATGGTATTTTTAAATCATTTACCTATGAAAAATAATAATGTGTATAAAATAATAACATATGTATCAACTACAACCAAATATTAATAAATTAATACCTTATTAGACCTCATTTAAAGTTAAACGGAGAAACGAATTACGATGAGATAACGTAAAAAATGGCTAAAATTACTTTTTTTTTATTAATCGGACCGTTAGTAGTCATTCTAATTTGGTAAGACAATAATTGTAAATAGTATAATAAAAAAAAATTCTTTTTTTTTCGTATTGACTACGCTTTGGCCAAGCTAGGTCTTAACAGCTTCACCGAACTACATACTTACGTACTACGTAGTCCGGTGAATAAAACAACACCTTGTCTTAAAATAACATTATACAATAGTTTGTAACAGTTCGTACATCTCATATTCAATATTAAGCTAAGGAGTAATTCATAGTTCAGTGCCCTTCTGTTCCAATATCAATGTGCAATTCATTGTTATAATCATAAGTAGATACGTGCCTGAGATGTCTTCGGCATTAAAATGGCGTCCATTAGGAAGCACAGGTGATATCCATATTATACTAACGTGGGTGGGCAAGATAAAAAAGATGGAACAAATGAGATAACGGCATATTTCAGTTGGCGACGAATAGTTCTTAGTAGCTATATTATAGATGTTACCTTATTACATAATAAATATATTCCAATATTTTTTTAATAAAACAAGTTGTGAAAAATTATAGTAAAACAGAATATAAATTAATAACAAAACCTTTCAAAATATAAATTATTTGTCATTGTTCTATAATATTCAAACATTTGAAACACGACTACAAAACGGCGCGGCGCGCGGCGATGCATTGTCACCATTTATTTGCTGTTCATACATTCTGAATATTCTTATGTATGCAACCTATATTATGAAAGCTGCTATTTATACAACACATGCTGACCAATAACAGAGTGTAATATCTGTAATGCGCAATATGTATTTCATATTATTCAGGTACGAAAGTTCATTAAACTTTGTCGCATACTTTGATAAGCTTCATAGCACAATAAGGCATGCTTTCAATTCGAAAGTTTGCTTGTTTTATTTCTATACTGAAATTATATGTAATGAAAGAAATCGGTGTAAGTTCAAGCCTTTAATATATCTGCTTTGTTACTATAGTAAAAGTATCAAGTAATCAATGTAATAGAATAACTGTATACTCTTTACTAATTATTCCCTTACATAATTATACAAACACTGCTGTATATTTACTATGTAAAGGGAAAATTATAAGATGTAAATAATAGTGAATAATTCTCAAACAATACTAATATTATCTTCTAAAAGGTTTCGTTGACAGAATTTACTTTACAATATCACAACTAACAAAAGGATAATTTATGTTTAAATGTATTTAAAAACTGAAATAATGGACAATATAATACACCTATAATTACTCCGATGTATTGTTAATATCTCTGTTATTATCAATTCTTTGAAATTAAAACAGCCCATTTCACTTTACGAGCTATTTTATCAGCTGTTCTGAGTTGAGTGACTATAATCAAGAAATTATATCAGAAGTATGTTTATTAATCGTCAACTAACAATTTCATTTAAATATTTCATAACTTTATACTCTCCTCAGTCAATATAGCCAATATATATGTCTCATTACAAAATATAAAAATCATTGACATTAATTTTTTTTTTTCATTTTTATAAGCATTGTATTTATTTAACTGGAATATCATTTTGGTAAGACAGCCAAATATGGTAGCATGCTAACCCTGAACTGGTCCGCAAATGTTACTGTGGTAACCTATTGATAATAAAATGGAGTCCGATTTTCAACTGAAGTATGATAGCTATCCGGGCTAGTACACATATATATAGTACACATAAACCTCTATACAAACGTCTCTATGAAATTTCAATGTATAGTTACAATAACTGTTTTTTATTACATAGGTAAGTATTTCTTATCTATTGAATATGAACTTGTGAAAGCTTATCAAATCAGAATGAAAGATTATCTAAATTTATCAATTCATAGTAAATAGATTTTAAAAAATGTTTAAAAATCTATAAATAATATAACTATTTAATTTTATGTTTAATTTTTTGGGTTAATATATCTAGTTATTTAAGAGTTAGCTATAGAACAAAGAATTAGTTATAGAATTATTGTTAAGTAAAAGTGAATGGTTATGTAAATACATGTTTATTTCAATTCATTTTTTTTTTTTAATATGTTTATTTACCCTAAGCAATTTAGTTCACCTTGGTAGTAATATAATATTAAAAGAAAATATGATATTTACCTACACCACTTAATTCGTTACATTCAGACATTACATGTACTAATATTAAATGTATAAAAAAAATTACAATACATAATAAAAAACTATAACAACCAATATGACTAGTCTTAACACTATCTCGGGACAATAAAATTGGTAAAGTAGATTTTTTTTAAACAATCATAAGTTTGCGCTATATGATAATAAAATTAATTTTATGTCAGAAATAATAATAAAACTATTGAATATGATGCATTATAATTATGCGGCATAAAAAGTACAAGTCTGGAAAACTAGTTTTAGAAAAATATTATAATATTGAATATTTTAATTTTAAAAATAGCAATGTAATTTTTCTATCTACTCTTCAAATTGTAAAGATATTTTAAGGTAAAACAAACTCGTACAAGAACTATTGAGGAACAAATAAATACATGACTTAACATGAACTTAAAAACTGTTTCTTAGTTCTTACCTTTGTTCTTCATTCAGTTTGAATTTGTAATGAGATTCCAAATAATAAACAAGACACTACACGTTAATAAAAAAACAATAATATATTTTAAAGTCCACAGTCAACCACTCCTCTCCTGTTACCACTAGCTGCCAAAAACTAGAAGCAAATTATTAACCATAAACTATTCATCCCCTTTGCCAGACTTGAAAATTTAGATACATCCGGATCAGTGTTGCTAGAGCGCTGTTGTGCAATTACACGATAGCTTACCTGAAATTTCACATTCACTGTAACAGTACTGTCACAATAAAAGAAAAGATACCAGTTGTAGTCCGGTGAAGCTGTAAAGACCCTGCAGGGTCAATAGCGTAGTCAGTTCGAGGGGAAAAAAAAAAAGATACCAGAAAACAGCAACTACATTTTAATTAATCTGTTTATACTTATTTTAACACTGTCCATGTTGTATTTGGAAAAAACACTCTTAAAAAACATTATAATTTTATATACGTGTGTAAATATTAATAAAAAACTTTAAATTTATTTATTCACTATGAATTGAAACGTGTTACAATATAATATTAATTTAAATATAGAATTTTGGCTACATAATAAAGTATAACAATCTTCTAAATAGAAACAATATGATACAATAAAACGTAGGTAAATTAAATAAATAATGTTCTCAAAAATCACGTTAGTCGAAGTAGTTTTGAATCATCACTTTTAAATTGCTGGGTATTTTTTAAGCTTTGCCTGGTTATATACCATCTTTACGTTGATAATTGTCGTTAAGTCCTAGATTCCTGTATCGGGACATAATAAGAAATTTTGGTTTAGCTTTAGCATACTTGACATGACGCTAACATATAACATATTAAAAGGTAATATACTATTAATACATACACTATGTACACGTAATCATAAATACTTGCTACTTTTTCAATTAAAAATTATCAATGGTTATATTATCGTATTATTTACTTCACTACAAGAATAGAATAGTCACACTGTTCCACTGACGTGAGATTTTAGAACAAAACAACAGTTACTATAGATAAGAAACGAAATACTTAATAATTACTCTGTTATTGTTAATCCTCTCAACAGTATTCGATTCTGATAATAATTCTGTTGTTATTGATTGTGTGACAATTATGCTATTCCCATACCTCGGTATAACGCCTTCTAGTTATATTTTAGTCGCAATAAATGCAGGTATGGGAAGATTTATTGCTATGGTTTACGCACGATGCATAACTGCAGAAGCAACACGATAACCCAGCTCGCGGTTTTTACACAACTCGTAAACGCTAATTTCAAGTTGTTATTTGAAATGACAAAGGTGTGCGAACGTTTTTTTTTGTCGCCTTTATGGTAATTACTTTTTAGATTAGTTTTAGTGCGAAAAGTAGTCGAACCTTCGTCACGCAAAATTAAACTTGGGACTTTTTTTCGAACTGATTACACTGTCGACCTTGCAGGGCCTTTACAGTTTCACTACTCAAAGTTTGGGATTAGTATTACACGAATATTTATGGGAAACGGAGTTCAATACTGCACATAAAATCATACAGAGTTTTCGTTTTGGCAACACCTTTCCAAAGTTTTGTAATCTTTTATCTTTTTTTCATCTTTTGACAAACTAAGATAGCAAAGTAAGTTAAGAGATTAAAGATATTGCAAATACATGAATTAATATTCTAACATATCAGATATGTTTCAGTTAACAGTTTTGTACCAGTACCTGTTAATTGTGGACGTAAACAACAGTGTCATTTAGTTGAATTGGCTTTAGAAAATCATAAGTGCTGACCTCTAGTATGGAGTAGATATAACGACGTTAAAGCGCCATCTTTTGTAACGTAATAATAATTGGGCTGAAATCTGTGTTATGATTATAATAGTTGTTTATACTTTTATCCTTAAGAGGGAGTAACACTACAATTATAAAAAAAACCTAAGAATTTTGAAAAGAATATATATTACAAAGAATAGTTGTTATTGTGTTCATAATAACTTTATTTTATTCTAACCTTAGAAAATATACAGTATTATACATTTATTGATGTTAGGAATAAAACTCATGATTATAATTCTGGCCACCATTAAAATAAATATAGAAAATAATTGATAATAAAAAACAGGAAAAAACTACACAATGTTGTAGAATAGTTTCAAAAATTTGAAATCTGTTGAATTTGCTTTAGTGTTTATAATAAATACAAAATGACGGATTCATATAATTATTTTGTCTTTCTGTGAATTGTTAATTTGATTGTCATATACGATTATTTTTTAATTAAACGAGATTTTTAATTACAAAGATATTACGTCCGAAGACCCGATTACATCGAAGTCGCTCACTTGTCAGAGTAATCGGGAGCCTGGTATGTTTACTTGGCGTCTAGGGTCCAATAAATATAAGGGCACTGAGCGAAGCGACTGTTATATTAGCACCAACGGAAACTCGAACTTACGTTTCTTTCAAAACCACATCTATATATCACTCTAAATATATTAAGATTAGTATATTGTAATATAAATAAGGGCTTCGATTCATCGACCGTATGGAAAACCAAAAGGACATTTCCAATTATAAATTATTGATAATACTAAAGCTCGTCAATAGCTTCTAAAAAATAAAAATACATAAAGAAAATCAGTTGAGAAACAGGAGAAAACGGCACTAAACTGAGTTATCATAACCTATTTATATTATAGACTAGCTATCGCCCGCGGCTCCGCAAGCGTTTTTTTAAAAAGTATTATGGAAATGTAAAATTGTAAGTAGATGTGTACATTAATGAAATACTTTTTACATTAATGAAATATTTGTAAGTACGACACGCACATCATCTACTGTAACATGTAACGTGTACATTAAATATATGAATACTAATAGTATATCGAATGGGGAGGGATTTATCATCAGCAACATACCTGGAACTTCAACCTACTATATACCACACTCAGTGCTCACTAACATTATATAAGAAAGCAATAAAAATGTTAAGCCACATTATCGAACAATATGTGTTAAATATTTTGTTATATAGATGTATTATGCCCATATTGTCGATATACTTGTGTTATTCTTATACGTTTCTGTAATCACTGAGTTATGTAGACGCAAACGCAGTAAATAATACAAAAGGGTCGCCAAATTGACCAAAAAGATAATATAATTCAAATTACATACAAATATATGACTTTCAATTAGGTATATTTATTCTTGGAGTCCAGTAAGGCACACGTCTCACGTGGTTGTAACATATTTTTGATCAATTTCACACGGACGAATGCACAGCTAGCAGTTAATCATTACATAGTATGCCAATTAAAAAAAAAAAGAATCATTAAAATTGGTTCACAATTGAAGAAAATACCGATTAACATACATAAGCAATCATTTTTAAAATTTTGAAAACCTCAAGTTGAAATTTTAATATTTAAAGGTTGCTCCAAATTTTTAAATATCAAGTTCGTTGATATTCATATTCAGAAGTAGCTCGAAAATGTATAAAGTACTTGTCTTGGAAACATTGAGAAATTTGGAGCGACCTTTAAATATTAAAATTTCTACCAGAGATTTTCAAAATTTTAAAAATGGTTGCAGGCGTCCTTGAATAAGTAATAGAATATATTTCAATCATTTTAGAAATTTCCGCCTGTCTGTTTGAACACGCACCACTGCTAAATTACTACGTTTACGATAAAACTTCAATCTCTAAAATGATCTAATCTAAAATCATAAAACATATCTTCGAGTACCATTTAGTCTTCGTTTCATTAAAATCGGTTCACTATATCAAAAGTTATTGTAATTTTAATGACGACGCGACTTAAGCACGAGAGAAAAATGGACAAGTAAACGAACTTAATACATTTGGATGGTTTTATTAATAACTGTTTTTTTTAATAAGGTTCGAAACGGACGAAGTCGCGGGCACAGCTATTCAAATATATCACCGAGCCACAATACAACCAAGGGCATTTCCATTTTGAATATCAAAACGAATACTAGATTAGATAATGAAATGAAATCTGTAACTACAACTGTGATGGAATACTTTTAATAGTGAGCTCGTTCTACTTTTGTCCTTGTGTACGGATAAACTTCTTTAATGCGAAATGCTGGTTTTATTTTCTACATTTTATTTGACTAATATTTATATAGCTTAAATCGTGACATTCTTCCGAATTATAGTATTCAACAAATCGAATGATTTCCATTGTCGAGTAATTAATTCAATATTCTAACAAGATGGTGGCTCCCTTGTTAGAACTTTCCATGGAGTTTTGATAGCATCTCAGAATAGAATTCATGGTCCGTGGTATTATTTTCCATTCACTTATGCACAATAAACAAACTATATTACATAAAACACCACCAATTTTACATAATATAGAGTCAAGTAACACAAGATTATGAATAAAAAATAAAATCCACTTCTAACAAGTCTAACATCTTGTTAGTTCATTGAAATTATATCAAGAAACTTGTAATATGAATGCTCACTTGACAATGGCAGTAATAGTCTACTAGAGGACTGGTTGCCAAAAATGGAATGGAATAAGCCCAGTGCGTTAGTGGTATCCGCCGCAAAATACAAACCCGTACCAAACGTTGCGCGTTGTAAAGACGTCCGCGACATATTTTTACCGACCCTCCCGATGAAATAAGGGCAGATAACGATCAGTACCAGCCTGTCTTTCTAAACAGAGCGTGCTCGCGCGATACATGACACAAAATCTTACATCACTGAGACAACGTTACACATATCACCTCCGCACACGTGCACGCATACACGCTTACACATGCAAGTGGAAGGGTTTTCTTTTTTTCCCTTATCAAACTGAAATAGTTTAGAATATTATCCGATACGAAATATATATAAGGGTTGTTGAGGTATGTATGCTTGGTACACATATACGTTTCAACAACTCATATATGTATGAATAGTTAGCTTAGCTTAGGTTAGCTTACATAGGTCGCGAATTGCATGTATCAGGCAACAGCCAAAGCCGAGGTGTGCCGCGCACCCTTGAGCTAGTTGTCAAAATAAAATCGGCTGAGTGCCTTAAGCGCTCGCCTTAGTAGTCCGGTGAAGCTGTTAAGACCTTGCTTGGTCAATAGCGTAGTCAGGTCGAAGAAAAAAAAAAGGAATGGAATAAGACCTTGTAATACTATTGACTACTCGACAATGGCAGTAATAATCTAAAATCCTGTTTGCCAAAAAAAAAAAATTAATTATCTAACACCGAAAGAATTTTTCAAATCGAACCTGTAGTTCCTGAGATCATCGCGTTCAACCGAACAAACAAACTCTTCAGCTTTATATATTAGTATAGAAGTATAGATTTGGAATCTGGGGAAATAAATAATATGACTTACGACAAGATAAGTTTGACTTGCATATGCTTATCTATATTTGTAAAAGCAGATGTTGGTGTGTATATGAATTTAATAAACGTTCAATACTGTTTAACCGGACTCAACAAGCTACCGCTAGGTGAAGCTGTAACTCATCAACTTTTTTACCGTTACAACCGATTATCATGAAAATAATGATTTGAACATGGAGAATATAACATAACCGAACTATTTATTAGAGCCTAAAAATACTGAATGCGTGCAAAGGCGCAGGCTCAGATCTAGTTTTTATATTACAGATACATAATCGTCAAAACATAATTTGTATCGTCATCATTATGCAATAGAACCTTTTTATATAAATCGATTGTTGACGTTCAGATCTTAGTTAATTAATAGTATCGAGACTCCAACTTTTTGGTAGTCATGCACGTGAACGTCGATAAAAAAGAAAAGGTGTCATCATTCTTCTGTTTTCCATCGAATGATCGAGGCGATTATGTCATAATCAGCAGCTGAATCATGAAATAAATCATAATTTCAACATTCGTGGAAGCTCAGCGGCCAGCTGCAACAGAGAGGAGATCTAGAGGTACGTGCATTGTATCTTTACTGTTGTTAGCTGGATCTGAACGTAAACTCTAAAAGTTCTCGAAGACCCTTCGGGGTCCCCCAGAGTAGCAGAAAGCCACTTCGGCGGTGCGCATGCTACATAATTGATGATAGTCGGATTCAGATTTTTTTTTGTGTTTTTTTTAATGTTATCGTAGAAAAGAATAACCAAAAAAGAACTTTTATTTTCTAAAATAGTTTGATTACGGTCACCCTTACACAAATGTTAATGTCTTTAATACGAGCATATGCTGATATTCCCAAAGCTCGCTCGTGCCGTGTTTCTTCGTGGTTTTAACGAGATGTCACATATTTCTAACAGACTTGTATAAAATGTATTTGACGTATGCGGACGGATTAAGGATTGTTTATTAAAGATTATTGCTGAGATAATAATATATTTAACTTTATAAGTATACTAGCTGCTCGTCTCGACTTCACAGAGATGTGCTAACGAAGAAAATAAAACCAAATTTCGTTATAGTATGACCATGTAATTAAAGAAAATAGCAAATAAGCATCAATTTGTCGATTCTGTTAATATTTTTGAAGATTTCTCTACTGTCTTTTGCCTCACTGACTCACATACTTTGAATATGAACATTTTCAACCCATTTTTTTCATTTTTCCGTATAATTTTTTAAACATTTACCCTTTTATGAACTTTATCCTGTGATTATAAACACAACAAGAAAGTTACCCAAATAGGTACAGCTGTTCCGTGGCGATTATACAGTTATTTATATATTATAGTTATAAAGAATTTATAGTACTTCTGCTAAAAATAATAATGTTTTTTTTATAGTCAATATTCAAGCGGGTCACCTGATGGTAAGTGATCACCGCCGTCCATAAACACTTGCAACACTAGGGGAGTCACAAGTACGTTGTCAGCCTGTGTTGTTGCGGGAAAGGATTGGGGAGGGGAGGCAGAGGGAGGGAAGAGGGAGGGGGAGAGAGGAGGTGGGCCTCCGACGTTCTCACTGCACACTGTTACTTCACATCGGTTTTCTGTTGAAGGGTGGTACTACTCCGGGCGAGCCGACCCATCCATGCTGAAACCAGTAATAGCTTCAGTGTGGTTCTACCACGTATAAACAATTGTGAACGATACGATACGATAAACAAGAATGAACTATATATACGTACCTATATTGTTTTAATTAATGTACTATATATTTGTAAAAATGATCAAATTTCTCGTCTGCTTGTCTCGGTGACTAGGATGTCTTCGAATCGGTGGTAATGTCTTAACGTTATTTGTATCTTTCATTTTCGGAACTTGAATCGTAAATAAGGGCTCTGCTATATTTTCCAATTGAAAAAAAAAGAAAAATATTTTTGTTCCTTCGGTATTGCCTTAACAAAGAGGAAATTGATACCTTTCTGGTATTATATTTATATTCTTTATATCTATGTATCTAATATCCAGTTCACTGTTTGTGACGCGATTATTACATCATAAAGCTTTATGCACTATTACCGCGTTATACTCCGGGAATATATCGAAATAGCTATGAGTAAATATCCTCAAAACCTATCTGATGTTATTACTGTTTTGTAAATATAATGTTATTCATTTTGTTTATTTCTTTTTAGCTAGGTATTCAAGTATGAAAATCTAACTACGTAGTGTATTTTAAGAAGTGTGCAAGCTGATAAAATGCATACAGTTTTGAGTGTATATATATTCAAGGGGTAAAACAATGAAAAATAAAAACTAACTACGTAGTGTATTTTAAGAAGTGTGCAAGCTGATAAAATGCATGTAGTTTTTAGTGTAAATCCAAGGGGTAACACAATGAAAAAAAAAAAGGGAAGCCACTAATCTTTTTGGTAAATTGATATTCCTTTACTTTGCCAGAGCCACGCTGAAGCTAGTATTGGTTTCAGCATGAATAGGTCGACTTGTCTAGGGTAGTACCACCCTGTCATAGAAAACTGACGTGAAGTAACAGTGCTTGCATTGTTGCGTTTCCACCGGTCAGTGAGAGCGCCAGAGTGGACCTCCCCCAAACACATGCTGGTAATGCACTTTCGACTCACCTGGTGTTGTTAGTGTCTATGGACGGTAGTGATCACTTAACATCAGGTGACCCACAAATTCGTTTGCCAGTTATGACATAAAAAAAAAACTTTGAAATGTAGCCAACTAGCCATTGCCCGATGTTAATGTAGATTTGATCTATCACTTATATACTTCTTTCTAGAGAAAAGTGACACTATATTCTCTTCTGCACCCTTGGCAGTAACTCACCTTCGCATTTGTAGTAACTAATCTTAGTTACAAATGTATTCGTATGAAATTATTAAATAGAGGGTATCTTTTATTCTTCTAAATGCAGACCTGTATGATGTTTTATCTATATCTACGGAACTCGTCAGCCCTTCTCGTTATTTTTGTTTAGAGATTTTAATCTTGTTCGTCCATTCGATTGTGATGTTCAAAAAAATAAAACATGTAGGGTCAAGGATTTGCATACGGAGAGATATTTACAGTATATTGTATTTATCTATTAATCTTTTTTATAAAACTATAATGATGGAGGTCTGCTATTATACACATATCACTCAAGAACTACAGCATAGTTTTCTGTCATGTTTTTTTTGTTTTACCTCTTTGAGACTTGGTCTTTATCTAAAAAAAATATGACGATATCTTCATTTACACGTATAAAGTGATTCAAGTTTTAAGAAACTACGATTTTATAAGCACTACGCATTTAGTCATCTATTTTTTCTTGCAATGGAGAAGTGTGGCAAGCGATGAGGTGCATTTTTTTATGCCAAAGGGCAGCAAACAGGCAGACGGCCCATCTGATGCGGGGTGGTAGGGTTCTACAGCCCGACTGGGTCGCAACCACCATGTATATGGCGAAAAAGCCCGTCATAGTGATTCGCTTTTGCGGGTCGCGTTTCAGGATCAGCCTGTGCATATCCAGCATTTCGCAGGCCGGCATGACAGTGGCGACCGGCGATGGGTATTGTGTCACTCGGTGGTCGCCATTGTTTTTGGATTGTACTGTGCTTACCATCAGGCACATGGCAGTCATTATGCCGTGCTACTGTAAAAAAAAAAATGATTACCGTCGCCTTGCCGACCTTGAAGAGCGTGTTTTAATCCCTTTTTGAAGAGCCCCATGTCATAACCCTGGGGGAACACTGTACCAGGCAACTCATTCCACAACGCCAAAGTGCGCATAATAAAGCTTCTAGAGAACCTTACATTTGTTGCCATTTTGCTGGGCTTTAGGGTATGTGGATGAACAGCTAGCCAGCGGCGGGTGGTGCGAGTTTGGAACGGTGATTGGGGCACCATATCAAAGAGTTCTTCAGAACACTCTCTGTTGTACATGCGATACAGAACACACGGAGACCTAATGTCTCTGCGAAGTTCTAATGACTCTAGATCGCATGTCAGCTCGGGATCGTCAAGAATGCGAATAGCTCGCCTTTGCACGGAGTCAAAAGGAAAGAACTGGTAGGCAGGAGCACCAGCCCAGATGTGCGAGCAGTACTCCATATGAGGACGTACTTGCGCCTTATACAGCACAAGTCGTGAATACGAGTATCCATATGGTTTTTGCTCTGTATATAAAGTATACTTTTAAGGTAATAAACTTCGCACACAAAGTCGCGGGTGTCGGTTAGCATTTGATCAAATACAAGCCCCATATTACGATTTTTATTGATTTCGATTTAGATATTACAACTGTTATATGTAGTTATTGGTGGGTGGTAGATGTTGATAAATGTGGTCGAATGCACTGCGGCCACCATAAATTATTTGTAATATCCACAATTTGGGCACAATGTAAGGTATTTATACTCGACTATGTCACTGCCATATTTAGACCTATAAATCTACCACTCGCTTTTGCTAAACACTACTCTATCTTGGTTCATCACGTTTCAAGATTAGCCACTTTAGCCGGTCAAGAGGCTCGCAGGCCGGTATGACAGCTACGAATGCAGATAGACAGTAGATCTCTCGGTGGTCACCGTTATCACTAGTCTGAACTGTGCTTTATTACAACTAACACTACTAACGACTGTGAAACTTATCATTACATAGTATAAAACAAAAGTCCCCTACCGCGTCTGTCTGTCTGTCTGTTCGCGATAAACTCAAAAACTACTAAACGTATTTTCATGCGGTCTTTACCAGTCGATGAACTGATTCACGAGGAACGTTTTAGTATATAATTTGTCAAGTTTTTTATAATAATCAGGGCGTGACAACGTCTGTCAGGCTCGCTAGTTAAATCATAAATTCAGTCCTAGTGGTTTGATCGGTGGAATATTAACCCGATGTACCAACGAAATTTTCGGAACTCATGTACATTTACTAATTTAAATAGGTAACACTATCGGCTGACGGTGAAAGAAAACATCGTTAGGAGAGCTGCACCTGAGAAATAAATGTTCTTTTAGCATTACTGTATGTGGGGAAAATACAACTGTGGATTTCGCAGAGTTTAAAATCGCCAATACATTATAAGCTGGCGCGGCGTGGTGATTACGCATATACCTTCCTTCGGGAAGAGGCCTATGGCGCTGCAGTGGGTTCTAACTGGCTGATGATTATAATGTCTCTGTAACTGAAAAATCTAAAACAAACCCCTGTATTATGTAAAATTAGAACACCATATGTAAGTTATGAGATAAGAGTTCAGAAAAACATTTGAACTGACTTCTTGGTAATTTGAAAGAAAGAAAAAACATTTATTTGCAACACACATAAGTAAATATGAAAACACGTACAATTAAAAAAGAAAAAACATACATATAAACAATGAAAAATAGAAATACTAATTGATGGTTAAATGTGTGGCAAATTGGGCCCCGAGTCAGCGTGTGTGGTGTTGGAGGTTAGTCCTTCAGCGCTGATTTTCACTCGGGACCCAGAGTGTTATGTGTACACCGAGTGATGGTTACATTAAAAAATGTGTGTGTTTGCTTATTTTTGCTACGCTTTCATGCTTTAACTACTGAACCGATAATCACGAAATTTTGCATACATGTTGTCAGAGACACAAAAAGGACATTAAGGACCTACTTGTATAACCCAAAAAAACCTATTGTTTCTGACGTATCCGTGGAATCTACTTAACG
Source organism: Antheraea pernyi (assembly GCA_015888305.1). Lineage (NCBI taxonomy): Eukaryota > Metazoa > Arthropoda > Insecta > Lepidoptera > Saturniidae > Antheraea > Antheraea pernyi. Next base: position 268,760 of record MU159081.1, on the reverse strand, counting down.
TGAGGTAATTAGTCATAGTATAGCTAATTAGTTAGTACCTGTATATTTTTAATGCCCAGTATGAGTTTCGTTTTAAAGTGAAATGGTATCCACGTGACAATATGTTGAGTACTGGCACGTTATAAAAAGCTTACATGTAACTTCATCGAGTATGGAGCTTCTAAAAAGAGCAGTACTGGAAAGAGTCGCTTACAAAATATGTTATATGGTAAATAAACCTTAATGAATGAATAAAAATCACTTTAAAAAAGGCAGGAAATCGTGTTTATTTTAACTTCATGAAATAATTAATTATTTAACTCTACTAAGTTTTCCTATTCAAACTAAAACAGAACTTGGTATTTGTAAAGATTCTAAAGAAACTTGTCGTATTTGTTTCGCAAATCGTGAAAAACTCGTTTCTTTCATATAATTTTTCCTTTACTTATAATAAAAACTTTGCCACGGGTATTCTTTTCGTCTCAATGTAAAAAAACTTCAATTTATATGGATTCCCTGTTTCGCAATATAACGGGAATGAAATTGTGCGCGTAAATAAACTGCCATGAATTTCACAATCCACGTTAAACGTTTTGACAGGCGTACACATTTGCATGGAGTCGTGACCCGCTCATCCGACCGGAAAACTTACAATTAATATTAAAACATGCGCAATAAAATAAAGCCAAGCAGTCGGAAAGTATATGCGTCACTCGAGCAGTGCTTTTGACATTGCTATTATTTTAACAAGAATAAAGAAAGACTTTAGTAATATTCCGGAGCCACGCGGTTTTGTACTTTATTGGATATGTATCAAGCTTGTTTTTAGTCTCAATATTCTATGTATACTTTGAATTTATGTTGAAAATATTTAGCACTACACTCGGTTAAAGATAGAAGGATGCAAATAATATCGCTTTGCATAATATATTCCATACTCACCGTATTAAAACTTGAGCCTGTGTTTTGTAAAATTTAATTAAATTTATAAAAGCTTACTACTAGCTTTTGACCGCGACGTTGTTGGCGTTAATGTAAATCTGTTATATCCTGGAAATGATGAATGTAACTATCTATGTTTGTCAAAAAATGTAAGACGAAAAAATAAACCAGATGCAGTTTCATGCCGGTCCTTCTCGATGTTATTTTTCGAAACAGCGCGGTGTCGCGGTCTGCGTTTTGAACGTTCATAAGCGTCTTCTCAGGGCATAAATTGAATAAAATATGTTGACCTGATAGTGTCTTATAAATCGATGAACGCCGGCTGCACACGCAAGCATGACTCATTGTCACGTTCCGCCTGAGTCGAGCGTGCAAGCGAGGGCGCCGAACAAGCGATAGAGAGGCGCGATCGGCCTAAGCGGTCGGCTTGTGACGCATCTATCGCTCTTCCACTCCATGGGCCGATGCGTCCGAGTCGTTATCACGTAAAATTATTGTCCGTAAGGCACAAAAGCGTAACAAACACGCAAAAAAACTTACATTCGAGTTTATAATATTAGTAAGGACTAAAATACAATTAAATCAAAAGAAATGAACCTCTTCTCTACGATATTTTATAAACGCTAGAAAGATAGGGATCACTTACCATTGCAGTATTGTACGATAGTGGATACCTTTCGGAAAAGTTTCCTCAAGATACTCTTTTATTGCGAGGTAGCAGTGAAACGAACGTTGGCCGCTGAGGGCGAGCCATCTCACTTCCATCCTTCTATCAGTAGCAATCAGCCCGAGTGCATATATGTAAATACGGTTACCCCGACGGACTAAGATTTCTAATGTAATTGACAGGGAAAATAAGATTGTATCTAAGGTTTCAAAGTACATTTTACTTAGCTTAAATTACCGTGCATAGGGATTTTTTTTCTTGATTGTCTTCTTATTCTTTAATTTACTCTCATATGTAATAAAGACATACTACCACACACATACACTAAGTACACTTTAATCTTAGCTGAAAGGTTGAAAAGCAATATGTTATAAACACAAGTAATGTAATTATCGAATATGAGTATTGTTTTAACAAGCTACAGATAATAGAAATGTATAAAAGAGAAGATTTGAAGAAAGAAGATGAGTCAAAGTAAAGACAATTAAAAAATTGAGGTTATACTTTTGAGTTGTAAGCGAATAAATGTAAATTTTACTTTTTATATAAGATAATTTATTATTATTAACCTTAAGTTAAATTACAGAATGATAAATACAAATAGAAGACTAAGAAATGGAAAGCAAATAAAAATAGAATGCACTTGCTGGCAACAAATTATTAAAATTAAGAACAAAGAGAGCGTCAATGATGTAGTTTAAGCCTATGTAAATACGTATATATCGAAATTAATCTATACATATACAAACACCAGTATGAGTACAATATATTTCAGATGGGGCAAATATTAAGAAGGGCTTTGAAAATGTGAGCGGCAACCTTTTTGTGTGAAGAAAAGTGGTGGAGGTAAACACTATGTCAAATAGAGTGATGAAAACACTGGATCTTGTCCGTTCACCAAATTTCAACGTCGTCCAACGTCGGCACGGCCAGTACTTGGATGGGTTACCGTCTGGTAACACCGCGTGACCTAGGCTTGTTGTTGTATTCTTTTAATTAAAATGTTTCCTTGTAATACAAAAGTTTCACTTCTATCCTGTGTCTTTGCGACACATGCTATTTTTTAATGAAAATTCTAAATGCTGAATAGAAAATAAAGATTTAAAATGATGTATTTTTTTTAAAGTTTGAGTTACTTCTTTTTCGAGTAGAGTATTGAAAACGCAGGTTCTCGTCCGATCACCAAAGTTAAGTAACGTTACCGCGGTCAGTACTTGGATGAATAACCGCCTGGCCACACTGTCATGGTGTTAGCTTTTTTTTGTATTTTTTACATTAAAATGTTTCTCTGTAACACAAAAGTTTCACTTCAGTTGTGTGTTTTGTTTTTGCTTGTGCGCCCCTTTTTTTAAAGAACATTCTAGATGATGAATAGAAATAGAAGATTTAAAATGATGTACTAAATATTTTAAAGTTAGTATAAAACAAATAGTATAAAGTATAATAGTATAAAACAAAGTCCCCTGCTGCGTCTGTCTGTCTGTTCGCGATAAACTCAAAAACTACTGTACAGATCTTCATGCGGTTTCCACGCATGGATAAAGTGATTTTTGAGGAACGTTTTGGTATATAATTTGTCAGGGATTTTTTTTATATTCAGTGTGGGACAACGTCTGCCGGGCCCGCTAGTTAAATATAATATAATATTTACTGGAAGAATGATAGAAACCTATAATAATATTGGCAGTTAAAAATAAATATGTAATAACATAATGAAGCTTGTTTCGATTGATATTTTGTAAAAGTTTAATGTCGTTGTCTAAAAAAATAATAAAAACTAATGACATGACGTGCATATTAATGTCGTCGTTTAAATTATAACTAATGATTGTTTACAAATGTGTGTACACATGTATGTATTACAAATGTATTAATTATTTTTAATACAGTGCAATAATATCCATTTAATTATAAACTAGTTTAGAATTAAAAGCGGTCATTAATTTCTAAACTAACCACAGTTTTTATTATGGTAACTAAGCAGCTAATATACATACAGATATAAATACTTAATATAAAAAACTGATAATTATACTCATTCGAAAATAATGTGTCAATTTTTTTTACACAGCAAAATTACTGCACTATGCCTGATGGTAAGCACAGTACAATACAAAAACAATGGCAACCACCGAGTGGCACACTATCCATCGCCGGTCGCCGCTGTCATGCCGGTCTGCGAAAAGCTGGATATGCACAGGCTGATCCCGAAACGCGACCCGCAGAAGCGAATCACTATCACGGGCTTTCTCGCCATATACATGGTGGTTGCGACCCAGTCAGGCTGTAAAACTCTACCACCCCGCTTTCGCCATTGCCTCGTTCGTTATTCAGTAGTGCATGCGCTACGTGCAGGTGAGGTTGGCTCGGGTGTCTCAAGTCTTCGCCGTATGGCACCACCCCTGCGTGCCGGCACAAAGGCTGGTGGTCGGTTCAGGTCGGGCCCTCCCCCGGGGGCCTGACAGTCCATGACGGATTTTTCTCTCCACGTACAAAAAAAAAAAAAAGGGTGTCTCAAGTCTTGCTATTCGACACCCCTTACACCCCAAAATAGTTCAGTAAGTAGTTAAATCAATAGTTTTATTAGCAAGTTTACTAACGTTCCCCCACGAGGTTACTCATTATACTCCTATTTTTAATTGAAATTATAGTCTAATAGGTTATTTTTATGAAGTACTAGCTGACCCGTGCAACTTCGTCTGCATCGAATCGGTTATGTAATTATTTACGACATCACATTAGAAACTTCAAAAATAACAGTATTTCTCCACTATTTAATGGATGTTATTATACATATGAACCTTCCTCTTCAATCACTCTATCTATTTAAAAAAAACGACATCAAAATCCATTGCGTAGTTTTAAAGATTTAAGCATACATAGGGATATAGGGACAGAGAAAGCGACTTTGTTTTATACTATGTAGTGATTACATAAATATGAATATCTTGATTAGACTGTTGTTTTAAATATATAATTAAAAGGCATTGCGAAAGTTATGTCGTAGATATAAAATGATCTTGCAATTCTAAAGCCAACGAAATTTAATCCAACAGGGTTATTTTTAAAATAAAAACAAGAAACGTGATTGCATTGCTTGTTAGGCTGCTTTATTTTTCAGAAATCTGGGGACGTATAATCACACCGAGTTTTACGATTTTACGACAAAAAATTAGTTTATTTTTAACTAGAAGTTAATATGCTACTTCTTATGTTAAACAAGTAGTACATAGTAATAGTTACATTTGAAAATGGTAAATAAAATGGTAAATAAAATGAAATAAAATAAACTATTTTCTGTATCGAAAGTAAAAGGACTTAAATATTTTTAAGTCCTTTTACTTTCGATACAGAAAATAGTTTATTTTATTTCAACTTATACCTACATGTTACTGAAAAAGTTAACCAAAAACGAATTCTTATCATTTGAATATAGAGTGTATGCGGCACTGAAAAGTGGAAGGGACGTAGACAAGCGATCACTTACATTATTACAACAATGACTTGACATTTATTATCATTTATGAAAATAAATTCACGCCTCGTAAAATAAAAGAGAAAAAAATGAATTAAATTCAGTCGGCCGCGAAGGCAACGTGTTTAAGACTTAATTGCGTATTTCATTTTGAGTTAGGGTTGACTCTTTGTTGCAGTTTTATTATAATAATTTGTGTCGATCGCCCCCAGTTCTATGTGTTTTATGTTATCTTGGCCCTACGGTTTGAGCCGTTTGCTGGGTTTAACGGTTCGCATTACCGTTGCCGGAATTTCATGTTAATGTACTGAACAGTTCATGGATAGACATTATCGTTTTAATAATACCCGAGTGATAAATGGTGAATGTCACTTCTTTATGAAATCGAGGCGTCATGCTCTATAATTATACTGTATGTGGGATGAAATAAATTAGGGTATTATTTATTATTCAAATGTCCGTAAATAACTAATCTAAAGTTAACTTGCTATTCGAAAGGGAAACTAAAAGTGAAGGTTATAAGCGCTTAATTACATTTTAGATGCTAAGATTATTGATTAACAAAAACTACTTAACAACAATCGAACGAAGCGATGGTCGCTCAGTGATTAGCGTGTTCGGACACCGTGTCGATCAACGTAGGTTCGAATCTTTGCGAATGAGACAGTGCTTTCTGTGAAAGAAACATCGTATAAAACCGTAGCATAGAGGTAGGATTTATTTTAAGCGCGCCTAGCTAGCAACCATCATCAAGTTGAAAGTCTTTCACCAAGTGCCTATTGGTTTAGCCTGTGTACTACTATCCTTGAGGAAATCGTCATGTACTACACTACTACATTTAATACGTTAATTCACCAACCACATTAAGCACTAAGATATCATTGCTTCAGACCATATATAACATATAGAGTGGTAGATCCACGGTGAAGCTATTATTGGTTTCAGCATGAATGGGTCGGCTCGCCCGGGGTAGTACCACCCTCTCATAGAAAACCGACGTGAAGTAACAATGTTTGGATTGTTGCGTTTCGATCGGTCAGTGATAGCGTCAGAGGCTCACCTCCCTTCTCCTCTCCTCTCATCCTCACTCCCTTTCCCCCAAACACAGGCTGGCAACGCACTTTCGACTCCCCTGATGTTGTTAGTGTCTATGGACGGTGGTGATCACTTAACATCAGGTGATCCACAAGTTCGTTTGCCAGTTATGACATAAAAAAAAAGAAAAAACATTTCCTGGCAGTTTTCACGGCGATCAAGTGAACAGTACAGAAGTTTATGTACTGTATTTCCACCTAGTTGCAAGTTATATTAAAATGGATAGCATCAAATTTGTCTCTATGAAAACCACTTCTCACATATTTCTTAATGATCGTTCAAATACTTTTCGAAAACATTATTCTCAAATATACATATAATATATCAACACCATTTTTTTTACATAGCTTTAATTTAACGTCTATATTAGTTCTACTATACAAGTTACATAGGGAATAAATAATATTAGCTATATATATTGTTTTACGTTTCTTTTACCCTTAAGACAGAAAATAGTTTGCTTTTTGGAACTTATACCTACGCATTCCTAGCAAAATACAAGTGGAAAACAATAACAAAACAGTTCTGGGTCACTCCCACAGCTCTAGTACTTAGAAAAAATATTACATCAAAACAATCTATCTTCTCGTTTATCTAATTGTTTTTTTTTTATTTCATTCTCATACCCAACTACGATGGTTTCGTGACCGCGTCCAGTTTGTAAGGTTTAACACCTTGTAAATCCTAACATAAAATATACAATGTTGTAACTATTGTTTCGGGGTGGCCTTACATTCTTGCTTTTCTTTCATTAACACTAACCACGTTGTAAAACGTTATGTTGGTTTTATTTCAATAGAAAAATATAGTGTAACAAGATAAATTCATTACATCATTTATATTAATGAAGAGTCGAGTTTTTTTTAGAAACAAACGAATTGGCAATCATTTACTATGATAAAATTACTTAAATATCCTACCATTTTTCTTTAATAATTATAACATGCTTAAGCGTCGTATTACCTAGAAAAAAAAAGAACATTACATAGGATATAATTGGTATAAGTGTAAGTATGATAGTTTTATAGATTTAATGTTTGAACGCGTTTATTTTTTATAATTTTTTTTTTATGTCATAGGTGGCAAACGAACAGGTGGGTCACCTGCTGGTAAGTGATCACCACCGTCCATGGATACTAACAACACCAGAGGAGTCGCAAGTGCGTTGCCATCTTTTGGAAGGAAGGGTTAGGGGAGGGAAAGGGAGAGGAGAGAGGAGAGGGGAGAGTAGGTGGGTCTCCGGCGCTCTCACTGACCGAACGAATCGCAACAACGCAAGCACTGTTACTTCACGTCGGTTTTCTATGAGAGGGTGGTACTACCCCGGGCGAGCCGACCCATTCATGCTGAAACCAATAATAGTTTCAGCGTGGCTCTACCACCATTACAATTCTTTAATAGGCCTGCGGTACTACCACCCTCTCACAGAAACACCCACGTGAAATAACAGTGCTTGAGTTCTTGCGTTTCGTTCGGTCAGTGAGGGCGCCGGAGGCCTACCTCCCCTTGCCCTATCACAGTTTGGTAACGCACTTGCAACTCTCGTAGTGTTGCTAGTGTCTATGGGCGGTGGTGATAACTTACCATCATTACTTCGTAATCAGAAATCCGGTGAAGCAGTTAAGATCTTGCTAGGTCAATAACGTAATCGGTTAGAGAAAAAAAAACAACTTACCATTAGGTGACCCGCCTGTTCGTTTGCCAACTATAACATAATATAAAATATACATATCAATCAGTGAATAGTTATGTAGCAAGTTTATTGAGGAAGGTTCTAAGCTATATCACTTCATACTGCAGCCCTAATGAATGAAGCATTTACTATAAACATCAACCAATTGGCAAGACGTATGTAATGTTTAATCATTCTTGAAATATTTTAATTTTTTGTAATTCACTATTTTATATGTAATAAGTAAATAATAATGAAAAAAATATAATGTAATTCTACAATTGACAAATGTATGGAATGAATAGGCACGTACGTTCCAATGATAGGTTGGAGCTTCGATCCCCGCATATGACTTATATTTGTGTAATAAGTTTAACTGTCGATTATATGTTCAGGTATATATTCATATATTTATATTAGTTGTAGAGTGACCATAATATAATGCTTAGTTTAAATGAAATGATCGCGTTTGAAATTATGTCCATATATTACAAAATATATTTTCATAGGGTTGAAACCGCAAGGTACAGTTAGTACAATTTTAAGGGTGCAGTAAAAGGGTACTGTGGGCCGGGCTTGTTCCAAACGAGAAACTGACAAGAGTATATACAGTAACTTAACAGTAGATTGAATTTCTAATTATTTTTTATTGGTTCTCTTGTTACGTGCAGTTGTTGGGTGCTAACTTTACAGCGCAGATAATGGCGGGTGGCAATCGGGTTCTGGAGCGACGATGTAACTTGAATCTGAACATAGTCAATTATAAGGTCTACCTTGCTATGTATGTATGTATTACCTGTGGCTCTCCTCGCGTTAAAGTAGATTTAATTTATTATTCTGGAACAGTACATTTTTAATGTCATTTCCGTATCCGTGTTCATTTGAATAAAAAATTAATAAAATTTCATGATTATCGGTGACGTGAAAGCGTAATAAACAATCAAATTCACTTTCGCATTTATAATATAAATAATATCTAATTTTTACTTATAACATGTAAATAAAATATTATAACATTTTATTTACTTTGGTATCTTACTATTCTGATTTGTACTTTTCTGTTATTATGTAAAAATCTGCAATAGTAAGAATTATGCTAGAAATGTTTAAAATAGGACCCTATACCGTAATACTAGTATAATAATATATAGTATCTTTCACAATTTCTTCATATCAGATCATCTATGGAATATGATTTAATAATTCGAAGCAAGTAAATGTCATTTTACGCGTTAACATATTCTTCATATTTTCGTATATCATCTTAATAAAATATCAAGGCTGACTACCCGTTACTAGGTACCAAAAGTATCGCGACAATCTTGTTCGTATCAATATTACATTTAAAAAAATTGTGAGGCTATATTTATTACTTGTTTACGCGAAAACTGCTCAACTGATTTTGATGAGACTTTATATTAATTAATATGGCTTATAGATTAAAATAACACATACCTACGTCATTTGGAATGACATTGTTTCAATTTACTACTATATAACGAAAACTGACAAGGTGACAAAAATATTGCCATCTGATTGTTATTTCGCCGTGCACTGGATCAAGCTTAGGTTTAATACCTCAGAGTGGAGCTTTCGAGCATGTTGCTACCGCGATACAGTGATACTGAAAATTTCCACTCACTAGCTTAATTAACTTAGTAAGATTCACGTTGTTGCATCCAAGGCAACAGCCCAAGGTGAGGTTCCACCCCTTTGGCACACTTAATCTTTTTGTCAAACAGTTGAGCACCATAAGCGCACGTCCCATTAGTCCCGTGAAGTTGTGAAGGCCCATCAGGTTAATAGCATCAGCCAGTTCGAAAAAAAAAATGTATAAAGATGTCTGTAGCCTTCTATATGTTTATAACAAATTCCTAGTGAAATAATTGGTCACCACTGCTCTAGAGACGATAGAAACTCATAGGCACTAGCATTCCTCAGGTGACAATTTAATGTAAGAGGCCCGATTTACAACAGTACTTTCCCGTGAAAGTCCAGCAGGGAACCCTAACAGTTTTTTTGTGTAGGTGTAAATCTTAGAACACGTTTACGATGTTTTGTATTTGTAGTTCGTGCGATAAGAGAAGGCGGGTTTTTCTAATCGATCCGCTTATCGCAAAGTAATATTACTTTGAGCAAAAAAATGTACTAGCGTCGACTGTGAGTTGTTATGACACTTATTGCCATACACGCTCAAAAATCTGTTAAAGTAACTTGTTTCAGAGCGCTTTTTTATATCATAGAAGGCAAACGAACAGGTCGGTCACCTAATGTTAAGTGATCACCACCATCCAGCAACACCAAGGAAGTTGCAAGTACGTTGCCAGCCTGTGTTTGGGAGGAAAGGGGAGGAGGAGGAGGTAGGGAAGTTGAGCTTCCGGCGCTTTCACTGACCGAACGAAACGCAACAATGCAAGCACTGTTACTTCACGTCGGTTTTCTGCGAGAGAGTGGTACTACCCCGGGCTAGCCGACCCAATCATGCTGAAACCAGTAATAGCTTCAGCGTGGCTCTATAACCTACAAAAACTGCTACGTATTTCAGCATCAGAATCAAATTATTCTCTTCGTTTTTTCATATTATGTAATAGCAAACAGTTATGCAGTCAAACTTATTTGAAGTGGTTGTTTTAGATTAGATATCTCCATAATCGTTCTTAATAGAACCGCAGTACTTGAGAGTGCTTTTCTTGAGGACTAACTTTGAACACCTTATGTACCAGTGTATGTTGCTAAACGCATCCTTCGAAGCTAATATGTAGCAGAAGTAGGTGGGTGGTACTTCTGTTGTCTAACTTTACATAGGCTCTCATGTCGTAGTGTTTACAGATCGATATTACGCCGACGAATGTTAACTGGAATTCGTCTCTTAAGGGGTTTTTGTTTCGAACTGTAAGCCATTGACTGTGAAATATATTCTTTCTAACTAATATTATAAATCCGAATATGAGTCTCTTTGTTTCGGTTTCACGTCTTCACTATTCATCCAATCATCATGAAAATTTGCAAGCACGTCATTGAGTTTACATAAAATAACATAGGGAGCCTTTCATACAGAGAAAAGTACTGTTCCCGAGAGCAAGGTTAAATATACATCAATACGAGCGAAGCTGTAGGCAAAAGCTGTATTAAAATATTTTGTACGTTATATTATAAGGTTACTTACATGATTGTAACATTAACCATTTGGCATACATATCGTGGCTGTAACACAGAGTACGTTATATAAATAGAGGTCGCACTCGTTCTTTCCAATCAGCGCCTCTATAATATGAGTTTCGAACTAATATTGTTGGTTCTAATGTACATTTATAGCTATGTATGTATGCATATAGCGGTAATGCGTAAATCGTATACAAGTTTTTGATCATTTTAATTTGTAATAAATATATTCATCGTAAGGCATATCTAAATCCAAGTATGTATATGCAGGAGTCAATGTTTATAAGTAGAACCGGAGATAGATAAAATTGTTTGTGGGAGACAAGAAAATTTAAGGGAGCACACTCTCGTAACAGATACGTAAACAAAGTGAATGAAAACAAATATTTGAAAGTTGTCAGTTTGAAATGTCAAAATTAATTGTCGTCCACCATCTTTTGTTATCAAACTTGCCAAAAAAATTATATGGCAGTGCCATCTAGAGAGTGGATTGATAACCAAAAATAGACGAGCCTTTTCCATACAAATCCGATTCTGAGAAGTGCTGTACGATGAACCTTTCTTCTATAATTTTTGTTTTAGCTTTTCTCAAACTAAGTATAAGTAGGGCTTAAAGGAGTTGTGTAGAGACTTATTAAATGCAAAGTATTTGTTGTTACTAAATACAGTTCTAGAGAAAGTTATGTCGAACGATTCTCGTATGTAACAGGCGTTTACACGTTTTTGAGAGAAAGTCCCTTTAATCGTGCCATGGATTATCGGCCAAACTGTTCATTCTACGCTTTATGAATAGTTAAAATAGGAGATATAATTTAGAGCAGAACTATTGGCTTCAACTTTCCACAATGCTTGTATATATTGTGCTATTACTTTAAATATAAATGGTTGTCTCATATTATCGTATACAGTCAATAATATAATTTAAATGAAAAATTGAGGCTAATATTTTATTTACACAAAACATGGGTATGTTTATTTTATACACATTTTTCTGGGGTGTAAGGGGTGTCGAATAACATCATAAGACTTGAGACACCCAAGCCAACCTCACCTGCACGTGGTTGCACCCTGCTGAATAACGAACGAGGCAATGGCGAAAGCGGAGTAGTAGGGTTTTACAGCCTGACTGGGTCGCAACCACCATGTATATAACGAAAACGCCCGTCATAGTAATTCGCTTTTGCGGGTCGCGTTTCGGGATCAGCCTGTGCATATCCACCCTTTCGCAGGCCGGTATGACAGCGGCGGCCGGCGATGGATACTGTGTCACTCGGTGGTCGCCATTGTTTTTGGATTGTACCGTACTTACCATCAGGCACAACGTAGTCATTTTGCCGAGCTCCAAGAAAAAAACATAATAAGCGTAAACTATATACCTTTTCTAAGTGCAGAAAGACCGCCTGATGTATTTGAAGCGAGCCTGAGTTTGCGAATGGGCTGGAAAGTTCGGTCAACGAAAACATTATGATGAAATAAGACATGGTGGGCTTTTAACAACCACCGCCTTATTAATTAACACTCTTAGGCTAAAAGTTATTCACCAGGCACCTATAGGAGAGTTCCGAGAGCTACACTTAAAATACTGCCCCTCATTAGGCTTAGTTTGTTCACCATTTTAGATTTCATCGTTATTTAAGATCATATGACATTGTATTTAAACACTAAAACCAAAAAGCATAAAAACATAAAAGCTTACAATAAATAACTTATATAAATAAATTGTTTTCAAACTTAGGCCATGCCACTAAATCCAGACCTTTGCCATAACAGCCATGAACAGTAAAACAACACTTTTAAGGGCGTCGTGAAATTTTTGATGTCCACACGGTCAAGATTTAAGGTGTGCGGTCACAGTAATAGAACATTTTTCATTTATATGTATGTTTGAACAATGAAAATATTTTTGGTAATTGTACTTTCATAGTAATTTTTGAACACGAGGTTATACTATGGAAATAGGAAATAAATTAGAACGGTGTCCATGTGGTTGTTTAATGATCTCTATAGTCCTAAAAACAATTAGTATAGTCGTATGGTAGTTATTGCTGCCTTGCTGAGTGTTGTGGGTTCGATTCGGTAGGAAATCAGGAATTCGGTATCCTAACTCTACCCTTCCTATATATTCTTGATAATTGAATGTACGAGTATGTCCGTAAAAACTTTGAAAACCTGCATTTTCTAAATACTAGAAACTGTAACAAATTGGTCGTTCCATGTTTCAGACAAATAATAATAATAATAGTTTCTTAATAGTATTAGGTTTTACAATAAAGTCCCAAAACATATTACCGATTTGCCTGACTGTAAATTTAAGCGCCATGTCAAGCGGGTTTTAGTGTCTAAAGGCTATTATAGAGTGGATAAATATGTGAACGATTGAGATATATGGAATTGACTCCTCTCTGTGCATCCACTAAAAACGGTATTGTAACGTATAGTGTATTCCAAATATATATATGTTAAAAAGATGTACCCGATCGAGTTTCTTGCCGGTTCTTCTCGATGACTGGGTTGTTTTCCGAACCGGTGGTGGTTTTGACGTTCATAAGCGCCTTATTAGGGCTTAAACTGAATAAAGTATTTTTGATTTTGATTCCAATACATAAACAATTATTTCTGTAATCGAAAAATGTATTATTTTGAGACTGGTTGTACTTTATATCTATTCAGTGTATTTTCGTAACAATTTTTATATCAACTATAATATTTTCTAATTATTGCCATTATACTAAGGCAGTGATAACATTATCAATCTTTTGATGTTTTCTTTTTTCGAAATATATACGCTATTTACCTGGTAAGGTCTTAACAGCTTCACCGGACTACTAAGGCGAGCACTTAATGCACTCAGACGATCCTTTGATGTTTTCATTCTTAGAGAATTGTAGACTTACTGACAGTGTAAAGAGACTTTACTAAATAATAAAATGTATCATGTGTAAATTATAATTCGTAATACTTTAAACTCGTTACATATCAATTTAAGCGAGAATTAAATCTATAATTTCCGTTGCAACGTATATCATCCGAATTGATTGAAGGGCTCTTTGTTTTCAGCTTGTACTTTTGTCAATATTAATTAGTTCCTTATGAAAAAGCATTACGTTATGCCTTGATAACACTGTGAAAAATTCTCTATCTGTTTGTAAAAGTTTTGTCAAAATCGGTTTAGTAAACAGTAATTAATTCGGATACACAAAAGACACTGCAGTTCTATCTATATGTATCTGTTAAAGCAGTTATTTATTTTACATATCTTGTGTAAATTGTTCGTTCATTTTTTTTGCCTTAATTCTGTAAATTTCCAAAATAATTAATGTATTACAGTCATGTTCAATCGTTTTGGCCGCTCTGGATACAGCCATAGTTCGGGCTTGAGCATTTTATAAAACAAAGTCCTCTGCCGCGTCTGTCAGTCTGTCTGTTCGCGATAAACTCAAAAAGTACTAAACGTATTTTCATTCGGTTTTCACCAGTAGATAACTCACGAGGAAGTTTTAGTTAGGTATATAATTTAACTAGATTTTTTTTTATTATCATGGTGGGATAACGTGCGCCAGGCCCGCTAGTTTGTTGTGTCTATATTGATATTTATTTGTCTTTTCTTATCTCCATATTATAAATGTAATATAATACGTATTTACAATTAAATTAGTGTTTTGCGTAGTTGTAATCAGAGCGACCAAAAAGTTTGGCACGGACTGTACATACTTTTCAAATATCTAATACCTATATATATTACTAATACAGTTAAGTAAACTAGTGGGCGCCCAGTGGTCGACATTCGACCATAGTTCATTGATTATTTTGTTTGAATTTTATTAGGGTTAATATCATTGTTGAATGTAGAATGAAAAAGGGTAATTGGAACGTAAGAGTAAAATAATACATACAGTCGAGCATAGCAACCTCCTTCACAACCTTTTTTTGAAGTCATTTATTGACAGATGTCAAAATGTCTTTCTTATTTACATGTGTGTATATGTTGTGTAAAATTGAAGCATTAGTGTGAGTAATGCATATTTTAATTAATTTAATGTACTTCTAATGCATTTTATATAAAATAAATAGCTTTCTGCACTTCTCCTACATATAAACTTTAATTATGCCAAGTTTCACGTTCATCCGTTCGCGCATTTCTCTAAAAAAGGGATACAAAGTTTGGGCTTCACGTAATTAATATATAGATATACGTAAATATCTAACTTAAGCTATTGTTACTCCAAACATATACAACGAATGTGTAAATATTAGAATTGACAATAACCGATACACTTGATTCCTTACAAAGTTCAAATGAAACGAGAAACAACAAGAGTAATTTCAAATACAATAAGCATTATGTACTTCAAAGAAATTGTATCAAATCAAAACAATATTCACATTTATTTTATAACGCTATAAAACTACTTTGTATTGATTACGTGGCTCCGTTATTTTATTTTGAACAAGAAAATATTGTATGGAAATATGTATCAATTTGGAAAACACCTAATGACTTTGATACTATATGTATACTGGAGCGATATTCGTTCAGGTGAAATAAGATTATTTAGTAATTTCAATTATTTATCACAAATTTTATCATTATCACATTTCTATTTATATACTTATCCGGTGTTATTACAAAAAAATTAAATAAGTATTGAACCCTGGCATTAAAAAGGTCTCATATTAAATGCACCGCGGTCGCTGAATGTTCGCCATCTTGCTCTTTTATCTCGCTTTGGTTACGTTAGATTAGACTTGTGATAAAGGATAACGCAAACTTGCCTCGGGCGAGCGCGGTGCATTTATTAGGAAACTTTTTTAAACCAAGTATTTAATACTTATTAAACTTTTTTGTAATAACACGGTAAAAATTAAATGTAAAATTATTAAGATATGTTTTAGCTCATATCTTCCTGGTTTAATGAGATTTTTATTTATTACTTAATGATTTTGTTTATGTAACATTCGCAAATAGTTTTTTTTAGTGTATTGTATAGTTTAACAAATAAAGCACAGTCTTATAATTTTTTTTGGTTGTGCAGTTGTTAAAACTATGCTTGCAGCATCTTATACCTTGGTGTTGTTATTGGATTTGTTTGTGTATTTGTCTCTTTAGTATGCACAGTAAAATAAATATCCTATATTGAATATGTATCCTTGTGATAAATGCAAAATTATACGTCGGCCTTAGACAATCCTAAGCAAAGCAAAGACAGTGCTGGCTCTGTATATATTATCACAACATTCTTACGAGTGAATCTATGGAGAAACATGCACATTTTTGTTTACATTATAGCCGGAATATTGTCTGAAAATGCCCTTTAGCACCAAATATTCATCAATGCTCTGCTATCGCTCTGTTCTTATGAAGTACGTTATCAATGACTTGATTAAATATTGTACTGGGACTAGGACGAATAATATTTCATAACTAGTACAGACGGTATTGGACGGGCGAGAGACGAGGGGCGAGCGATTTTGGGAAACTTATTACCTGTCATAAATGTGAAATATGTATATTATATTACGAATCAAATACGAATATTTTCTGCTACTTTATTAAAGTACTATCTGTTACTTCAACTGCGTGGAATTTAGCTAAACTTTTTTTTTTCTCGAACTGACTACGCTATTGACCCGGCAGGGTCTTCACAGCTTCACCGGACTACTAAGGTTGGCGCTTAAGGCACACAACCGATTTGGATTTTAGGTAACATACACAAGGGTGCACGCACACCTCGGCTTGGGCTGTTACCTGGAAAAAGACGCGTCTGTCCTAGCTAACTATTCTAAGCTATTCATACATATATACATTTGTGAACCATACAATCGAAATTGCATGATTCACAAATGAATACATGTATATCAGAATGAAACTAACTAAAACTATTCGATTCAGTTCGATGAGGGAAAAAAACAAAACCCTCCCACCATGTGTATATATGTGCACGTGTGTGAGAGAGATGATCTCATATGTGTGTTCAAGTGATGTAGGTGAGTCACTGTATCGCGATAATAATATCTTGAGGGCTCCGCGCAGGGACGACCTAGGCTTGAGATATTACTGAGAACCGCGATGTGTGCGGGAGCTAAAAAGGATCGATTACAAAAGCGCGGGCGCAACACACATTTAATAAGATCGAATTTAAATTTACTTAACGGCGACGGCGCCGAAATCTAAAAATAGACATAACAAGAATTATTATTATTGAACGGTCGTTTTTAGGGGAAGAAATACGCGATTTACTCTATCTTATATGAGTTATTTATTTTGAACGGCGGCGCGAGCGAGCCGTTGTAGTGTAGCCGCGATGGCTGGAAACCTATGAATTGCCGTAACGGAACCTAGAAGAGGATTTCGGGCGGTCTCTTCGTACGCCAAGATCTCCGAGATCTCGTGAAAAATGAGTAATTGACCTGCATAGTCAATACTCGATAGGGAGAAGGAATAGGCGGGGTGATCCTGTGAAGGATTAGCCGCCGGCGGTTTGGGAATGGGCTGGGACGCGGGCTTAGGAGCCCACGATTTAGCTAAACGCGCGCGGTTCTGGAACACCGGTTCTTTAGTTTATTATATTTGCACGTAGCCCTAAAATAGAAGTAGCCTAAGTTACTCCTTGTAACATCAGCTGTCTGCCATTTCAAATCCGGTGGTAATTGGCTTTTGTATTTATAACAACTAATTTTAAATAGTAACATTTGATAGGAAGATAATTTGAAAAGACTTTAAATTTGAAAGATTTGAACACAAAAGGCATTCATTAATAAAATATTGTTTTACAGTTAATTGTTGGGACAAGTTAGACTTCTGGTGAGTACGTTTTTACCGGAATATTTGTTGAGATGTCTGTGGTTTAAGGAAATGTGAAGTAAAACGTGAAATATCATTTCGTTCAGATTTTATTCATAACTACTTATACCTGCGACTTCGTTTGCCTCGTTTAATATTTTAACAATATATTTTATATTAAAAGAAAAAATATAAGCACAACACTTCACTTCTTCACGACAAGAACACACATTGGTGAACGCTTAATGCTTATAAAATCATATTTTCTCAAAACTTTAACAACTTTATATTAAGTAAAGCTAAGCTATCTTGATATTTTTTTTAGATAAGGACCAAGTGTCTAAGAAATGAAATTAAAATAATTATCGAAATTTGCACAGTACTTTTTAACTAATGCGCGCATAATGCCAAACCTCTATCATTTTACTTGTATAAATTAAGATGTTTATTAGGATAATTTCTATTGCTAATTATGCTTGCTGATTATGAATTATCATTATTACAAGTATTATATTTACAATAGAACAATTGCGTATATGCCTAGAAAGATTCAAAGTAAAAAAATGTTATCTAAACTAGCTTTTGCTCGTAACATCACTCGAGTTAATGTAGGTTTGACATATTCCTCGGGAACAGTACTTCTTTCGGGATATGTCCTTTTTAATATCCCTGACAGCGTGAATGCAAAATTTCACAAATATTGGTTGCGTAGTTAAGGCATGAATGCGTAATAAACAAACCCACTTTCACTTCTCAAATATATTATTATTATTAGTATGGATTTGAAGTTCTGATAATGATTGTTCATTTGTAATAACTATAAATCAATATATTATCTGTATTTACAGGGAACCAGATCTTGAATTGAATGCCAGGAGGTCAAATGATCATAGTTATAGTAACACCAAAGACAGACCATATTACCGGCACAGTCGTGGACCAGCGATCAAAAAGTAATTTTGAATTTGCTACGTCAGATAACGTTGAAAAATAACCAGTTATATATTTTCTACTTAAAAGAAATCTATTATATATGTCATAGATTAAAAGACAATGAAGCGATGAATTTAGACACATGCATACAGTTATTATTTTCTGTGGATGATTTTTATGCGAATATAACTAAACTAGTGGTTGAAATTAAACCATAATAAGGAGTACAAAGTTATTCTTCACATGCAAATAAATACATATTATTTGCAATGATACAACACTGTATTGATTATTGTACAAATATCATAAATGTTAGAAGTAAGGCTCAGATAGGTCGCGAATTTCATGTATCAGGCAACAGCCAAAGCCGAGGTGTGCCGCGCACCCTTGAGCTAGTTGTCAAAATAAAATCGGCTGAGTGCCTTAAGCGCCCGCCGTAGTAGTCCGGTGAAGCTGTTAAGACCTTGCTGGGTCAATAGCGTAGTCAGTTCAAAAAAAAAATTAGCAGTAAGGAACAGGATGAATACAGACTTTATAAGTTCGTTGGTATAGAAGACAAATAGCTATCTAATTTTTTTTCTTATTTTTTGTTTTGATAACACTTAAACGTAACTTTTAGTTTAGTATTTAGTTAACTTCGGGAACACTTCGGTTGACTTTTTAAAAAGACTACAAGTCGATGTTAGACAATTTATTATAATAATATCGATATTAGACATGAACTATATAACTTAATACTATTACAATCGATTTTAGACTTCCTATTCTACGTGTGTATCCTACGAGAGTCGATTCAAGACTTGTATCCTAATTTTTTTATTATAATCATGTTATAAATGCTGAGCTAGCGTCTATCTTACATCCCATACGGGGAACGCTAGGCAAGCTTAGCTTAGTTTA
Organism: Antheraea pernyi; assembly: GCA_015888305.1. Classification (NCBI taxonomy): domain Eukaryota; kingdom Metazoa; phylum Arthropoda; class Insecta; order Lepidoptera; family Saturniidae; genus Antheraea; species Antheraea pernyi. The sequence continues at coordinate 249,154 of MU159081.1, read as the reverse complement.
GGCATATGTAGAGAGTCTATGGGAATATAAGTAGCTCATCAATATTTATTAAACAAAAAGAGAATTGGTTTACAGACAGAGGAGGAAGATGTACTTAAATATTCTGTCTCAGCCTATTTATATATAGATAGTAGTAAGTATTATGTACGTTGGTAGAATATTTTTAGATGACCATATCTTTATTATAATATGACTGACTAAAGAAAAGAGTGTTAGCAACTTGTTTCGTGATGATTTGATAATAGAAACTAAGATTATCAATAGCCTATCAGTTACAGTATTGTCTTTGAATAGTATTGGGCATAAATAGTTTAAAAGACTAACTGATTCCTGACTCAATTAGTGGTAAAGAAGAAGCAGAAAAACATGTAAGAGTCAAACATCTACATCCAGTATTACGTACTCGTTACCAAGAATTCAATAGAGATAGAAACATAAATAATGAACGTGGTTCCGTTCGGGAAGAACATAAACGTGATAGAGAACGTGCCTTACGTTATGGTCATGACCAGACGCGGGGAGCTGAATTGTCGCAAAATAGACCACAAAGCCGTTTGAGGAACAAAAATGATCGGCCAATATTGAGGTTTGTGAATAATTCTTTTCAATTGTTAATAATTATTGAATTCCATCATTCTGTTATTGCCAGCAAGAGTGATTGGAGCTGACGGTAGAATTGTTTTCCTATTTATTCTGCACTAAGATAAAATTCTTAACAGATACTGACATATAATGCACTATATAAACTGGTTAATTTAGAACGACGAGATTTACAGTTATATACAGAAGTAAGTAAGAAGAAGTCTGCTTGGTGTTTGGGGTTTTTATAGGCTCGACGGGCGAGGTACCACCACTCTCAAGTTGAAAATCCCTTGTAAAGCATCTATAGGTGTGCTCTAACTAGACCCTCTGTAGGTTTAGCGTGATTACCATCTTAAATTACATCGCAATCTAATATCAGGTGAGATTAGGGGCAAAAGCTAAAGATAAAGCTAAAGCCTATGATATTTAAAACAATTTCCTTAATAAAATTGGTAAACAGTGAAAGAAGGAGTTCTTAAAATACGGACTTTACTTTAAGGAGGTCAAAGATTAACTGATTTCGAAGGTGTAGGCGATGCTAAATTCCATCAGGGATATGAAGAGTTATCAAATAATGTGAGTTTAAAATATTTCTATGACTATCTAATACGATATAAAATTTTGTGTCATCATCGATCATGTGAATTCTTTAAAAGTGTGAAAATATGAATCTGAAAATTTGCAAGATTTTTTTTCTTATTTCCGCCAATAGTTTAAAATGTAGCCAATATTTAATATTTTTGTATTTTTGTATGTTCCTATTTGAAAAATGTGCATCTAATTTTATGAAATGATTAATTGATTATTACTAATATTATTCATTAGTAGTGTTGAGTGAGCATAGTAATTTGAATTGGTCGTTTCGTGTATTTTTTACGTTACTATTAATATGGAACTGACTGAACCGATACAACTTGTTACAAACCTTTGAATTTTCTATTTGTTTAAGGTCAACTCGGATAACGCCTATGTATTTAATGCAACAATCTCCTGAACAGTAAGTATAATGTATTTTTTTATAGATTGTACATATTCTTTTTTCGAGCTGTATCTAAAATGCATGTCTCGGACACTTATGCACAGCGTTTTGTATAGAAGCTATATTATATTTAACATTGCCTCGGTTTTTATATATCTAGAAGCTTATAGTCATTTAGCATTTGATTTTTCATTATTTTTTTATAAATTTACAGGACTACAGCAAAGCCTAAAGATGAAGTTTTAAAACTAGAAGAACTTAGCCCTTATTTTGTGAGTAAAGAAACAATATCGAATAACGATTCTATTTATAGCTAACACAACACCTGTTATTCTCTAAACTCAATCTATGATACCTAAAATAAGGAACTTTAATATATTAATTATTGCTAAGCTAAAGCAACCAATATCCATAACGATATTGCCTCAACTCCAGAGTATTAAAAAGTAACATTTTATTGATGAAAGAAAGGTTAAAGAGCGTACACCCACTTTATTAAATCTACTAGATTTGTAAATTAAGGTGTATTATTTGAATTTGATAGCTATTTTATAGTGTGGCAATGACGTTATACAACTTATCTGTGTTAGTCAATGATTAGCTTTTTAGTTATAATATCATTGGTTTTAGTTAACTATTTAGAATTAAAACAAATATTACTAAAGGCACACACATAATAACGAAATTACACTCGGATGCCCAAATTTTTGTAACGAATCCTTAAAAATTGAAGTCCTGAGAAATTAATTAATCTATGTTAAAATATAATGCGCTCCATTTTTAGATCACCCGACAAATGGAACATATAATGGCTAACTTTTCAAATGCAAATTCTACTGTAGAAATTGTTGGCCGTACAGCTGCGTACAACGATATAGTGCTGATCAAGATAACCGAAAAGAATCAAGAGGATGGACCTGCCTTTAGGGCAGAAGAGGATAAATATATAGTCGATAAGCCGGAGAAGAAAATAATTTTCATAGTACACGGTCTCAATATATTAGGCATTCACAATTTACAATGCTTATCTAATGTAACGGAATTTTCAACACTTGTTTCATATTATTTAGAACACTTGGATAAGTTTGATATATTTTTAATACCCCTGGCCAATCCGGACGGGTATGCGAGGAAGGTGAGTTATAATATATAATTGATTTCCGTATAAAGCAGAATAAGTACCACCTGGCTAACGATTCACTGAAATTAGAGAGGCTATTAAATTCTTACAGTGATAGAAAAGCATAAGTATATGAACTAGCTGCATCACGTGAAGATAGATCGTTAGATAGAATATCTTGATATTTTTGGAAAAAGATACAAATATAGAAACTGAAATGTCATTAGAGATAAAAAATTGTTTTACGCACCGTGACGTCTCGTGGAGTGTGCTTCTTTCTTATAATACCAAGCCTTTCAAGCTAACGTCGAGAGATATTTATGCAGGCCGGTATGATATCTATGATCAACTACGGATTATTTTATATTTCGGCGACGGCCGCGTTGCCTGGGTTCAACTGCGGTTGCCATCAGGCACAATGCTATTATTATGCCGTGCATTAATGATAATAAATAAATAACATAAACGTCCAAACTCCGTGCTCTTTTCACTAACAGCCTATTAGTATTGACCATTAAGACTGCAGTCCTTTTGAAATTCGTAATATACAGGGTTCGGTAACCATAAACCATCAAGTCGATTTTATGACTAGTGGTTATTGTATAAAAGAATGTGTATTAATTCTCCAATTAACACATTCCCAGGAATTATTCTGGAACAAAAATATATCGCCTCAAGCTGCTTGCCCCGGCGTAAGCCTCGACCGTAATTTTGATGTCGCTTGGAACACATCAAAGTCGATCAGTTCGTGCAGTCCAATATATGCCGGTTCTAACCCTTTCTCTGAGCCGGAAGCGAGAGCAGTTCGTGACGTTTTACACCATTTTAGTCATAAAATCATTGCTTATATACACGTACATGCTGGTAGTTATGATGAGCATACTTATAAGGTAATGGTTCATTGTTATAACTTACTAATTAAACTATTAAATAAGAAATTCTAAAGGGAAAGGAAGGAACATTTCACGTCAAGGTTATTGTGCAAAACGTGGACTAGAAATAGGACATTTTTTACGTACTACCTCGATTGGTCTTGGAATGATCGACACAAATGGTATGAAAGAATTATATTATGACTGGTTCTTTTGTTGATGAAGCCGAGTGGTGATAATTGTGTCCGATTAAATTACGGCCACCATAAAGTAGATGTTACAACTGCCATAATGGCGAATAAACATACTCAAGCATACCTAATCTGGTCGCGTTCCAGGATTAGTCGTGGTATATCCAGTAACATAGTATACACAGGCATACTGCTGGGGATGCGTGATAAAACAGACGGCTATATAAGAAACGTATATCAATTTAAGTTGTAGTTGCGGTACATATTTACGTAATTATTTTACCTTTCCTATGCCTAGCAAATAATCCTAGAGATATCAAGAAATATAATTCTCAACCTACCCACACAAAACCTAGATAGATCACAGAAAAAAAATGGTTTAATTCATTATAGTAACTCAAATAGGTAGATATTTAATAAATCTGATCGTAACATATTCTAATTGTTTTAAATGGATGTAGGGTGAAGCAGTCCTCTACCCCAAGGGATACACAGACGCACAAACAGATGACGATAAATATTTAGATCTGAGAGGCGAAATTGACGAAGCAATGAAGAACGCTAGCTTCAAAATAACATCAGTCACTGTTGATACCTTATACAACTGGTATGGGAAGGTGTCTGGGAGTAGCGTGGACTACGCTTCTACGGTAATTATTGTTCCATTTTAAAAACATATCTCTGTTTATGAAGGGTTTATTAAATAAATAAAGATGGATATAATATTACAAGATAAATTAACAACACAATCAAGATATTATATAGATAAACGTGTCAATTCTATTGTGAAATGCATTACAATATTTGTATTGATTGTTTATGTAACGCATTATCGAATTAATGAATGCGAAGTGAATGAATATCTAATAATACTAGTCAATATATGGACATGTGTATGTAATTAAGTGCAAGTGTAAAATTAAGCGCAATTACACTTATAAAACTATTAATCTATAATATTGTTACATTTATTAATAAACATGACCTCATTGACTATCTAATGATAATAATGATTAATTGTATTAATTACTAGCCGACCCGTGCCCACTTCGTTGGGCGGTAATACGTAAGCGTGGAATGGTTATTTTGCGCTAAGACGCAGCGGAAGCTCTGAAAAGGAAAAAATACCCCGATTTTGCAACTTTCTTCATTGCTGCTCCGCTCCTATATGTCTTAGCGTGATGATATATAGCCTATAACCTTCCCTGATAAATGAGCTATATAACACTGAAAGAATTTTCCAAATCGGACCAGTAGTTCCCGAGATTACCCCTTACAACGTCACAAACTCACAAACCCACAAACTCTACCTCTTTATAATATTATATAGTAATATATAGTATATAGTATAGATTAAAGTGTGTATGGAAATGGGAGTGCACGAGTAATAGAAAGTGTACTCGTATGTATGTGTTGTATGGAGACGAGAAAGTAGATAACCAAATTTGATTAAAGTAATCTGTTTATTGTATGACTTCTTACATATTGAGCACTTTTATGGCTATGTTCGAAAAGAGAAATTAAAAGTGTTTTTTTTTAAATAAACACGTTACCCTAATTTCCATTCCGTACGAACTTAAACCACTTAAACCTACGACTTCATTTACTTGGAATTTAGCAAGAAAAATTTGTTCAGATTAAAGATGCGCGTGAGGCGAACGCGATGCTGGACAGTGCTTGGTTAGTTTATGATGTTTGTGTGGAATTCTATTTTTTTTTCTTAAATGTAAGTAGCCTAAGTTACTCCTTATAACATCAGCTATCTACTAATGAATGTCCTGTCAAAATCGACGCAACCGATTTGTAGATTAGGCAGAATAAACAGACGACAGACAAAAAGTTTAAAATTGTCATTTTTTATAAGTACCATATATACAGTCTATTTCGTAAAAAGCTGGTATTTTAACATTACAAACGTACACTGAATTATATTTATTTGTATACATTTCATGTTTATTATATTAGAATAAATAACGCAATGACATTATGATTGTTATCGCCAAAGATGCCCTTTATAAGTGAAGTTAGACTTTATGTATTCATTAATTGGAAGGTAAAAATATGAAACAGCATGCAATATAGAATTTAATAATGTGTAGGTCTGACTTATTAATTGATCTTTTCAGATATACGGTATACCGTATGCGTTAGAATTTGTGATGCAACTCTATACAAAGGCTATACTACAGAGGATTGCCTTAAAGGAAATTTGGAAGAGAATGGTAGATGTGGTCTTTAATAATATTTGGAAGAGCATAAACGCCAATGAAGTGAAATGAAAAACTGAGTATTTTGTTATTGCAAAAGTATAATTTAAAGCTCGTGTTCATTTTTATTTTGTCTTTTAATCTATACTAATATAAAAAGCTGAAGAGTTTGTTTGTTTGGTTGAACGCTATGATCTGAGGAACTACCAGTCCGATTTGAGAAAATCTTTCGGTTTTAGATAGCTCATTTATCGAGGAAGGCTTTAGGCTATATATCATTACGCTAAGACCAATAGGAGCGGAACACCAATTAAGAATGTTTCAAAATCTTCTTTTCCCCCTTTTAGAGCTTTCGTTGCGTATTAGCGTTAGCCCAAAGTAACGATTCTACGCGAACAAAGTCGCGGGAACAGCTAGTTCTTATTAAATATTTTATTTATTCACATTCGCTTTTTTATTTTAATATATATGACAGTTGTTGTCGAATGGTTTCACCGGTGAAATTTGAATCCGATGTACCCTGGTATGTACCAACGAATTTTTCAGAATTTGCGGATATCTACTAATTTAAATTGGTAACACAATCGGCTGATGATGCAAGAAAACAACGTGAGAAAACGTGAACTGGTCTGAAAAATATTCCTTTGGTACCCATAGTATCTGGGAAAATATAGAACTGTGGATTTCTCGGAGTTTAAAATCGCCAATGCATCTTGGGCTGGCGTGATGATTATGCCCATATGCCTATGGCCCTGCAGTGAGCTTCTTATAGGCTGATGACGATGATATATGAATCTGTCTGCAATATTGTGTTTTTCATTTACCATATTAATAATTAAAACGTAAACCGTGTTATTACAAAAAAGTTAAGTATAGAATACTTGCTTTAAAAATGTTTGGGTACTTTCGTATTAACAGCACCGCGCTTGCCGACTGCTGCCGCGGCAAGCTCGCGTTGTCCATTTTCGCAAGTCTAACCTAATCTAACCAAACGGAAATAAAAGAGCAAGATGTCATACGTTCGGCGAACGCGGTGCATTTAATACGGACGTACCCAAACTTTTTTAAAGCAAGTATTCAATACGTATTTAACTTTTTTGTAATAACACGGAAATAATTTAGTTTGAAAGGAGTAAGCTCGAAATTTGGAGTGCTCCACAAAAATTTCAAAAGCATTATACCCGTATGGTAAATTATCATTGTGTGTATGTATTAATAATAAATTGAATGTTTTATTAATGTCACATCTTAATTTTTATAGGCAATTATTGTTAACTGGTAACCGATTCGACTAACCAATGAGGCCGTGTAATTGAATTTTTATTACTGACTACCGAGTTCCGAGACGGAGAACAATAATTTATTACAATAACTTTTATATTGTTCATTTCATAAAAGTTAATAAAAAAGGGCTTCGTTTCGTATAAAACGTAAGGGTGAAATAGTATATATTCCGTGTAAAAGTTTGTTTTTAATTTTTAACGATTCAGTTTTTTTAATTGGTTTTCTTTTCTATAATCATTGTACACTGATTTTAATGAACATTAAGGTTCTGAAGTCCATTAAACTTAATAAACTGTAAATAATTTTTATCGGCTCCTTGATATAATTGGCAATAAATGACTTCTATTTCTTGCATCACCATTCCGCTTCAATATCACATAAGTGCGAAAATTAAATGTAGCCAATTTTTTTCCTTTACTATTTGTATTTATGTGTTCCATTCCTTCTGTAATCGGCATAAATTATGTATATTTTTATTTATTTATCATTTTGTCTATTGAAGAATCTTTGAATTTCTATAAGATTGATATTATTTTCGTTGCGTATATATATAACTTTAAAATCATTGTCTATATGTAAAGCATATATAACATCATTATTTCGTTCGAAATATTATATAATAGAAAGGTTACCATTTAGAATAATTTATTATACTTTTAAGAAAATTCGATACACATTTATTATTTGAGCGCTTTGATTCAAGTTATAAATCTATTTCTAATGAACTAGCTTCTGCTCGCGGTTTCGTCCCCGTGGAATAATTACTTTGAGCTTTAGCTAACACGCATCAGATTCCCTCAAAAGAAAAAAAAACCGATTTTGAAACATACTTCTTTAGTGCTCCGATCCTATTGGTTTTAGCGATATATAGCCTTCTTCGATAAATAAGCTATCTAACACTAAAACAACAAATCGGACCAGTAGTTCGTGAGATTAACGAGTTCAACCAAACAAACAAACCCTTCAGCTTTATAATATTAGTATAGATTATAATGAATTAAAAATCACGCAATATATTCATTCAGAATTAAGTCAAATATATTTGGCAAATAGTAAACTTGACACTATTTCCCGTCAATGCATCACCAGTCGCAACTATCTGTCTAATTGTTTTAAGTATCCAATACTCTTTCGTTACCGATTAATAAGCTACAAGTGCAAATAAGACAGTCGATGTATATTAGGCACATTAATTTTGTTGTGCATGGGAAATCGTGCAAGTGTGTCAGGCTCGCAAACTAGTTGCGCATACAAAAAGACGTATAAGAGAGAATAAAGAAAGCGAACGTTTTAATGGCGTTTGACGTTAGTTTTGTTATTATTCTTATATTAAGCCATCCTGTTTTCACTGAGGTATGTGGGACAATGCGACGAGTGTGTGAATCGGTAACTCAAAACGATTGAATCATTTTGTGTAACGGTATTTGAAATGTTTGTATGATTCATCAACTAACTAGAATTTATCAACCAAACTCGCTTTTTTAAATATTACGTCACAGTACGTTTTTCAATAGTGTTTTCCTGTTGGAAATAATTTATTTTGTTCCCAAAGTTTGATTACTGTTTTAACATACTGATTGATGCTTGAATCTTTACAGCTTGAATATGATACATGTGTATGGGTTCTATAAAATAAATAATAGTTAAAAAAAACTAGAAAAACACGCTTTCATAAAAAATACAACTAAAAAACAGAAAATAAAATAAAATAAATTTAATAATGTGCTGATATTAACAGTGACGCATGTTAATATCAGCACCTTCAGATATCAGTATTTTATTAAATTTGTTTAATTTTATTTTCTGTTTTTTAGTTGGATTTTTTATGAAAGCGTGTTTTTCTAGTTTTTTTTTAAACTATTATTTATTTTTCATTTTTTGGTTAATTTTTTTTTAATTTTTTAAACTTTTTTTCGGATTATTGCATTGTTATCGACCTTTGACAGGTGTGCAAAGTTTGAATTAAATCTGATCGTTCAAAGTAGGACAAAATCGAGCTCAAAGGGGTCGGTTACATACATACATACAGGTGAAGCTAATAATTTTTTTTACTTTTTTTTTCGGCTTATTGCATTGTCATCGACCTTTGACAGGTGTGCAAAGTTTGAATTCAATCTGATCGTTCAAAGTAGGCCAAAATCGAGCTCAAAGGGGTCGGTTACATACATACATACAGGTGAAGCTAATAAAAGCGTGATAATGATCTACTTTGATTTTATCACGATGTCTATTTTCATTGCACACGATAATTCATTCTAGAACAAATATATATATATATATATATACCCTGAGCCTGAGCGAACTAGCACTGAGTCGTCACCATTGAAACTATAGTTTGCTCATCTACGAGAAGGTTGACAAAACATAAAAAAATTATATTTTGAGTACATGCGATAATGGCTCATGTAACCATAGGTCACCATGATGGTAGGACTAGGATTTCTAAAATAAAAATCTGACAGCAAGAGTCTATAGCTGTGTTCCGACAGCAGCACTCGAGACACAGATCCATTCTATTTTTAGCGTGTTTATTATCTTAGGTGGTCTAAGTGTGGTCGACATTTAACGTCAGCTGAGAGTATGATCAAATGCTAATACTTATAAATTATTAAAAAATAACTTGAGATTAACACATGTTACTTTCAATTCCTAACTATCAATAATACTCACTCGTTCTTACAAAATATATATAAGGTATTTCCGATTTCTTTGTGATATAGGTAAAACTATAATCGGTTCATTTTATACAAATGGTATCAATGTCGCAAATAAGCTATAAATGTGATAAAACTATAATTATTATCCATTAGCCGCTCGTCCCGGTTTCGCACGGATACACCCACTTACAAAGAAAATGATACCAAATCTTCTCTTCGCAGTCAATTTCTCAATATTTTAGAAAATTCCTCTACTGGTGTATATCTCACTCTACAGAAAAGTGAAAAAATTGGGTTTATAATCTTTATGTAAAAAATTAACGGGCCCGGCGGACGTTGTGCTGCCTTAATAATAAAAAAATAACCACCTACCGGGTCTAATTGTGAATCCAAATCATTCTTGAATCCACCTGAACTCGCACAAAAAATTTCATCAAAATGTGTCCATCCGTTTATCCGTCCATTAATGCAAATTCTTTACTTTTCCGTACTATTTTTCAAACATCTCTTTCATATAAACCCTTTCCTGACAATTAAACAAATAACAAACATATATAGGCACAACCGCTCTGCTTACATATATTTCTAAATTGATTTTTAATAGTATGGATTACTTCTATCATAATAACTATTAAGAACTATTTTATCTAAGTAGAAGACGTCGCAAGTAATTGATTTTTATAAATAAAAGTTTATCCATTAACTGTATCTCTTTCTAAGAATATAGAGTACTAGCCTCTGCCCGCGACTTCGTTCGCGTGGAATAGTTACTTTGGGCTAACGCAAACACGCAGCGCAAACTCTCAAGAAGAAAAAAAACCCGACTTCGAAACATTCTTCATTGGTGCTCCGTTCCTATTGACTTTAGCATGATAATATATAGCCTATAGCCTTCCTCGATAAATGAACTATATAACTATATAAGAATTTTTCAAATCGGACCAGTAGTTCCTGAGATTACCTCCTACAAACTCACTTTACCTCTTTATAATATTACTATAGATAATAATTATATAGATATATTAGTTTGACTCATGTGTTCCTAAAATCGGTCTCTGTTATTCAGTAGCCGAATTCTAACTCGGGTAAGGTAACAAATCAATTCGATTTGGTCTGTCGCAATGAGGAATATTATAGTCATTGTCTGCGGTATTTTTACAGTTTTAAACCGACATGAATGTAATATTACATTTAAAACAATAACATTTTTTCTTATTATATACTTAGATTTTGTGGCTGATTCGCGCTCGATTCGTTGGGCATTAAAAATGAAAAAGGTATAATCGAATCCAAAAAATAAGAAGCCTAGAACCATATACGAAAAATTTTGCGTGGATTAATCATAGCTTAATGCCGATACGTCTGAACGTATATCAATAGTATACCAATCAAATGTGACTGCTAGTTGCAGATATTAGAACGTTCAAACAATCGTTCGAGCTTTATATTCGCCATGTTCTTCTATATATATAATGAAATGTAGTTCTTTTCAGGTCTAATCGCGACAAAACTACTGGTAGTTTTGCGCTAATATCAGCAAGTACTAGACAGATCTGAAAAAAATCCTTGGTGGACTATTAAGAAAGCTTATCCTAAATTTGTGGTTATATCTCTTTAGTATGACCATCCGTGACGTGTTATGTGTATCTGTGTTATTTATTTGTTCGTTTTAAATTTTGTATTAAAATTAATATGACCGACTGAATGTCCGTTTATATCCGGCTCCCATCGAAAATCAGCGCTGCGTTACTACTTACTGTATTGCAGATTTTTGCTGAATGGGTTCGCCAATTGTTGGACATCTATTTTTCATTTTTAAAATGTTTTTTTTTCTGTCTAATTAGTTTGTGTAGTTTAATTTAATTGTATGGTTGTTCCAACGATAAAGTATTTCTTTCTTTCTTATAAGCTGTTACCACGCTGTGGCCCTAAAGAAGTAGTGCGGATGAAATGTATATGAAGTCGAAGGTTAACGGCAGTCAAAAGTGGAAAAGGGTAAACATAAGTAAAACCGCTTTGCATAGTAAATTATTGAGAATTAAAACTGGGTTTTATAAGCATTTCGTGATTATATAAGTAAGCTTCAATTAGTGGCAGAGCATTACGATTGGTAACATAATAAGAGGGATGAGTCTTTCGTTGTCATTTTCGTTGGACTGTTCGGTGAATTGGATTTTGAACAACCATATAACTACCTTCAAAGTAGTAATAGAGCTAAAATAAAACACATCGAGTATTCTCACTTATTATAATGAAGAATAGAAAACTGTGTAAAGAAAGAATAACAAAATAAGACTTAAGCGTCGACCTAAATGCAGTCCTCGCCAATCTTTTCTAACTGTTGGACAAACAGCCCCTTTTGCCGAGGAGAGGTAACCGCTACAGCAGCCTAAGTCATATTGGCAATTTTAAACGACCGTATATAACTGACCCTTCTGTATGCTTATAACCTTTTAGCCGTGTGGTGCCAGCAGAGTAGAAATACTACCACCCCATATATTCCCGAGGGTATTGTAAAAGGCGATTAAGGGAGTGTGAGATAGTACTGACCCCTTGTAACTTTCTCACATGATACTGTACCATCTGTCTGAGTCCTTCTCCGGTCGTAACGGTTCCCGTTCCACTGGGTCTAGAAGGATAAGGATGAGTATGTGCACCTGTGTCTTGCGCGTACACTTGTGCATTTTAATATATCCTGTGCATCTGACCGCTTCGATTACTGGACCCCGAGCCATCGGATTAGGGATCAATGTGGTCGCCATGGCCAAAATCGGTCGGACCAATCATCATGCTTATAAATACAGCATAAGTCTACCAAAGGTGGGTGGGAAGTTTTTAACATTTATTAATGTAGAATGCTGACGTCAACAACTGTAATTGACTTGATACCTGTGATAGAGGATTCCAATAAATCAGATAAAACGAAATACGTATTTGCGTATTATGTGTGACGCACTCGGGTACGAGCTAGTGACAATGAGCCCGTGCCCGTTATGATGTGGCTGCGTGGGCATCTCTCACGAATACAGGCACCTCCATTAATGTTACTCCAGTTCATTAAACCTGAACACAATTAAATCAATGTTATGCTCTACAATACCTCACGGATAATATCCCGATATGATTCTATATTCTTTTTCATTAAACTTTTAAATAGATTGTTTGCACACAATCCTACAGCTCTACCGAAAGTGGGGCGTGGTATTTTTGTATTAAAACTGATAAAACATTTTCCCATCAGTATTGAAGTTGGTTTATATAAAATTCATATGATTTATATTCGATGTCAGATTGTACTATGACTAGTTTTTACATACGGCTTCACTCACGTTAATGTATATTTTATATATCCCTGGATGAAAGGCTGTTATTTCCTTTTCTGTACTCCAAATAACGTATAGGCAAAATTTCACGACGATCGGTTTAGTAGTTTAGACGTGAAAGCGTAACAAACCAAAAAAAATCATATTCTCAATTATAGTATTAGTAAGTATAAGGATTTGTATACACTAACATTTAAAAGTTTTGGTTCAGTACACCGGACCATGCTATGACCGTATAGAAACATGTTTGTATAAATTAATGTGAAACAACACACATTAGACTGTTCCGTCATCGACCAACACCGTAGTGTGACATGATCGGACCGACAACCAATTCTTTATGATACGTTTTCGTGGGTTGATTGAATTAAATGACCACGCCTATTTAGCAGGCTAAAGTTTCGTTCGTTACCGGAAATAACCAGACGAATCGTTTCATCAGCTAAGAATAGTCATGAACCAACACACAACGAATCAATAAAGAGCTGTTTGTCAGGTCTTCTTGTTTGTCAGGGTTGACAATCCTTCTGGTGTCAGGGCCTGGTGATATTTCCCGTGTTGAGTCATATTAAGCCTGGTGGTGCCCTTCCGTGAATTCCTTTAAGTTTCAGCTTTGCAACCACATTCCCCCCCGAGTCTTAATCCTTAGGTTTCCCCGAAACTGCCCGCTGAGCCATTGTAGTAACGCCGGCAGAATTTATTTCGTTTCTGATACATTAATAGCACTTCCATTGTAAGGATCGGCTGACACTAGTTAAAAAAAAAGTTCAACGCCTCATTACATTACTCGAAATAAGTACATATAAAACGCCTGATAAAAACATTCAGTCTTAGTACAAAAATAAAAATAACCACGGGCTTAACACGAGTTTTACTAAGAAGTGCCTAAATTTTTTGATCTAGTTAAACACATGCTTAATGTTTAAAATTGCTGTATCATATATGGAAATATAAAAAAAAGTATTGGGAAAGTATGTTATACTAGCTGACCCGTGCGACTTCGTCTGCACCAAATCGGTTATTACCGGTTTCGATTGTACTTTTAAACGCGAAAAATCTAAATACATCTCAAAACCCGATTGCAGCGATACCTACTGTTTCAAATTGTGAATCCCAACTATCCAGGGACTCACTCAAACATATACCCAGTTGGTATGTGAGAAATATTTTAAAATATGCTTTGAACCCGTTCGCAGCATCACCTACCAGGTCCAATTAAGATAACAAATAACCTACATATATTGCCGATAAATGTCTTCCCAGTTCGTTGTCCCAGTACCTTCTGTCCCAATAAGCCTACAACCCGTTCGTAACATCATCTACCGGGTTCAATTAAAATAAAAACTAACCTACGTATATTGGCAGTAATGTAAAAAAAGCTTGAGAGGTCCATGGACCTCCAGTTGGAACGTAGTTCCTTTCCCTTTTTTGTAGGCGTTTACTATACGCTCAGTATAGTTTACATTATAAAATATCAAGTTGATAAAGTTAAATTGTAATTTAAACGTTAAAATATATTCAAAAAATAAATAATGATAAATTAAACACTGAATGACATAATAACTATTTTCAACTTGTATTAAAACTTTTTCACACTACATTGTATTAAAGAAAAACATAAATATTAAAAAGATATGAGCAACATGTGTCATCTGTCACTTGCCTGTGACTATTTGTCTAAGAGCTAGGCAACGGTTTCGACAGCGAATTGGCTGCCGGTAAACCTTTACAGGCAAAAATATTGAACTTTATATAATTTTAGAATGTTTTGTTTTTCACTAACTTTTAAACGCTACTAAAACGTGAATTTATTATTGCCAGACATTTTTGATATTAACAATAATGTGCCCGATGCAATTTTTTGTAAATAAAGAAGTATGTTCAAACCATGTTAAGATATCTGTAATTTTATTGAAGTTATATTTCTTTTGGCGCGTTAGGGAAAAATGATGAGAGTAAATTTTTACGATGAACGCGCACACCGTAACAAAAAAATGATGAGAGTAAATTTTTACGATGAACGCGCACACCGTAACAAAAAAATGATGAGAGTAAATTTTTACGATGAACGCGCACACCGTAACAAAAAAATGATGAGAGTAAATTTTTACGATGAACGCGCACACCGTAACAAAAAAATGATGAGAGTAAATTTTTACGTTGCGCGCACACACCGTCACGAAAAACCGACACCCTGAAGTTAGCTATAGTCAACATTTTGTTTCTTTGTATTTGTTGTTTGTATTTCTTTATATTAAAACTTTCATTGTATTAAATACCTTTTTTTTATTGTTAGTGTCGTTTTTTCTACAAACGTAGAATAAGGCGCAAGATAAAATTTTTGAAAAGATTTTTACTTGTTACGCCAAAGAAGTATAACTTCTAATGCGTGTACATAAGTACACACACACACTTTTTTTTAATATTATTTTATTTCAACATAAAAAAGGGTAAATTAAAAATATAATGTATTTTTTTATGTCATAGGAGGCAAACGGACAGGTGGGTCACCTGGTGTTAAGTAATAACTACCGTCCATAGACACTTGCAACACCAGGAGAGTCGTAAGTGCCTTGCCAACCTGTGTTGGAGGGGGAGGAAGCGGAAGGGGAGAGGAGGAAGGGGAAGAGAGGTGGGCCTCTCCGGTGCTCTCACTAATCGAACGAAACGCACTAATGCAAGCATTGTTACTTCCCGTCGGCTTTTTGTTAGAGGGTGGTACTACCCCGGGCGAGCCGACCCATTCATCCTGAAACCAGTAATAGCTTCAGCGTGGCTCTACCCCCTACCAAAACCTATGTATAGAATAACTTAGTTATAACTCTAGCTTAGCGCAACACTGGCTGTATAATAAAGATAGCCATAATTATGGAAGAGCCTGGTTAACAAAATGAAATATGTTCTTTGCAAGGGAAAAAATAAAATGGTTTGAAATGAATTATTTTGTTTATAAAGAATATCACCAGGCACATTATTGTCAATAACAAAATGATTTGAACCGTCGGCTCCGTCGAAACATATAAAGTCCCGTACGTTACAACTGAGCTACGCCTACATGACATTTCTGTACGTAATTATCGACCACGTATGAAACATTTATGTAGACGAAACTGTCACTTATGTTGTTACATTTATTTCATTGTATAAAAAATGTTTGCTAAACAAAGGTGACAAGATTTATTTATTTATCTATACTATAATAAAACTGTAACAAAGCCAAATCTGTACATTACAAGGTTACATTTAGGATACTTTTTGACCCATAAAACGCAAGGGGTTCTCCAGGATAACGAAAGAAAAGAAATGGCCGACGGTTCGAATCACGGGGTCGTTTTTTTTTTGGGTATTTTTTTTAAGTAGCATATGGAAATATAGCTTAATTTTTTAGCTAATCTGTCTGCTATATATAGCACAAAGAAAATTTACCAAAATTCGTCAAGAATATCATGAACTACATTTTTTTCACTTTCGTCCGTTATCCTGGAGAATGCCTTGCGTTTTATGAGAAAAAAAATATCCTAAATGTAATCTCGTAACATTAGTTATCACTGTGCCAAGTTTCGTCAAAATCGGTTCAGTACTTTCAGAGTGATGCGCGTTCACAGGGACAGACAGACAGACAGACAAAAATTTTAAAAGGGTTATTTTTGGCTTTTATATCTACAACAAAGCCTACCCCCATCAAAATTTTCAAAAAATATTTAATGTACAGATTTGACCCTGCTAAAGTTTTATTATAATATAGATAAGAGAATTTGATTTGACGTTTAAACGTATTACATTTTCTAGTTGAATTCCAACATCAAATCTGTTGCTATATTATTGTGAATAGTAACCGGAGTGGAAAAATTTTCATATCTCGAATGAGTTTTTTAAGCTACAGATCATGAATTTATTCATATGATTTTCGTTGAAACCTCATTGATTGTAGATTTAATATATCTACCGGTTATTATAATTTAAAAAAATATTGTGCTTGTTGTTTTTAAATGCTATTTCTAATGCAAAAAACACCGCTGTACACATAATATCGTATTGTAGATTGAAGTTATTTATTTATTATTCCTTCAAATATCACCAACCAATATTTTATTTATTTATTTATTAGGAAAACGAACGGCTATAATGTACAATACATTGTTATCAGAATATAAAACACCAAGCCATTTATAAGTCTTCGCCGATATAGTATAATACAATACAAAGAGCGGAAATCTTGAAGTAAATATTTAATTTATGTACAAAACTAGATAGTAGCCGCAGCTTCGCTCGCTTCGATATAAATTCGACTTACCCGTGTAAGCTAAATTTCACGATGATCGGTTGAGTAGTTAAGGCGTGAAAGCGTAACAAACAAACAAACTCACTTTCCCATTAATAATGTTAACTAAGAACTCAGGATATCCAACATGAAGTAATTAAAATGATTTGCCGTTGTAAAAATAATAAACATGTTATGGAATGTAATTGATTTATTTATGTCATAAAGGCAGCGCCACTAGTGTTTTTATTAATATTACTACACAGTATTCATTTTATTATTATTATTACAAGCTTTTATCTAGCTGAATTAGAAGCACTTTCTTTAGACATACGACTTTGTAATTTGCATGTTTGTTCAGTCCTGATGACAATGCACGAAAATGAAATGAGAACAAAATGGCGAATTTCAAAATGGCCGCCATACACAATTTAAAAAAGTCCTATTAACCTTTTTAGCGCATTTGTATAAAAGCAACCAAGCCTTATAACATTATCAGTTAATATTATCAACAATGTTCGTTTAATAAATAATGAAACTAAAATTAAAAATAGGAAGTGTTCTCATTCATTGTAATAAAGATAATAAAAAGATGTAAATAAAGAACAACAAAATAAGCCTCTAAGTATAAGCCTAAATATATTCATTACCGATTTTTGAATATATGGGCAGAAAACAAAATTAGGTATAAATACGTACTATATTATATAATTATGTATAATATCGAGACCACTTAAGGATAAATAAATGCCAATTTTTGATTCCTATAATAATATATTACCTTTGTTTTGTATTTAATTTTTGACTGCATTATGCGCAAGCCCGAACTTACGGCTATAGTCACAAAGATTGATGAGTGTTTTAATGGTGGGTATTTTATAGTATTAACATGGTTATTACCGCGGACACTTATTAACTTATTATGTGTCAACAACTGCTCTTGAGATCCAATCATCACTGTGGATTTCAGTACATAAATAATAAAGGAAGCCTGTAAAAGATTCATTGTTGGGCCAAAGGCCTCTTTCCGAGGAGAGGTACCGGCATAATCAGTGCGGCAGCATAAAACGTATTGGCAAGTTCAAATACAGAGAAATGCCAGGTTTTATATTTTTTTCACATGCTGTAGTATTGTAAAAATATTTCTCAGCTTCAGGTTTCCTTTACTATCAACCAACACTGTGAGTTTACGGCTCAATAAGGCAGAAAAAAAACATATCAACCTACGCTTCTTCAAATCAAGAGAGGGCACATCCGATTAATATATCACTAGATTCCCAAGAATACATTTCCACTACTATAGGTCAATAATTATTTATTATAACATACTTTATTTAAGTAGCAATTAATACAGACAATTGTATTTGATTGAAAAATGTGTTACTTTGCAGAAATCCATAATTAAATATTATAGCAGATATTACTTTGCACTTCCGCCTACATTATAACACTATAATATTACAGAAAAACATTCAATATGATAGATTTTTTTTAATATTATTTTTTATTAAATAACTATTGAGTTGACATGTCCAATTACAGCCAAAACTGCTGGCGCTACTGGGATTATGAGACATGCAGATTCATTTACACTGTAAGTGATCATTAAAGAGAGATTTTTGAAAATCTAACTAATCTAATCTAAGGTAGTGAATAGGAGGATGACACTTCGAAAATCTTTCATCCTTGAAATTAGATCTATGGCATTAGTATTTAGAAAGTAAAATGGACGTGTTTCATAATTTTTTCGAATTAAGTAAATATCTTATATAGACCTTTATAAAGATTGCAACGCAGCCGAAGTCGCGAGCGAATGCTAGTTATTAATATGTTAATAGTGTATATTGATTAGAATATTTTAGATCTATTTTGATACGATATCCGTCCTTATAAGATTTATACGTTAATTAGGATGGACGCGTACCGTTGACCGTTATGGTTGAAGATTCCTCAGTGGCCTGGATCAAGCTGCGCGAGCGCAGAAAAGCAGTGTATAAGAATGTATGCCGGCGTGTGGACGAACGCACGCGCAACCTCTTAGAACCGATATCGCTCACGTGACATTAAAAATATCAAATTAATTTTTTTTATGACCACATTAATAGAATTCTCATACTTCAGTGATATTTATAGTGTGTATATAAATGGCACGTTGGACCGTTTTTGTTTTTGGTGAGTTTATTTAACTGTTTTAAAATTATTCAATTGAAAAATATTTAATGTGAATAAGCAGATAAGTTTATTAAGGATTTAAGTTGCAACTTCGTAACTAAAGATTATTTTATATAGTATAATCGGTTAACATATGTTTTACGATTTAAATTCAAATGATAAAAAAAAACAGTTTATAAAATATTCGAGGGTACGTCTTTATAAAGCTTTCGATATTATCCGAGCATTTTAATGTTGTATCTACTTAATAAACATAATTTATATTTAATAGATATATAGGTTCAGTACTTTTCTGTTTTTATTTATGTTTAATAGCTGTACTAAGCTTTTTCAATTATCAATGAAAAATGGAAATCTTTATTCGTTCCTTGCCATCGACGAGTCCAAGCCTTTATTTACCATAAAGTTTTTATCACTTAGAAAAGGAATTTCATAAAGAAATATAGGTAATATCATACGAAGAAATAACTTTATAGTTATAATATTTTATGGTAGAATTTCGACCAGTAATATCATACAATTCATTTTGTTTTATATAGTTCAATATTTTCGCCAGAAAAATATTTTTCTAACAATCGGGATTGTATATCTCAGTGAATTGTTTTGACAATGCATCTTTCTTACCATATAAATGCAATGAAGAGATTTTTGTTTATTACTAGCTGAGCCCGCGACACTGTCCGCCTTTTATTTTAATGTCAAAAGGAGGCAAACGAACTGGTAGGTCAACTGATGTTAAGTGATCACCACCGTCCATAGACACTAGCAGTACCAGGAGAGTCGCAAGTGCGTTGCCAGCCTGTGTATGGGGGAGGGGTCGGAAAAGGGGAAAGGAGGTGGGCCTCTGGCGCTCTCTTTTTTTTTCGAACTGACTACGCTATTGACCAATCAAGGTCTTAACAGCTTCACCGCACTACTAAGGCGAGCGCTTAAGGCACTCAGCCGATTTTATTTTGACAACTAGCTCAAGGGTACGCGGCACACCTCGGCTTTGGCTGTTACCTGATACATGCAATTCACGACCTATCTGAGCTAACCTAAGCTAAGCTAATTATTCGTACATATATGAGTTGTTGAAACATATATGCGTACCAAGCATACATACCTCAACAACCCTTATATATATTTCGTATCGGGGAATATTCTAAACTATTTCAGTTTGATAAGGGGAAAAAATAAAACCCTTCCACTTGCATGTGTAAGCGTGTATGCGTGCACGTGTGTGGAGGTGATATGTGTAATGTTGTCGCAGTGATGTAAGATTTTGTGTCACTGTATCGCGCGAGCAGCGTACTCAAGGGCTCCACGCCGAGGGAACGGACCTAGGCTTGAGCTGCTGCCGAGGGGGGCCTAGTCTGGTGTGCGGGAGCGAAATTTACCCCCAGACCACGGCGGCGTGATCTGTGGTTACGCGGGCGTGGGCGTGAACACGTTCTGTTTAGAGAAACAGGCTGGTACTGATCGTTCACTGCCGTTATTTCATCAGGAGGGTCGGTAAAAATATGTCGCGGACGTATTTTACAACGCGCAGCGTTTGGTACGGGCGGCGCTCTCACTGACCGAACGAAACGCAACAATGCAAGCACTGTTATTTCACGTCGGTGTTCTGTGTGTCGGATGGTACACCCCGGGCGAGCCGACCCATTCGTGCTGAAACTAGTAATAGCTACAGCGTGGCTCTACCACCTTCAGACCGTATAACCCAATGTAAAAAATTGTGACTAATAAAATCATCTGAACGTATTAAGTCCATTTACTTATCTACTTAGCTCTCGTACTTAAGTCGCGTCGTCATTAAAATTACAATAACTTTCGATAGAGTGGACTAAGTTATTCTCGAGGATATGCTTTACTATTTTCTTGGTGAGGTGTCAGTACTTTAGCATTGATGCGTGTTCATACAAACAGACAGACAGACATTACTAAAAATGATTGAAATGTATTTTATTACTTATTCCTAGACACCTGCAACAATTTTTTTTAAGAAAATTCAAAAGTACAGACACTAAATTTACATTCTCTTTATATCTATACATATAATGAAGATATAGATAGGTTAATACAGATAAATGCAAAACAACAGTGGAAAGATTTCGATACATTTTTTTAGTTTTACTTTTTATACACTTGACCTTTAATAATACATAATAAATAAATTATTATTACATATACATATTATATACATATATATATATATTACATATAAATATACATATTACATAAATGTATCTTACATAAAGTTATTAAAGTTTTAACAAACTACGAATTTTGTTATATGCGATATATGTTTTCTTGCTGTAGAGTCGTGGGACAAACGGTATGATGTTATTTTTTTCTGTGACATTATTAAGGATGGCAGGATGAATATTATAAAAGAGTAGTTGATTGCATCATCCTTTGTGTTGTTTACTATCTTAACAATATGTTATACAGCCAGAAAAAAATCTGGCTGTATAACATATTGTTAAGATAGTAAACAACACAAAGGATGATGCAATCAACTACTCTTTTATAATATTCATCCTGCCATCCTTAATAATGTCACCATGCTCTCTATTCGAACAGCCTAAACTTGTGTCCGTAACTAGGTTACTAACATAGCAACTTTCTACATTTCTAAGTTATACACGTATTGCCCTATTATCCTTTAATTATTAATAGATTTGTTTGGAATAGATTGTTGGAATTAGCTTCTTATAATATATAATAATAATTATATTCTTATTAGTTAAAATCCAACTATTCAAAGCATTTTGTCAATGTCTTTATACGAGCAGCCTATAGATCAGCTTCAGTAAGAGGACTATGAACGCATTGCGTGTCCAATATAATAATATTTTATGAAAAATGGAAATCTTTATTCGTTCCTTGCCATCGACGAGTCCAAGCCTTTATTTACCATAAAGTTTTTATCACTTAGAAAAGGAATTTCATAAAGAAATATAGGTAATATCATACGAAGAAATAACTTTATAGTTATAATATTTTATGGTAGAATTTCGACCAGTAATATCATACAATTCATTTTGTTTTATATAGTTCAATATTTTCGCCAGATAAATATTTTTCTAACAATCGGGATCGTATATCTCAGTGAATTGTTTTGACAATGCATCTTTCTTACCATATAAATGCAATTCATCTTTTCATCCTATTTCATATTTATTTATTATTATACTTTATATATTATTATACTATATATTTTATTTTTATTAGTATATTATGTAATATAATATACTATATTATACTACCAATTATCCCAATTATTATATAATTTGTTTTAGTTTTTGTGCATCCTTGTTGTCTTATAAATAAATAAATAATAATAACGTACTTCAATTATGAGACTCATTGAATAAAGCCTTTTAAACGTACCTTAACAAATTGAGACTGAATACAAATTTACAGTGTTCCATTCTGTAAATTATATAATAATTTATTTCTAATATTATTAAAGGTGACGTCAAAGCGTAGCTTAGTACAAGAAAAATTGTTTTCCTTTTCAATTGGTATTGACTTTTGATCGCGCACGGTAAATGCAGAAATGTTCAATCAAAGAAGTAATCGAGTTCCATCGGTTTGTGTTAAATGAAAAATTGTATACTTACAACTATATTAAATAAAACTATATTATATACTTACAATTATATTAAATATTATACGTTTTTTAGTTACGTACCTGAGAGATCAAGCGTTTCTCAAAGGTTTTCAAAAATAGGTATTTTTCAGTTGTAATCTATATATATGATATTTCTATATTTGGTATTTGTTTAAAAAAAATTATTACAAACAAAACTATATTCTAGTTTATACTTCGAATACCAGCTCGTGGAGTCTCATAGGAAAATTGAACAAGATTATTGTTTTTTGCACTTCCATAATTACCATAAATACCGTAATTTAATGAAATATCGAAGAAATTACAAAATATTAGAACTGCGAAACCTAAAAACTGATGTTAGAATCAATTTATATTGAATTAAAATTATAAGGGTATCATGCGGCGATCAAAGGGCGGCACTAATTATATCAATTGGTAAGAAATTGGTCGAAGACGTGAAGCCGGATCACAACCGACGTAAAGTGAGTTCAATTAGATGAAGCCAAATGAACGATAAATGTCACCACAAATTAAAGAATCGCTTAACGCAAATAATCTGTCTTCAGAGAATCGTGACACAAATATCTTGTGCTCTTAATGAAGGCGCTTAGAAATCGCTTTGATCGGTCAGTTCCTGAAGACAGCGTCTAATTTATTACTGTAATAATAATTTAAACGAATTAAATGTGTTACTAACAGAATTTATATGTAATACGGTAGATTAAAATATAACACATATAATTTTTTTTTTATCGTTGCACGGCAAAGTGACTATACTGTGCCTGTTGGTGAGCACAGTATAATCTAAAAACAATGGCGACCATAGAGAGACACGCTATCCCTCACCGGTCGCCGCTGTCATGCTGGCCTGCATAAATGTCTCTTCATGTCAATTAATGATATAGCATTAATATCAGATTAATGTTTTCTTATGAATAATGACCTCTTGAAACAAAATCCTAATATTATAACTGTAAATGTTACTTTGTGTATTTGTTACGCTTTCATGGCTTAAACACTTAATCGATCATTATCACATTTTGCATACAATTTATAAGGTAAACAGAAAAGAACATAGGGTATATTTCCTCCAGCAAAAACTACTATTCCCCAGAGATAAGTCAAATCTATATTAGCTAGCGAAGCCGCGGGTAACAGCTAGTACTAAAATATAAGAAAAGGTATGTTTTGTAGGTCGTAGAGCCACGCTGAAGCTATTACTAGATAACATAGGGTACATTTCCTCCAGCAAAAAATATTATTCCCCAGAGATAAGTCAAATCTATATTAGCTAGCGAAGCCGCGGGTAACAGCTAGTACTAAAATATAAGAACAGGTATGTTTTGTAGGTCGTAGAGCAGATAGGTTAATACAGATAAATGCAAAACAACAGTGGAAAGATTTCGATACATTTTTTTAGTTTTACTTTTTATACACTTGACCTTTAATAATACATAATAAATAAATTATTATTACATATACATATTATATACATATTACATATATATTACATATAAATATACATATTACATAAATGTATCTTACATAAAGTTATTAAAGTTTTAACAAACTACGAATTTTGTTATATGCGATATATGTTTTCTTGCCGTAGAGACGTGGGACAAACGGTATGGTGATTATATATTTTTTTCTGGCTGTAAACGTGAAGTAACGGTGCTTGTATTGTTGCGTTTCGTTCGATCAGTGAGAGCGCCGGAGGGCCACCTCCCACAGGCTGGCAGCGCACATGCACTCCCTTGGTGTTGCTAGTGTCTCCCGCCTGTTCGTTAGCCTCCTATGGTATAACAAAAAGACATATGTATTAGGTACAAATATTGATCAGTTTTGATTTCTATTTATAAATTAAGAATGAATATATTTGTAACGTATGATATTTATGTTAAATATTGTTTATAGGTATTTTTGCGTTATGGTGTCGTGTGAAATGCGAGTGCAACCAGTATGACAAGTAAGTACGTGAAGATAGTTATAGGACGTCTTCGGTTGTTATAACTTTTAATGTTTTTGACATATATGCAATTTTCATCTTAATTATTCTAATTAATATTATATATGCAAAAATGAATTTGTTTGCTTGTTACGCTTACAAACCTTAATTACTCAAACGATCATTATTAAATTTTGTATAAATGTTATCAGGAGTACAGAAAAGGGTGTTTAGTATTCCCGAAGGATATATCAAATCTATATTAACTCAAGCGATACCACGAGCAAAAGTTGTCTTTCATAAAATTGTTTCCAAAAAAAAAAAATCTTTCATCGAAATACGCAATGTATACTACAACTGATTATGTTTTTAGCACTAAAAACTAGGTTTCTCGAACTATTATCGCAGAATGTAACTGTAAATAGAATTTTCTTACCTTATTTCAATATTCACTTAACATAACTTCCACCTTTCGAGCATATTTGCATGTTTATTGTAAAACTAGTCATGTTCTGCTTGTTTTCAGTTATTACAACAATATCCTAGTAACTTATTTTAAGACCTTAAACTCATACTACTCATCAATGACTCTTCCTCTCCACTCCCTGCACTCCATCATTTGTTTCTGCACATCATTCATTATCCCACACACAATTGCATTTCGGATACTCTTTTTTCATAAAATGTCCAAAACTTCCTAATGGTAGCTTGACATACTGTCAATTAAAATTATATATACTAAATTAAGGTATAACATATATTACATTTAAATTTTCCACTGTCACAAATGTAGAACTGTCCAAAAGTGTATATAATATGGCGTTTCAAAAAAAAAAAAAAAATATTTTTCCTCGAAACCACGCTCAAAAGTTTCGTTTTAATGTCAAAATAGGCCTCTGAAAATATGAGCCCTTAATATTAATATTTAGTTTGTCCGCATCGCACTTTTCGATTGCCCATAAGAATAACACAGGAAAAAAGTTTTTTTTTCTTTTGATTTTTATAACTAATGAACTATATATCGTATTGCAGTACCCATTCATTTTGTAGATAATTTAACGCTCTACAAAAAAGGTCTGAAGTCAATTTTTGATAAATCAACTCAGTCAAAGGTTATTCAAGATCAAAGTTTAACTTACCCTCAATATATAAGGATATATAATATAGTAAATATATAGGAATTAGAACAATCTCAATCTCTAAATTAAAAAACAAATAAAAATGTGGTTACCACTATGAGCATTTCTTCTAGATTTCGGGGTTTAATTCTCACGTGTATCAGAATCTAAAATTAACTTATATTTATATAAGTTGCGAAGAAATCTACTTTCCGCATCTTGTGAAGAAAAAACAATTTGAAAGAGTTTATATTTTAAAAGCATTATTAATCTGCCAACATTTTACGTAACTAACTTCTGTGCATAAATATTTTATAAATATAAACATCTAATAAAAAATGTACAAGTACTTTCTTCCTTTTCCGTCGGAACACAAAAAAAATTTAAAGCACTCGTCTAGTTCTTTTAAACGGAGTAAGCGGAAAATGAAAAATATATCTTCATAATTTCTCTTTACCAGTTGCTTGTGGCAGATTTCTTATATCAGATACTTTATATATTTATGATATCAGATGTTCTTCCATTTCTATTAAAGGATAAATAAATATTTCTAAGGGAAGCTTGTATACCGCTATTTAATGCCAGATTAATGGAAGATCTATCTTTTTTCTTCTTATTCGTTACTTTGACCCCAGATTATCTTGTCCTCTAGCGTTGTCGTGTTATCAATTTAAGCCACGTTACCATTTAATATAGGGTAAGACTTTGGTCAAATGCTAAAATCTACAAAGTAATGAAAATGAATAGACACCAACTTATATTTTATTTCAGTGTAACGTATAGTTGTATTTTTACAGTCACACGCTTATACGTTTGTACCCGCAAACTGAACAACAACTTCGGTCTGTAGTTGAGTTTAAAGACCCAGATGATCAAGTCGAAGTACTGAAAGCCTGTCGAGGAGTTAACGATAGTCTAGATATATTAGTACCGGATAATAAATATGGACTTATTGAACGATACGCAAAAGATGAAAAATTATTACTCGAAGTCAAACAGAAGAATTATGGAAGGTAATTTGTCTTAGTTTGTATATCATTTTCCAGAGTATCTATACGGTAATAGGGTGTTTTCTATTACTCGACTGACTAGTTATCGTTCTTAATTCTATTGACCAGTAGATTTTGTGTGTAGTTCTGTCAAGTGTTCTAATATAAGAAATGTAAATTCAGTCTCCACGTAAATTCAGTCTAGCGTAATAACATTTTCCAATACACAGCATGAATTAAAATTAGGTGGGAATCATCGAAAGGTAGTCAATATGCCAATATCTATTTTTGAAATTATTATTTAATATATATAAGCTGCACGAATATAGCTTTATATATTAAAATGGTGTCTTACTTTTATTAGGACGTTTGATCCCGTTGAGCGCGAACCCAGGAGAAGGGTTTTTCACGGTTTTAACGTATATGGATACAATTCATACGCAACAGTGAGTAATTAACTATCTAATATTAAAACACTAACAAGAATATCTTAAACAACGAATAGAAACTATAACAAAAATATATTTTAGATGTGGTAGAACCACGCTGATGCTATTACTGGTTTCAGCATGAATGGGTCGGCTCGTCCGGGGTACTACCACCCTCTCACAGAAAACCGATGTGAAATAACGGTGTTTGCATTGTTGCGTTTCGTTCGGTCAGTGAGAGCGCCGGATACCCATCTCCCCTCCCTGTAACCCTCTCCCCTCTCTCAAACACAGGCTGGCAACGCACTTGCGACTCCCCTGGTGTTGCAAGTGTCTATGGACGGTGGTGATCACTTAACATCAGTTGATCCACCTGTTCGTATGCCTCCTATGATATAAAAATTAAGAAACCAAAAAAATTTGGAAAATTGTTTCAGCATGCTATTATTTTACGTAAAACTAACGTTAAAAATGAATCGTTACATATCGTTATATAAAGTTTGAAGATCACAGAAAAAAAAACTCTTATGAACGGCAAAACATGAAGTGGCTAAATGATGTGTAAAGACTGAAAATCATAAAATAATTAAAGATCTTATATGAACGATTAAAACTTGACTTAGTTCATTTTAAAATGTAACACCTCAAATAGTTGTTTTGACTTAAAACCGAATTCTATAGTTCTATCATTGTTACAACAATATAATCAAAAGTCAGGAAAGCATAATTTGTACAAAAAACGTACCCTATGTTTCGTACACAGATTCAAGAATATCTAGATACAGTTTCAGCGAAACATCCAGATTTGGTTAAATTGCAAACACTGGGAAAAAGCTACGAAGGGCGAATAATGCGGCTCGTTCGTATATCCACAAACCATGCTGCAGGGAACCCTATAGTGTTTTATGATGCAGGTATATTTCCTATTTTTCAATTACTCCGGCAGCGTTTCCGTCGTCGTAAAACTTAGATAGACTTTAGTTTTAGTATGTACATTCAGTAATTAATATAAATTCCAGTTTTAAGCTGTAAACAAAATAATAAGTTTCATTTATTGCTAAAATAAAATAATAATTCCCACATTACATTTACTTGTCCTATTTTAAACAAATGTTACGCTAACT
Organism: Antheraea pernyi; assembly: GCA_015888305.1. NCBI lineage: Eukaryota > Metazoa > Arthropoda > Insecta > Lepidoptera > Saturniidae > Antheraea > Antheraea pernyi. Next base: position 220,298 of record MU159081.1, on the reverse strand, counting down.
TTGAACTGTTCTTCGTAATCTCCTTGGTGTAAAATTTCTGCAAGCATTAATTAAGAAAATATAATAATAAAGAAGTCTGAGGCTTGTTTAGATTTTTTGTTACGTTGTATATATTTATACATTATAATATTTCTTAATAAAAATGGATCAAGTAAGCCCTAAGTATTATCACATTTGTAATTCCAAAAAAATATTTTTTCTGTAGAAATAGTCTAAAACGAGATGTTAATTTTAAAAGATGACTTGCTGTTCTAATATTGATAGTATTTATTGAAGGTATTCACGCAAGAGAGTGGGTGGCACCTGCGATGGCTCTATATATAATGCATCGCCTGGTTAATGACCCAATGGCGAGACAGAGAGAACTCAATGGTGTAGACTGGTACATACTACCCGTCGTTAATCCGGACGGTTATGAGTACACGAGAGCTAAAGTAAGTTTAAATTACGACTAACTTATAATGTATATATAACTAAGCGATAGCAACGTACCAGGTTTAGATTAAGGTTATGTTTCATTTAGCTTTTACTTATTCACTGATACATACTTCTATAAAAAACTTATTGTTTAATTATTTTCACAGAATCGAATGTGGAGGAAGACGAGATCAAAGCATGCTTCTTGTTATGGAGTAGATGGCAACCGAAATTATGGTTTTAAGTGGGCCGTAAGTGGAGTATCACGTAATCCATGTCACACAGAAACGTACGCCGGTCCAAAGCCGTTCTCCGAAGTAGAGACACAAATGGTCAGAAATATCATGATGGAAAACGCTGACCGAATGAAGTTGTACGTGTCTATCCATTCATATGGACAGTACTTAGTTTATCCATGGGGTTATACTGGAGAACATCTACCTAGGGAATGGAAGAGATTGGATTCTTTAGCGAGAGCTGTTTCGGACGCCGTTTATAGAGCTGGTGGGAAACCATTCAGAGTGATGAGCGCTGGTAAATGGTATCCAGCGGCTGGTGGAAGCGATGATTATGCTTTCGGCGCAGTGGGAGTTCCTTACTCGTATACGATGGAATTAACTGACGGCTATGAGTTTGTTTTTCCAGAATATCTATTGAAGCAAGTCCTACCACAATTTTATGAGGGTTTCCGTGTATTCGCGAGCCAAATTAGGAATGAATTCGGCGGTTTACGAAAACCGACAGGAAAAAATTGACTTAATAAATATGGGAATTGAATTATTTGTGATTATTTTTATCCTATTTATTGTTCTTTTTTATTATTACTAAGATTTTTATAGCTTTTGTTTTATAGTTTACAAAAGTGGTCGTGAAGAAAATAACTTTTAAAATCGAAGCTGAAATGAATTGTTATTCATATTGTATATTCCTTTTATATTTTCATTTAAGTGAGTTTATTAAGTTCTATGTCATTTACTCGCTATAATAATAATCGAACTAAACTGATAACTTGGGCACAAATAAAAAAAAAAATTTACAACTACATTACAGGGATCTATACAAAAATTAATATTGTTCTAAACAGTAAATAAAATCAAAACCTTAAATACTCATTATTTAAAATGACAGTAACTAAAAAAAACAATATTTACCTCTGTTCCATATAGTATCTTAATTTATAACAAAAACTTAAATTTCTAGTTCGCAATGGCCATAGTTCACAATGCGGGTAAGAAGTTTTACTTAATTTTCATTTAAAAATAGGTCTCTCTTGTAACTACATTTTCATTTCATTATAGTTGTAAAATGTTAAGACCGTGTTATGAACAAATGCTGGACACTTTATTAGATAGAGACGAAACTTCATGTATCGAAGAAGCCTCTATAGGAGCTAGTACGGTAAGCAAAATGTCTTTGAAATTGTCCAAAGTAATATTTAAACGAGGTATGCATATATAATTAATTGTGTTTACAGGTAACAGTATTTTTAAACGCTATCAAACAATTTTGCGGTGAATTCATCGATGTATTAGGAGATGGAGTCACTTATGAAGGTCGACATTTATATGAGGTAATACTCATTTTATACATTTATCCATATTCTAATGGTGAAGATCCAATAAACCCTAAGAAAGAGTGTACTGTACTGTATTCAGCAATAATGGAATTCATACATTTTCATTAAGTAATCGTGATAAAAAGATCAGCTAATTGTGCAGTTAAAGCATTGTGAACGATGTGTGGAATGTTTCCAATCTCGGTATTACAATTGTTTTGCATATTTATAATTATCTAAATTGAAATTAGATATGATATTATATATAAATGTGTGTTTGGTAACTGTAAATGTTACAGTAGTTTAATTATACATAAATTGTCAAATTAGTAATTTAATTTACAGTATGGTATTATACCAAATTCTAAGTCTTGGTATATCACTGGCCAAAGGTAAAAACCGAAATAAAGAAATGGGACTAACATCACGCCAGCTCAGGCCATACTAGTAATTCTCAACGCCAATAGATCATTTATTATATTGTTTCCATACTTCATGATGATACTAAGAATGAAGATTGAAGGTGGTAGAGCTGCGTTGAAGCTATTACTGATTTCAGCATGAATGGGTCAGCTCGTCCGGGCTAGTACCCATCCTCTCACAAAAAATCGACGTGAAGTAACAGTGATTGCATTGTTGCGTTTCGTTCGGTCAGTGAGAGCGCCGGAGGCCGACCTCCCCTTCCCCCCCCCCCCCCCC
>MU159081.1:174492-217610 GCA_015888305.1 Antheraea pernyi | reverse complement strand
TGGCAACGCACTTGCGACTCCTCTGGTGTTGCTAATGTCCATGGACGGCTAAGATCACTTAAAATCAGGTGGCACGCCTATTCTTTTGCCTCCTACAATATAAAAAAAAACTCGTCATATTTTAGTAAAGAGCCTATAAGAAAATTAATAAATGCTTTTGGGTTCCCAATAACTGTTGGTAGACTTTGTAAGGATATTTTACAATTCTTAACTATAGAATGACTACATCTTTTATAAAATTACACGTAGTACTCTATCTTGAAACATATATTTTTTGGGTGTTTTCTCCTTCAGGTCTCGTTAGCCTCGTCGATCCTATAGCTTTAAATATTAGCTGATTTCTACTCGCTTCGTTGGGTATTAATGGGTAAAAATTTAGTTAGGACTTAGTGCTACGCCGATACTTTCAGTAGTTTTGACGTCATTTATCCCCAAAGAATTATATTTTCTTTACATATATATGTATATATACATTACATATGCAGTAACACTCGCATGTTTCTTTTTCGTAAAAGATATGATAAGAGAAATAAACTTTGATCTTTACAGTTCTGTGATAATATATTTTTAATTGCAATTGTTTCCAGGCTGTAGTACTTCGTCAAGGTGCCGACAATGATAATAGTACAAAACCTGTAATCATTATAGAAGCCGGCCAAGAAAGTGGAAGCGAATCTGTTATGATGGCTCTTTATGTGATAGAGCAATTAGTGGCTTGTGAAGAACTAAATGATATGATTGAAAAAGTTCGATGGGTTATCTTACCTTGCACGAATCCTGACGGTCTGGAATATTCTAAACAAGTATGTTCTTATAGTTCTTCATGGCTTAAACTGTTCTTTATACAGAATACTAAAATTCTGTCAAATCTATACCGCAGTAGATAAATAATAAAAAAATGCAGTAGTTGTTACAAATTAATATTTTTTGTACAGGAGATTATTGCTTGGAAGAAAAACTTAAGACCTGCGGGTGATGAAATGAGTCTCGGTGTCGATATATCACGTAATTTTGACACTCAGTGGGGATCATGCCCTAAAATAAATAGCGTATTCTCACAGACATTTCCCGGCCCAGCACCGGCTTCCGAGAACGAGACAATATTTATAAAGCAAGTGCTATCAAAATATAAAAACGATGCTAAAATTTATTTGTCGTTAAAGCGAGACGGGCATTCTATTGGATACCCTTATGCTAACACGAAAGGAAATCCACCAAACAGCGTACAACTTATTAAAATTGCCGGCGAAGTTACCACAAGAGTTAACCAGAGAACCGGCGGCGTTCATTTGTTCGTAAACAACAGTATATTCGAATTAGAAGGTAAAAAACCTCATTGCGGGCATAGTGTTGATTACGCTTACGATCAAGGAATACACTTAGCTTTCGAAATGCGTGTTTTCCTCGGACATGACAAGCGCATAATGACCAAGTTCCAAACCTTACCTCGAGGCTATGAAGCCTCTCTGAGAAATGGATATTTCAGCGCTATAAGAGAACTTTATAACGTTATTACTAATGAAAGAAAATACGGCAGGATACTGTGACGAAATAATTATTTTAAAGTAGTTGGAATGCTTGTATATATTGTTTCAATTGTGTTTAAAGCCGTTATGGCAATCGAAATACTGTTATTAACTAGGTTTTCCAGGATGGTGGTTCTTGTTATGTCTATAATTGGGTCAAAGTTACCTATATAAATGATTCGGTATTTATTATAATACAATATTTATTTAGTATATAATGGCGTATCTACGTTGGAGGAGTCACTTTTCCACTTTTCGGTAGGATGTCGGTCATGCGCTGTGGAGGCACTGAAACACGCTTGCGCTAGGGGTGGGGCCCGTAGCCGTTCAGCCCGCTGCCACTCTGTAGTCGGCCGCGGTGGCGGAATCGCGCCTTGCTCTCAGCGCCTCTTCCCTGATCTAACACTTAGACATCTCGACTCAACTTGTACAACTCCGCTACCGCTCGCGAAAACTTTAATATTTTCTTTCGTTTCTTCTTTTTCTATTTCAAATTTGATTTCTGGTTAACGATTTATTTGTAGTGTATTTTTGTATCTATAATTTAAATTTTTAATAAAAAAAATGATTAAATAAGTTTAAAATTACATTCGATTGCTTTTCGTTATTAATTTTGTGTAAATAAAAATACGCAGCTGACCCTCATTCGTCGCAGATTTGAAGACATCGAAAGGTATGTTCGTTAAACATATATTGTTACAGATATTTGGGAGTTTTACTAAAAAAAAAAGTTGAAATTTGTAAGTCGGAAAAGGCAAGTAGATGGGCGGAAGGCGGTCCCGTCGGCAACAGGTTGCAGGCGAGCGACGGGCCTTCGACTGCGGAAACGGAGCGATCTCTCAACTGACGTTCTCTTTCTATTAACTGTTATTAAACACCCGAGATAGCAGCCATAGCGCTAATTAGCAGCCGAGGGCTTTTAGGGTATTATTAAATTTCTCGTTATCTTAAGTTACTAAAATTTCTCTTTAACGTTAAATAAAATGGGTAAATTATTAAACGCAAACTTAAGCGATAAGTTACCAGATAGAGTATGTTTTTAAATATTACATAGAGGGAATAAAAAGTCAGATAAGTTTTTTTTACCCAAAGATAAGTAGGAAATATGAAATGTACACTGATAAAATATATTTCTACTACTCTTGTAGCTCTCTGGGACTATTTCTGTGTCTCTTATTTTTAATGTTAGAATTAGGAGTAAATAAATACCTTTTATTTCAATAAATATGTACCTTAGATACCTTTACCAATACCGTATTCTACAAAAGTCGTCATGTTAAAATAATCACTGAAAGGTGTATTATTTATTCCTTTTTGCAATATCGATACGTTCAAATAATTAATCACTGAAAGGTGTATTATTCCTTTTTGCAATATCGATTTTTTTTGTGCGACCTCGAATTTTAACGTCAATTTCTATGTTGCTTATGCAATAATATGTATCAGTTTAAAGTAAATAATAAAGAGGTAAATGATAATATTATATGATAGTTTCACTTGTAATTTAATATTAACTTATTTCCCTCAAAAAATAATCACATCTCATTCATTATTTTTTTAACAATTTTGCAATTAATATTATCGTTTAAAAAATTCGGAAATGATTAGCTAACTAAAAGTAAATATAAGTTAGAATTGTAACACGATTATAATTATTTATGGCAGAAATATATGTGTAAAAAATTTGCATAACGCATCATTTTACTGTATTTTTCGATTCGTCGCGTATTAATTATAACGCCTTCAATAAACAGGGGGGGAGAATACTTCATAACAAAATTTTGAAGTGCAGATAAGGAGTTTGTATCGATCGGTCTCATTAAACAGTCGGGTCGCATACCGCGCTGCGATAAGAGTTATGCGGGTGCTTAGTGCTAAGCATTACATATGCCCACATTTCACTAAACTACATGGCTGTATTTTCATTCTTCTATTTTTACCTTTAGAAAACTACGTTAATATCGATTTCCATTTGTTACTGTAATATCTTTTTTCATTTGAAAATAACACAAAATCTCCTTAATTTCCGTTTAAATTTCGCTTTTGAAATAATACTCTGCTAATGAATTCTTAGCATATTTTTGAAACGTGTTGGATAATTACTTCCGTTTGGAAGCGGGCTTTGACATTCAACGTAGTAATCTTGTATTTACAATTATTTCACTTCGAAAATATATACATAAAATATAGAAACTCGCATAATAATTTCGTTTGACGTGGAATGTTTCAAATCCGCATCGAATGTTCGCAGCCACATTATGAGATATATAGTAGTTTTAACGTGTTGAGCAATTTCGTTTGACGTGGAATGTTTCAAATTTTATTATAACAATTGGCATCTTCATTAGAAAAAAAGAAGACCCAATTAAAATACGCAGTTGAGAAATTATTAAATTACTTCCATATTGTCGCCTGCTTCAGGCATTTAGAGAAGGGCAAAGGGTCAATCGAATTAAAAAAATATGTACAAGAAATTCCGCATCGAATGTTCACAGCCACGTTATGAGATATATAGTAGTTTTAACATGTTGAGCCTCAAAGTAACTATATTCTGATTATATACTAACGTTCGGTCAAGTGTTCGAAATTGGACCATAATTCATAATATAAATAATACATTTTCAAAAATACTTATTGATAACATTAAAGGCCATCAACATCTACTAAAAAAAAGAAAAGAAAATCGCTAAAAGAACAGAGTAGAAGGTGTATTTCACTGTTTTCCCTACGCCTTTACGTATAATTTACGCTTTTGACCACAATTTCAATTGGTTTTAAGGGACAATGTAGCCCTAGATGGTGTTACGTTAAGACTAGAGAAAAGCGTCTCTCATGTACAGATAAATGGCGATAGACTTCCTATTCATCATTCACTTTCTTAGCTAGGCGGGTAATTGAATTTTTTTTACCAAATATATGCTTTCACCAAAATATTTTCCTTCACCGAGGGCCCATGTTGATTGTAGATACTCAAGCCTACGTCGTTCAAATATTCGAATGCAATTGAATTATGTATGCATCGAATCCCGACGGAAACCGATTTCTTTAATTTACAAGCATATCTTTATAAGTTACTTAAGTTTACATAGAAAAAATTATACACCATTGTATTTTAAGCGTTATTATTAGAGTAGACCTTTTTAGAGTTGATCGATACAAGTAATGTAATTATATCTGTAATAGTAATAAAGATTTTCATTTTCTTTTCTATTTGAGTTTACAATCTCGAACTATGTTATTTAGTTCCAAACTACGCATAGCTTCGTAACGAAATAGCAAAGTTATCATATGTATTTAAATATTCAACATCTAATTGAATCGAAATAGAATTTAATTTGAGTCGAGATTAATATAAAAATAGGTATTTCATTTTACACTTTAAAAGTGGTTTTAGAAAAACTACAAGATATTATAACAGTGTTATAATTTCATTAGAAGAAATTATATATATTAACAACTTTCCCACGATATTTTCCACATATTTTTCGGTATATTCGAAATAGAAAATAGTCTATGTCCCTCTCCATCTCTAAGCTCAATATCGTTGTGGTCGGTAGATAGGTTTATTCGTGAAAATGTAAAAAAAAGGCAGACAATTTCTTTCACATCTAAAATATGATAGTGTATATTATAATGGATTACTATTCATTATTTTTCCTCTATGCCTCGTCTTGGAATATGGAAACGTGGAAAATATATCCTTTTTACACTTAATTACATTACATTACACTGCACTACGTTACATTACAGTATATTAAAAAAAAATTAACGAAACGTTAGCCATACTGAAGAATTAGAACTTACGTGGATCGATCTATTCAACACATTTACTGTTGTTTTGAAAAACGTTTGCTGTTAGAAATACGGTAATTTTGAAATACGGTATTCACATAATACTACCTAGTGAGCTTAATAACGGGTAGTTGCATCTCCCTCTCAGCCATTTTCTTACTTTTGGGTGGTTTTTCATATAACCTGACCGTCTACTTGCAATATAGCCCTATTATCGCAGTATTTGAGATACACAAATAGCTGACAATCTGGGTATAATCTCCAGTCGCAATTATGATGGAACCGTTATTGCGAAAGGCTGTCGAAGGACCAAAGTCCGTAATAAACCAAAGCCTTGAGGAATGTGAAACCTAAGGACTTGAGGTGATTATTTATGATAGTAAAACTGCACTGAAGCATGAAATGAGGGCATATAGCGATAGTTATTGTAATTTCTTACAGGTTCTTTTTATATACCTAATTATTTTTGTCGCATTTGAAAAGGTTTGCAATTTTGCATTTTGCTGCTTTTAAATTATCACCCAGGTCTCATCCTATATTTAGTCTCTTTTAGCGTTAGGTGTTTCAGTTTTAATATCAAAAACTTAGTTTACTCCGAATTACAACGTAGACCATTGATGTTCAGTTTTCTGAAATGATGAAAAATTACTTTTAACTAATTTTATTTCGCTTCTGGTACGGTGGTATTATTATGTATGTAGGTAGTAGTAGCATGATATAGTCGTGGTGGTTGACCGTTGCAATATCATTCCGATGACCGACGGTTCGAATGTACCAATTTTTCAGAATTCTAAATTAGTAACACTATTGGCTGATGGTGAAGAAGAACACAACAAGAACACTACTGTAAGTAGGAAAACATGGAAATGTCGATTTCTCAGAGTTTGAAATTGTTAAAACGCCGTGGGTTGGCATAATGATTATGCCCATACCGTTCTACGGGAAGAGGCATATGGCCTTGTAGTCTCTTATAGGTTGATGATGATGATTCGTATCTTTCGCAGGTTTTAGGTCATCTTCTATTGAACGTGGTAGGTGTTAGCTGGCGGTCGCTACTATTCTCTGCAATTGGGAAAGTTCTTGTGTTGATGATAGCAGTTTCAACAGTTTACTATAGTGTTATGGTTTATTTGGTTTTGGTATCAGTCGCCAGGTGATATGCGGGTGAATAGTCTTCGCATATGATGTTAAAAGCAAGTATTTGTTACCGTTGGTCTGTCATTTGAACATAAGTATATAAACATGTCTCTACACGGATTTCGAAGTCCAAATCCGACTCTACCAAGCGCGCGTATATTTATCACCGTCTCTCCAATTTCTGTGTTAAAATTACGGGTTTACAAATACTGTAGTGTGGAGATTTTTGTAAAAAAATCACCAATACCCTCAGCAGTTGTTTGAGCTATTGGGACGCATATCTGGAAAATATTGGGTGCCACTGGACTAAATGGACTGACATAATTAAGTGATCCTCTCGTTGACAGTTGACGTGGTCGGTCAACTTTGCAAGTATGCAAAAGTACTCACAGTTTGAGTTCTAAAATACATCATTTGAGAAATACTTTGTATTTTCATTTAGTAGTATGATACGCCTAGCTCCTTTTATATTGGTTTCAGAGATGACTAAAATTGAGAGTTTACATTAGCTTATTTCTTTTTCCAAAAGCGATAGTTGTCCGGTTTTGGAAGACCTAGGACGTTCCATGTACTGACTGGATGTTTAAGACAATCGATTCAAACTTAAGTGATTGATATACATTTTTTTCGAATTTTGATGTGCTGTATCACTATATCCAGATTTGAGTACTTACCCCTGAGTAGCCTTCAGTAGTATATTTTACACTCTACGACTCGGTAATCAAGGAGCGCCGCACGTTAACCGGATCATCCGATGTGACAGCATTTTCTACGCTTCTAGGCATGATGCAAAGTTCTCTTAGAATGGTCGCGGTTTTTTCACATTACCTACCGTACTGAGTTCTCAGAGGGTGTTTTGTTATCTTCACGGCATCCACACTTAACAATACGTTATAAGTACAATAAAATTAAATACAATCCGGTATTCTTACGGAAACAGAAGGCAACATATTGATCATCTATACTATCTTTTATTATTTCATTGTCTTCACTATCTACCACAAGTGGATAAAGGTTTTAAGTCGACACTTACTCATTACAATAACGTAGAACATGTAAACGTTGAAGGAAAAATAAAATAAAATTACTTGATAGAAATTCTAGATTATATCTAAAGCACATAAAAATGTTACCTCGTTTTTTAGAGATAAAAACAAACATGAAAATGGGTAGAACGTTGATTACGTGAAGAGTATTTAAATTATTATTTTGTATAGACTTTGGTCGGATTTGGGAGTTAATTCGAGAAGTTACAATAGGTTAGTAGGCAACCCTTCCGTTACAGATATACTTCAAAGGGTCTTTCAACACTCTGATATTTAATATTTATTGGGTTTAAAGTAGAAGGGATATTAAAGCTGTTATATGGAACTACATATTATTAAGTTGAAAAATTATATTTTCTAATAAAGGACGTCTTTGACCTGCAACGTATATTGATTGATAATTTTACCACATCTAAATTAAATAATATTATCATACGGCTATATCATACGCATTCTTTTAATACGACCAAAAACTGAACTTATAACTTATACCAAGAAATTAAAATTGGTTGAACTATAGAATAATTTGATTTTGTTACACATTCTAAGAAAAAGCAACGTTGACTAATATTAAAATCTATCGTAAAAAGTTGAAAAAAAAAACAATTTTTTATAGGTTATAAAGTAACTAAAGAATGGTTATGTATTTCACATTAATTTTTACCACATTAATATTACATGTAACAAGCGGGCCCGGCGGATATCTGCCTTGATAATAAACACAATCCTAAAATTCAACCGCAACGCCACCTACCGGGTCCAATTGTGAATGTAAACCGTTCTTGAATCCACCTGAACACACACAAAAAATACACGGACAGGATAATTATATATATAAAGATAACCGATTCATTATAGTAAAATAATTAAAAGTAGTTAATATTCAAAGTATAGAATTAACTAGAAGAACCTATAAAAGCTATATTAAAATTACGAACAACATATTAATATAATAGCCACAATTGTAAAACAAATGTATGTAAATAAATACCCTTCCGAAGTATGAAATGAAGATAGTTCAAAAGCCGAATAAACAAGCTTCGGTTAATTTTAAACGAAGTTAGATGGAATATTGGGTTTCTAACTCCGCGGCCACCTATGAATTCCACAAGGCCAATTTAGTATTAAAACGTGTCCGCAACGAACCGTACCTACGCGAGTATTAAAATTTGAAGCGTTCAAAACTTGCCTCCTTTTAGTGTTCATTACGTCGGAAAGTTGGTGAAAATTCATACAAGTCTAAGTTCTAATGAACACCGGTCGGGGAAGTTGGGCTGTGTACCTATCGTTCATAATAACTTTTGAACACACGCCTTTTTGTGCGGATAAATGCCGCAGAATACCTTTAAGCTTTGTTGTTCAAATTAAACTAATTTCCGACAACATTGAGGAATTTATTGACTTTGTCAGATGAATATGGCAATTTATATTTACGGATGCCTTGAGTAGTTAAAATATTATTATTGTTCTTTTTACGTTAGAGGTTTCGGGTCGAAGTACACGTGATAATAGATCATTCACAGTGACTTTCCTTGAATCGTCGCGTTTCGGGAGCAACCCTTGCATATCCAGCAGCCCATAGACTTGTAGGTCGACTAAATGGGGAAGATTCCTGATAGATTACAAGTATTTCCGTTGTCGCCGTTGATTCTGAATTACGTTGTTCTTAATATCAGATAGTGTCACTGCGCTTTGTAGTGCTTTGTAGTGAAAAAAAACCAGAGCCGCGCACGGAGTTTTAGCTTTTAAAGTAAAAAATATATTTTTTTAAATTGTATTTGTATAATTCTAGCGGGACCGGCGGACATTTCACAAAGTATATACCTAAACCTTCCTCATGAACAACTTTATCTACTGGTGAAAACCGCATGAAAATTCGTGATAATAGATCATTCACAGTGACTTTCCTTGAATCGTCGCGTTTCGGGAGCAACCCTTGCATATCCAGCAGCCCATAGACTTGTAGGTCGACTAAATGGGGATGATTCCTGATAGATTACAAATATTTCCGTTGTCGCCGTTGATTCTGAATTACGTTGTTCTTACCATCAGATAGTGTGATAGCTTTGTAGTGCTTCTATAGAAAAAAAAACCAGAGACGCGCACGGAGTTGTACACCAATAATTTTATGTATTATTTAGCTTTTAAAGTAAACATTTTTTTTATAATTGTATCTGTATTGTAATACTAGCGGGACCGGCGGACGTTGTCCTGCCCTAATAATTAAAACAAACTTTGATAAAGTACCTAAAAATAAGTAAAAGTACTTAAAAAAATACCTAAACTTTCTTCATGAATCACTTTATCTACTGGTGAAAACCCGTTAAGTAGTTTTTGAGTTTATCGCGAACAGACAAACAGGCGTGGCAGAGGACTGTGTTTTGTAATATGTAGTGATTATATAAAATTAACTTCAGAAGTCAAACCAAAAAAGTCAAATAAAAATATATAATTAATGAAGATTTAAAATAAACATTTTTTCTTTAAGAAGGGTCAATTAAAGATCTAATTAAATGATTGTGCTACATCTCTACATTTTAAGAATACTTTTCGCTTTAAATTAACTATGGTTTGAAAGAATTATTAATATATAATACGTGGTCATAGATAAAATGTTTGCGAACAATTTAAAATCTTAACTGATTTCTTTTACAACCTCCGGGAATGTAGACATCCATATATATAACAACATACCAAATATATTACAAGACATATATGTTTGTATTCATTGGTTTAGTTGAACTTAATAGAACAAATTTGATAAAATATTCGTCGTTTACATTGTATGGCTGCATAATCATCATCATCTAAATGTAGTGATTATATAAAATTAACTTCAGAAGTCAAAACCTAAATTAAAAAATGTATAATTAATGAAGATTTAAAACAAACGTAGGTTATTAAAAACTTTATTATCTATTACCATTATTTATAAATCAATTTTTCTTTAAGGAGGGTCAATTAAAAATAAAATTAAATGATTGTGCTTCATCTCCCCATTTTAAGAGTACTTTTCGCTTTAAATTAACTATTGTTTAAAAGAATTATTAATATATAATACGTGGTCGTAGATAAAATATTTGCAAACAATTTAAAATCTTAACTGATTTATTTTACAACCTCCGGGAATGTAGACATCGTTATATATAACAACATACCAAATATATTACAAGACATATACGTTTGTATTCATTGGCTTAGTTGAACTTAATAGAACAAATTTTATAAAATATTCATCGTATACATTGTATGGCTGCATAATTGAATTTGTAAATAATGAGACAATTTAAAAAAAAATTTACCGTTCAAAGTAGCAAATTAAGTGTAAATCGATCACCACTTACATAATTTATTGAAATATGTGATTTATTCTCATTAATTTTAGATTGTTGTTCCTACTTGGTAGCTTTGACGTTCATAAGTGCCTTCTCAGGGCCTAAATTGAATAAAGAGTATTTTGATTTTTATTTACTTCTACTTATTCTTCATAGAGTTCTCTACTTTCAGAAGTAACATGACAAAAGTTAAGCTAAAACGTCCTAAACCCATTAATAATAATTATAATCCAGACAATTAATAACAAACACAACTAAAGGATAAAGTACATAAAATACTAAACTTAACAATATAATCGCTCTTTCTTTTTACTGAGACCATAATTTCTATCTAGAAAATAACTATAATAACATTATTTATTGAATTATTTAATATTATAAAAGTAATTTAATTGTTACACGTTAATGTAAAAGACTAAACTAGATGAAATACTGTACAAATAAAAAACAGTTGAGTACAAATAAGAACTGCCAACAGAACTGAAAATTCAAGACAATGGAATTTAAACTATGTTCTGTTTAGAATTTTGAAATTAACTATAGTGTGAATTGTTTCAATTTCTTCTTCTTCTTACCCTTATCCCATATAAGTAGGGTCGGTACAACATGTTTGTCATGTTGTGGTATATGATTTGGCTTAATTTTTACGATCGGCCGCCTGCCTGAAATCAACCCTCCTTGTGATTATTTTGTTGAACCACTATATTTATGATTATTATTATATAGTTCTTTCCCAAATCTTCATACTGTATGACATCAGCTTTATTCCTCGATAATTGTTACAGTCCTGCACATCACCCTTATTCTTAAAGATAGGCACTATTACGCTATCGCGCCATTCATTTGGGATCGCTTTCTCTAGTAACATCTTATTAACAAATAAAGTCAACCACATCTACCCATCTACTTTTAAAAACTTCCATACTTCAATCGGTATGCCATCTGGCCCAACGGCTTTTCCGTTTTTCATACCATTCACAGCTTTTTTTACTTCATCCTCACTTATTTCTTGTACTTATTTCTTATAGTGAAAATTCAAGACAATGGAATTTAAACTGTTTTGTTTTATTTTTTTTCTCTAACTGACTACGCTATTGACCCGACAGTGTCTTCACAGCTTCACCGGATTACCGACTTAACAGCGGTCTTTTTTTTTTTTGAACTGACTAAGCTATTGACCTAGTAAGGTCTTAAAAGCTTCACCGGACTACACTGTGTTTTGTTTAGTTTTTTGAAATTAACTATAGTGTGATTTGTATCATTTTCTTCTTCTTCTTCTTACCCTTATCCCATATAAGTAGGGTCGGTACAACATGTTTGTCATGTTGTGGTATATGATTTGGCTTAATATTCACGATCGGCCGCCTGCCTGATATCGATTCGCTTCAATTTCATAATTTGTAAATTGAAATTATTATCATCAGTTTCTCTTTCACATCTATTGGCACTTCGAATAATATTAATATACTATTTTATAGAGTTTATTAATTTATCCATATGATGACCTACACATACAATCTCAATACTAGATGTACACAGGCCGCTAAACTACGGCGTCACTAGTCTGACGCAAGCCGCGACAGCGTACTACCACAGTATAATTTCTTATATATTTATACTGTAACAATAAGAACGGTCACGCTTACTAACATAGCATGACGCGAAATTATAATAATTAAAATTTTAGAGATGGTAGAGCCACGCTGAAGCTATTGCCGGTTTCAGCACGTGAACGGGTCGGCTCGTCCGGGGTAGTACCACCCTCTCACAGAAAACCGACGTGAAGTAACAGTGCTCGCATTGTTGCGTTTCGTTTGGTCAGTAAGACTTACTAGACTTAAGACTACTCTCAAATGTAGCTGATCTTATATATTATAGGCTTTAACCTTTGACCACGATATCTTCTAATGTTAAATGATGATGTGGTCCAAGATGGTAAACAATCTAGACCTAAAGACTTACTAGACTTAAGACTACTCTCAAATGTAGCTGATCTTATATATTATAGGCTTTAACCTTTGACCACGATATCTTCTAATGTTAAATGATGATGTGGTCCAAGATGGTAAACAATCTAGACCTAAAGACTTACTAGACTTAAGACTACTCTCAAATGTAGCTGATCTTATATATTATAGGCTTTAACCTTTGACCACGATATCATCTAATGTTAAATGATGATGTGGTCCAAGATGGTAAACAATCTAGACCTAAAGACTTACTAGACTTAAGACTACTCTCAAATGTAGCTGATCTTATATATTATAGGCTTTAACCTTTGACCACGATATCATCTAATGTTAAATGGTGATGTGGTCCAAAATTATAAATAGTCTAGACCTAAATACTTACTATAATTAAATACTACTTTCAAGTGTAGTTGATCTTATACATTATAGGTTTTAGCGTTTCATCACGATATCATCATTAGTTAAATGATGATTTGGCTAAAAAACATAAACAGTCTAGACCTAAATACTTACTAGAATTAAAGACTACTCTCAAGCCAGTTGATCTTATACATTATATGCTTTACCGTTTGATCACATTATCATCTAATGTTAAATGATGATGATGATGTTTTCCTTAATCGGAAACCTCTTGCTCATTCGAAAGGATTCGAACTTACGTCGAATGATGCGATGCCCGAACACGCTAACTACTGATCTATCCTACCTACAACATAATATGCCATATAATCGATCGATGACATTAATATAGGCGTTGAAAATATCAAATGAATCAATCTACTTTTAATCTTGAGTTGCAACGTGTTATCACAAAAATATCGAGGTGTATAAAGCTAGGGGGGCTAACAGTACACTTGTTACTTGCGTAAAGTCGATCAATCATAGTCGACACGACTGGACCGGTGATCGTTTTGATCGACGTGAACTCTTTCATTTATCTAATGAGCTTCGTACAACGAGCCCCGACGCCGAGTCGCACCGCCGCCCTTCTATGATGTTTACCGTAGGGCGTGGTTGATACTTCGAAGTCTTGATGTATTAATCGTTTGGAACCTAAGAGTATGGATTACATCAAGAAGCTTATAATTATAAAACGCTTTCTATATCTATATACTATTTTGGGTATTAAAATAACTTGAATGTGTTTTGTACGAACTTTGAGAATATTCCGTTAGTAATTATGCTAGTCATAATCATTATATACTAACGGAATATTCTCAAAGTTCGTACAAAACACATTCAAGTTATTTTAATACCCAAAATAGTATATAGATATAGAAAGCGTTTTATAATTATAAGCTTCTTGATGTAATCCATACTCTTAGGTTCCAAACGATTAATACATCAAGACTTCGAAGTATCAACCACGCCCTACGGTAAACATCATAGAAGGGCGGCGGTGCGACTCGGCGTCGGGGCTCGTTGTACGAAGCTCATTAGATAAATGAAAGAGTTCACGTCGATCAAAACGATCACCGGTCCAGTCGTGTCGACTATGATTGATCGACTTTACGCAAGTAACAAGTGTACTGTTAGCCCCCCTAGCTTTATACACCTCGATATTTTTGTGATAACACGTTGCAACTCAAGATTAAAAGTAGATTGATTCATTTGATATTTTCAACGCCTATATTAATGTCATCGATCGATTATATGGCATATTATGTTGTAGGTAGGATAGATCAGTAGTTAGCGTGTTCGGGCATCGCATCATTCGACGTAAGTTCGAATCCTTTCGAATGAGCAAGAGGTTTCCGATTAAGGAAAACATCATCATCATCATTTAACATTAGATGATAATGTGATCAAACGGTAAAGCATATAATGTATAAGATCAACTGGCTTGAGAGTAGTCTTTAATTCTAGTAAGTATTTAGGTCTAGACTGTTTATGTTTTTTAGCCAAATCATCATTTAACTAATGATGATATCGTGATGAAACGCTAAAACCTATAATGTATAAGATCAACTACACTTGAAAGTAGTATTTAATTATAGTAAGTATTTAGGTCTAGACTATTTATAATTTTGGACCACATCACCATTTAACATTAGATGATATCGTGGTCAAAGGTTAAAGCCTATAATATATAAGATCAGCTACATTTGAGAGTAGTCTTAAGTCTAGTAAGTCTTTAGGTCTAGATTGTTTACCATCTTGGACCACATCATCATTTAACATTAGATGATATCGTGGTCAAACGCTAAAGCCTATAATGTATAAGATCAGCTACACTTGAGAGTAGTCTTTAAGTCTAGTAAGTATTTAGGTCTAGACTGTTTATCATTTTGGACCACATCATCATTTAACATTAGATGATATCGTGGTCAAAGGTTAAAGCCTATAATATATAAGATCAGCTACATTTGAGAGTAGTCTTAAGTCTAGTAAGTCTTTAGGTCTAGATTGTTTACCATCTTGGACCACATCATCGTTTAACATTAGATGATATCGTGGTCAAACGCTAAAGCCTATAATGTATGAGATCAGCTACACTTGAGAGTAGTATTTAAGTCTAGTAAGTCTTTAGGTCTAGATTGTTTACCATCTTGGACCACATCATCGTTTAACATTAGATGATATCGTGGTCAAACGCTAAAGCCTATAATGTATGAGATCAGCTACACTTGAGAGTAGTATTTAAGTCTAGTAAGTCTTTAGGTCTAGATTGTTTACCATCTTGGACCACATCATCGTTTAACATTAGATGATATCGTGGTCAAACGCTAAAGCCTATAATGTATGAGATCAGCTACACTTGAGAGTAGTATTTAAGTCTAGTAAGTCTTTAGGTCTAGATTGTTTACCATCTTGGACCACATCATCGTTTAACATTAGATGATATCGTGGTCAAACGCTAAAGCCTATAATGTATGAGATCAGCTACACTTGAGAGTAGTATTTAAGTCTAGTAAGTCTTTAGGTCTAGATTGTTTACCATCTTGGACCACATCATCGTTTAACATTAGATGATATCGTGGTCAAACGCTAAAGCCTATAATGTATGAGATCAGCTACACTTGAGAGTAGTATTTAAGTCTACTAAGTCTTTAGGTCTAGATTGTTTACCATCTTGGACCACATCATCGTTTAACATTAGATGATATCGTGGTCAAACGCTAAAGCCTATAATGTATGAGATCAGCTACACTTGAGAGTAGTATTTAAGTCTAGTAAGTCTTTAGGTCTAGATTGTTTACCATCTTGGACCACATCATCGTTTAACATTAGATGATATCGTGGTCAAACGCTAAAGCCTATAATGTATGAGATCAGCTACACTTGAGAGTAGTATTTAAGTCTAGTAAGTCTTTAGGTCTAGATTGTTTACCAACTCGGACCACATCATCCTTTAACATTAGATGATATCGTGGTCAAACGCTAAAGTCTATAATATATATAATTTATATATAAAGATATGTACGTATAACATCAAAACGTCTCTGTTACGTTGAACAGTTAATTACTCAATTGAGAGTACGTTACGTAAATGACTAGATGCTTTGTCGTTTACAAACGATTAATGTCCCAATTGGTTAATTTACGTAACTGTTGTGAGCATTGTAAATTATAATGTTAGTAGGATCAGATTGACATATAATACCCAGTGCCAATTTTCTCTGGGTTACAAGTCTTAGACATAACATGTTGTATTAACACATTTAATTGTGATCTCGGCATATCTGATGAATTTATTACGTGGTGGTCATCGTAGTTGAATGTCATACATGAATTTATGAATATCTTGTTGTGCTTTATTTCGCTCGTTGGCAAACTGACTGCCAAAAGGTCTAGCTTGTTCATTTCATACATTCTAAAGTTACTAAAGTTAAAT
Organism: Antheraea pernyi; assembly: GCA_015888305.1. Taxonomy (NCBI): domain Eukaryota; kingdom Metazoa; phylum Arthropoda; class Insecta; order Lepidoptera; family Saturniidae; genus Antheraea; species Antheraea pernyi. The sequence continues at coordinate 200,969 of MU159081.1, read as the reverse complement.
AAAAAAAAGTGTGTGTGTACTTATGTACACACGTTAGAAGTTAAACTTCTTTGGCGTAACAAAATAAAAATCAAAATTTCAAAATTGTTATCTTTCGTCTTATTCTGCGTTTGTAGAAAAAACGACACTAACAATAAAAAAAGGTATTTAATACATAGAAAGTTATAATACAAAGAAATACAAACAACAAATACAAAGAAACAAAATGATGACTATAGCTTACTTCAGGGTATCGGTTTTTTGTGACGGTGTGCGTGCACATCGTAATAACTTCAGGGTATCGGTTTTTAGTGACGGTGTGCGCGCGCATCGTAAAAAACTACTCTCATCATTTTTCCCTAACGCGCCAAAAGAAGAATAACTTCAAAATTAAGTGCCTGTACGTAACAACATAATAAACAGAATTATGTAACATAAAAATAACAGTTTTTTACTAAGTGGACATGAAAGTATATAACTGCGCTACTTATAATTTAAAGAAAACATTTTTAAGATTTTTGTTTGCTCTAGGTAATTTCCGAAACAGATAGCTGAACTCATAGGCTACTTTATTTTAAACTAGCAGTTATTCGCAACTTTGCCTGACGTGGAATCTTGGAAACGGTTGGACCGATTTTCATGAGACTTGCAGTGGCAGATCTTTTATAAGCAGTAACTTAGGCTATTTTAATTCAGACTAGCTGTTAACCGCGACTTCATCCGCATGGAATATAATGAAAAAAATAATTGTTCAGATAAATGACCACATTCGCCTTTATTCAATTTTTTTGTTTACTATTTTTATTCTTGTTTGATAATCCTATGCTGTATCGTTGTCGATGAGAACTACATAGCTTGCTATTTGACGGAAAGCTCTGGAGAGCGGCAAATAAATTACCAAAGATAATGTACGCAGCTACATTCCTACCTAACGCACATATGACATCTTTATAAAAATATTTCACCGCAAGCACCGTTGATGTGTTCCGGCATTTGCACTTATGAGCCAGTCCCCTCTAGGGTCATCGTGTTTACCAAGCTTATTATAAAGAGAAAAAACTCCTAAATATTAGAATTGCGTGTTATAGTTTGCTATAATTGCGACGTAAATTTACTTATAAACAATTCTAGAATGTAGCAATTAAGATTTTTTTGCGATACTCGATGAAATTTTAAAGTAAACTAACTGAATTTTCGAAGCATAAATATTCATATATATAAATTGATGTATGTATTGTAGAGGTATGTACTATACTATATATTCTATTACTATAAATCTGCACAAGAGCGCACTAAGTTCTATAAACTCCAATCTATTGGCTTGGAAATTAGTGTGTGTAGTTATTCGAACGAAGGGAATATTTACACCAAATCCATTCTGATATAACTCAATTATTTATAAGCATAAATAGTAATTAGAAGAAATAATAATAGCAGCATAAATAATTGAATATTGTAACCAAACCCGTGCGGAGCCTCAGGTACTCTCAGTATAAAAATAAATGAATATATAGAGTTTATATTATAAATCTTGAAAATACAACTACAGTTAGGGTTGAGCGTACACATTACCTACATTCACATGGATGTTTTAGATCAACCCTCTGAAATAACAAAGACGAGTTGGAAAACTTCATTCCGTATTCACATTTGTACCTTTCTCCATTGTTTATGTTTGTAGAAACACTTGTAGCAATATGCCAGCATTGATATAATTTACATTGTACAAAATAAATAAAATACAAGCATATTTGTTATAAGAAAAAAAGAAAATACTGTTTTCTTACTCAATTTATCGCCTCTTCTTGATGTTTTAGATCAACCCTCTGAAATAACAAAGACGAGTTGGAAAACTTCATTCCGTATTCACATTTGTACCTTTCTCCATTGTTTACGTTTGTAGAAACACTTGTAGCAATATGCCAGCATTGATATAATTTACATTGTACAAAATAAATAAATACAAGCATATTTGTAATAGGAAAAAAAAGAAAATGCTGTTTTCTTACTCAATTTATAGCCTCTTCTTTGTTTTTTTTTATATCATAGGAGGCAAACGGACAGGTGGGTCACCTGGTGTTAAGTGATTACCCCCGCCCATAGACGCTTGCAACGCCAGGGGAGTCGCAAGTGCGTTGCCAACCTGTGGTGGAGGGGGAAAGGAAGGAAACGGGAGAGGAGGAAGGGGAAGGTAGGCACTCTCACTGACCGAACGAAACGCAGCAATGCAAGCATTGTTACTTCATGTCGGTTTTCTGTGAAAGGTGGGTCCTACCCAGGGCGAGCCAACTTATTCATGCTGAAACGAGTAATAGCTTCAGCGTGGCTCTACCACCTACAAAATTTGTACAGTAATAGAGTATTAAACCAGTTTATTACCCACATATATGGTCTAATCTAATTGTAGTACAACTTACTAATATTATAAATGCGAATGTGAGTTAGTTTGTTTATTACGCTTTCACAGATTGACTACTCAACCGATCAACATGAAACTTGTATATATATTCTCGGGGTTCAGAAAAGGACGTAAGGTATCTTATATCCCGAAATAACTTGTAGTTATGACGGATAGGTCAAAAGGACTTTAACATAAGGAAAACTGCGGGCGAAAACTAGATATGAAAATAAGTACAAATCCTCTATACAGTTTATAACCTAAGAAATCTTCTCAGGGAAATTTATTCATCTTAAAAGCTTTAAAAAAGGTTCGAGAAACTTCTCTGTCATCAAGAATCGGCAAGAAACTTGATCAGCTCTGTTTTGTACAAACTTTTAACTTATCGTGACACATTTTAACGGTGATAGAGCCTCGCTGAAACTATTACTGGCTTCAGCACGAATGGGCCGACCGTCGAATGGGTCGTCCGTAGTACTGCCCTCTCATAGAAAACCGAAGTGAAGTAACAGTGCTTGCATTGTTGCGTTGCGTTCGGTCAGTGAGAGCGCCGGAGGCCCATCTCCCCTCCCCTCTCCTCTCTCCTCTCCCTCCCCTAACCCTTACCCCAAAGGGTGGCAACACACTTGGGACTCCTCTGGTGTTGTTACTGCCCATTGACGGTGGTAATCACTTAAAATTAGGTGACCCACCGGTTCGTTTACCACCGATGACATAAAAAAAACAAACATTATATAACTCTACAACTGTGGCTTATACATAAGTTTAAGACACACATTATTTTATTATACGTAGGATAATTATCATTATTTAATCTTGACAGATATTAGTCCGCCAATGTGGTCGTCTAACAGTCAAAAGGCTTAATTTAGGGACGAGAATTCCCACGTAATGCCATAAAATTAGATAATTGTCATATATTTTTTAGTTTAAATATAAATTATAATACATGAAATTTATATAAAAACATATTCATGTAAAACAATTTTAAAGGGTAATGTAATTTTTTAACTATCTTGAATTCTATGCTATTTATAAGGAATAAAAAAATGGCAAATGAACTAGAACCAGCTACGAAAATTTTTCATAATTATAGTCTCAGTTCTATGCAGTTCAGTGGTTTGGACGTCATTGTGCTTCAAAGGAACTGTATTATATGTAGATTATATTATATTCAATTACATAACAATAACTTTAAAACTATTAATAATAATTGTCGATCTAATTATTACGTAGTAGCTTTAAAAATACTGAAGCTTTAATATAATAGTACACTTAATATTATGAAACAGAGCGTAATTAAATATCTTCGTAACTCACTCATGTTATTGTATTTAAAGGGTCGGAATCCAATTTCTTATACAAAATAATGAACTCCCTCAGTGAACTAAGGACGTATAATGAAATGTCAACAATACTTCGTGGGCATCCCAATAATCCTTGAGTATACTGGTCTATTCATTTTGGTTACGAAAAGTAGGGAAAACTACGGTGCTTAGGTCGAGACTCTTGTTGAGATACAATATGGACTGCTCGAAAACTCGAAAGTCAACATGCGTAAGTATATTTTTTGTATGTTTTATGTACAATATAGTTAGAGCTTTTTTTTCAAGTATACGTATAGATTCGAAGGGTCCTTTACGTAAATACTGAACGTCATGTACATTTCATATGATTTTAGATTTAGAAAAAATGAAATAAATATATCTCTGAAGTAATTTACCTTCGGCTATTTTATACTCATCACACTTTAATATCGAAGTTGATGCCTACAGTACTCCGGTGAAGCTGTTAAGACCTTGCCAGGTCAATAGCGTAATCAGTTTAAAAAAAAAAAAATTGAGACCTATATAAGATATGTTAGTGTATATATGAAAATGAAAATACATTTTGATGTATCAACTTTCGTATGGATCGGTCAAACGGAGTTCCACATTAAGCAGTAATATTTCTAGACTCATGAATTTGTTTTATTTTGATAAAATATGAGTACAAGTCATACATATTATTTATTAACGATAATTTATAGCCAAACAGAACTACAGATTTAATAATACTAAGCAAGATAAAGAGTACATAATTAAAAGCTGTCGTATTTTTAAAATAAACAATATTACCCGGAATCCCAGTATTTTGACAGTATTTGAACAGAAGGAAACAACTAAGGGGCATATGGAAAAAGGCCGGAAATGGAGCTCGGGCGGACGGAAATAGGAAGGCGGCGGCAACCGAGAACGTACGGACATACGAGATACTGTAACGACAAATAACAGGAAACATTCATACCCAAATAACTCATAGAATTGATGATTTATAACAACAAACGCAGAGGAAGTTGGGCATAATAAGTAAATTAGTAGTTCTGGACTCTATTTACTAAGGCATCAAGTCCAGCGGAATTATTTTACTAATCAAATGTATTTATTTTTTATTGAAGCATAACAAAGTGGCGATACAGTACGTGATGGTCATACAATACCCGATATTTGATTTGGCACGACGGGGATATGAGTGAGACGTACGACTAAGATCATGCTTCAGTTTCGTAAATTGCTCTCTCTATCACACACACACTGTGATGAGTACAACAGACAAAGACGACTCTACGAATTTAGTTGACTATCTCGGTTTTCTCTATGAGCAGTCAAATTAAGAGACGGGTATTTTAAGTGCAATTCTTTACCACGTCTCTTGATTATAGGATAAATGTCTGCTGATCCCAGAAGACAAGCCTAAGTACCACGATGTTGTATATTATACGCGATGGATTGTGGTCACTATTCTATTGGTTTACCATTACCGTTACCTTGACCACCAAAAAATGATAAACTTTGAACTCCCTAAAACAGTACGTTAAGTAGACCGTAATGCTTCTGTCTATTCAGTGTAAAAACGTAATTTATTATATTATAATATATACAGTGGTGATAAGTATCCTGAATCTAAACGTTTATATTTGTTCTCGTGGTTCGTTCTTTATCTGTTTTAGTCGAGTATGCGATATTATTGCGATTAGGTATAAATTAATTATAAAACAAATTCTCATCTTAACTCCTTGAACCACTTTAGTTATAACGCTAAACAAATCTCTAATTAGATTATAAAATTAATGTTAGGTAATTTCAGAAATAAATAAGATAAAAATGTCTATTTATTTTAGAATAACCATGAGCAGAGTATCTGAAATCATCATGTCCAATATCTTCATATATATATTCATCATATCATATGTATTATACATTCTCATTCGCGTTCATAAGCGCCTTATAGCCTTATTAGGGCCTAAACTGAATATAGTATTTTTGATTATTTTTTTTTGGCATCAAATCTTTTAGATTATTACTGCCATTGTCGAGTAGTTAATTACAAGTTCTTCTTCCATTCCATTTTTGGCAACCAGTCTTCTAGTAGACTATTACTGCCATTGTCAAGTGAGTATCGATATTACAAGTTTGTTGATTTAATTACAATGAGCTAACAAGATGGTGGTCATCTTGTTAGAACTTTATATGGAGTTTTTGTAGCATCTCAGAATTCATGGTCCGTGGTATTATTTTCTATTCACTTCATTTATGTAAAATAAACAAACTATATTACATAAAACACCACCAATTTTAGTCATGTACCACAAGATTATGAATAAAATATAAAATCCACTACATGACAGACCAAAATCCCGCCAAAAATTCTATTTTTGATTTGTTCTGCTACTTTTACTAAATCCATAAATAAAACAGTTTTATTCAAAAAAACCATAGAGTAACGAAGCTGCGTTCTGAGTGTTTCGGTTTCATAATTCTATGCAGAAAACACTAAAAAATATTCATGTTGGTAAAATTGCCGTCATTATGGCAATAAATGTATACCATATTGCTTTATGTTATAGTAAATTGTTATCCAATACCCGTCTCAGTATATTTTTAGTAGAGAGAACAATATAACATTAAAATTAATTTAAAATGTATGATTGTTTTCTACAAATAATAAAAACGTAAACGGCAATCTGCTACCTTATTCCGAGCTGTGTTTAAAAACCGTGAAATAATTCATAAGAGCGCTCGTTAAAATGCAGCTAAAATCTACTAACCGCTGCGAACCGCTTTATCACCTCAACTCAGCTGGGTTTATTGCATATCTGGGGTACAGGAGGCTCCATAAACTCGTAAGTTCATAAACACGCTCTTTCGCTGACATGGAAAATAGTTTACAGGCAGTCTCGATGCGTTACTGACTGTGTTTATCTCAACTTTACTGCACGATAGGGAAGCGTACACTCTAATCTGACGAATAAAACTTTATGCGAAATTTTTAGGGTGTCTTTTTACGGTTAACACTCGGTAGTCAGAATTAAACCCTAAATCGTTAATGAGTTTGCGAAAGTCGCGGTTAAAAAGTTTTTAAGATGTTTTTGGAACCGTGTTCGTCAGTTTCGGTTGGATGTCAGGACGCTTTAATTAAATAGTTTTAGGGGTTTATTGACATTGGTTAATTGGCTAGGGTTGTGTTTATCGATTAATTACGTAACGAATTAAATTTGTGCAATGGTTTTTATTACAGTAGTTTTATTAAAATATACATTTAATGTCAGGCCTTTATCAGGTTTTAAATAATGCACATATATTACCGACTTTGTTTTGGTATACCGTACCGTATTATGTTGCCGTGGTATAATACCGTATGTTGTTTTTTGTCTTGTATCTTTTTGATCAGGTTATTATGCCTATTTTCTAAATATATCAGTATAGTTATTGTTTATTATATGTGTTCATCCCTACTTAATATTATAAATGCAATTGTAATTTTGTTTGTTTGTTACGCTTTCACGCTTTAACAATTTTACAAAATTGCAAAAAAGAACATAGAGTACCTTTGATACATAAAACTGTATTGTTTCCGAGGCATACTTCAAATCAATCAATAACACGAATGAAGCCGCGAGCACAAGCTGGTATCTTTCATGAATATAAAATCCAGGATATAAAATTACGTTTGTCTCTTGAATATTTCACATGCAAATTACCATTTTTTAAATCCCAATTTTCACAGATTTGTGTAAATATCATCACATGTGATGATCGACATTAATTTACAGTCATTACATTGATTTTGTTCGACATCCTTATCAACTGAACTACAATAGCATGCAGAAGTAGTATCATGAATTATTAATAATGCAGCCAAGTAATAATATTTGTGTGATTTTAAAATAAAAATATGTGTACGAATATACACACTTCAAAACCAATGTTTCATGTGCAATATCTCAAGAAGTCGGTGAAGAAATATAGGAATTTATTTCTAAAATGATACCAGAATATCAACTTAATATAATACGAGGCAGGTACTGTGCGAGTTTATTCGCATCCGTGGAACTCAATAATCGCAGTTTCTAAGTCACTTAACTTGAACGAGTCCCGTTCGTGACTGCTGCGGTTTTATAGAACACTATTGCGCTCTGGGTACCGATTCTCGATGCTTCGACAATGATATCTAATTTCACTTATTTTATTTTGCAATCATAATATGTTATAGATTATATCAATGATATTATAACTAAAAAGCTGTAGGACGTCATGAGCACTTCGACAGCGCCTTGTTAAAACTTAGCTATCTTAATTTTGACGGCTACCCCGTCGATCCACCCCTATCTAAGCAACATACAATTATTTATTTTTCAGCACCGATTTTGGGAATCTTACGTCCACATTTTGTCTAAGACATTGTGGTGATACAATATTACTTTACGTATGTGTGCGTTGTCGTGCCATTTGTTTTATCCAAATATACATTTTTTCTTTATTTATAATTGGAGTTTGGTCACAAATTGACCAAGTCATCCCAAGTGATTAACAACAAAATAAAAAAATATTTTTTTTTACACAAACAGTAAATAATCTACCGATTTTTCAATCCACACATAACCAGCCTGTGAAGCATTCTTGCTTCGTCGGATGTCGGGAAAGCAAGAATGGCATTACATAAACCCAGAGATCTTAATGAAAAATATCATTTAGGTAACGTATTTACTACAGCTTTTTAATTATAATATCATTGCATTATATTTGATTCCTTCCTAACACATGATTTTCGGTAAAAGAAATCATGGTTACCTTAATTTTTAATGCCTAATTGCAACCTTTCAGTCGAAAATTTGTAATCGAGTAGATGTGTTATAGCAACTACATTTTAGAACCGGTATCCCTCTACGATTAATGTGTCCACCTTAGGCCAGATAATCATTTAACTTTATGAGAGATTGTGATCAAACGTACAATTATTAGCGACTATATAGATACTTACAATCCATCGCCAGTAGATGCTGTCATGTTTTTGTATACTTTATAGGTTTAGGTTAGGTTAGGCAGGTATATCATCTCCTCATTGTACAGGTCCGGCGGACGAAGAGGGGCAGTCGGTGTGTACCCGGTCTGCCCCTCTATAGGAAGGAGCCCGGTGGTCACATTCCGCCGGGCGGACCGTGGAGGCGGCTCTACAAGGTTGATTAGCTTGAACGATCCCTTGCCGCCCCCACAAAACGGTCTGTCGGTACACCGTGGGGTTTTAGTCCGTGCGATTCGGACATAACCCACCCTCTCCCGCGGGAGGGTGGCGTATTCATAAGGGATTTCCCCACTTTAAAAAAAAAGGTGTAGGTTAAATTAGGTAGGTTAGGCAAGGGATGGGGAGGGGGATGTTTAGATTAGCGTAGGCCGGAGGAGTAAACCTTGATAAAAAATCATCAGTAGAGTGACGGTGGAGGGGTTTACCTCTCTTCTGCAGGCCAAACCCGGGGGGTAGGGGTGGGGGCCCTGAACTCCCATTGCACGGGTTTGGTGGGCTGGGAGGTAGTCTCGCAACTAGACTGCCTCAGCCGGGTGCGGCGTGGGAAATGCCTGTCGCCGGGAGTGTAGCGGAGCATGCTCGCGCTGTCCCGTAACACTCCCACAGTGCGGCGTAGGTTGTCGTGGAGTTTTAGTAAGTTAAAGTCGCCGAAAGGCACCGGCAGCTGTGTCTCAGCACGCAGTTGGCGGTCGACTCAGCTCAGGCCCTCCCCCGGGAGCCTGACAGTCCATGATGAATTTTCTCTCCACGTAAAAAAAAAGGTAGGTTAAGCATGTGACCACAATCTCATCTCACGTTAAATGACGATGTGGTTTAAGACGATAAACACGCTAAACCTAAAGGAGTTTGGCTCTCAAATGAAGCTGTTGGAATACACCAACAGGTGCTTGGTGACAAATTTTCAACTTTAGGATGGTAGCTAGCCAGGTGGGCTTGAAGAAAGCCCTACCACCATGCTAAGATTTCATCACAATGATCTCCTTCAGTGAAAGCTCGAACTCAGTTGCTAGAATTCGAACCTATGTCTATCCTCCTGGTGTCCGAACACGCTATCAACTAAGCCTTCATTGCTTATTTAGTCATTTTCAGCAACAGAATATACATTAGTTGTTGCTTAAATAGAACAAAATAATGTCACTACAATGGGTTTATCATCACGTGCATGGCTGTAATGATAAGGACGGTATGGACACCCCAATATCTAGCTTAATTACTGACATACAGTTGCTGGTCTCGGGACGCAATACGCCCCAGCAGTCAGTATTTCGGGTATTACACCTGAGGTATGGTAATCACGATCCAAACAGACAATTGTCATGTCCTATCACTCAGAAAAATTATTTAAAAAGATCCCCCACAGAAACGAAACGCTTTTTCTTCAACGCTGCACGTAATGCGCCATGGAGGTTTATATTGTTGATATTTTCGTCACGTAAGAAAAAAGCGTTATGCTCCCTCCATGCGACTCCTCCACTCTATGTAATCTCCATGTTTTTATTGTTTTATTTTATTTTCTTCTATTTAAAACAGAGGAGGTGTACTTAACTGTTCTTCCACGGCCGATTTATATATAGAATATCGTTGACCAGCAAATCTCGATGCTTGTTTGTTCGAATATCAATACTCGTACTCACACATACGCAGTTCCCCGCAAGCCATGTTAAGGAATTTCATTTCAATTAATGTCGCATGATTTAGAATCGGAATCGCAAATGCACCGCGTTCAAAGTGGTTCGAAATAATATATCGATATAAGCATAATATCCTGCTGTTTATACCCTTCCGTCAACAGGGAAAACTCTTACTGTACAATAAAAATATTATGAGGTGACTCTATTCAATGAACTCGTCAGTTATTGAAATCGGTGTTTCGGTTAAAGTAGCCCGTCTTATGAAACGGGGTATAATAAACGGTGGCTTTATAGCTGTATATTAAATTCTTGCATAACATTTTCTTCCTATGTGACAATGCTCTATTGTAACATAAAGAATTTACTATAGTAACATTGTATTATCACTTGACAAACCGAGTAAAGCTAGTAACGTATAAAACTATGCTTATATATTTTGCCAAAACCCACCACTGAGGTGCCTACATTTTTTTCAAGTCTGAGTGATAACTGCAAAGTTTAGCGTCTTCAATCAAATAACAAACAATATATTCAGCTTTAAAATATCAGTGAACATTTTATATATTCTTTATTACTTTCATCTTTATTAGCAATATTAAGTGTTATTAAAATTATCAAAACTGAGATGATTTTGAATCCAACATGTGACGCCATTGTTTTTCGAGTGTTCGAGTGTCTCTAAACCAAATAATACGGAGCATAACGGAAACACATACTACGTGTGTCGATGCAATTCCCGAAAGGATGCGTGCCTCTATTTCCCCGTCTGTATGCGAAGTCAATATGTCGTCGGGGATGAGTTATTTTTCCATAATTCTGGTACGGACGACGGTCGGGCGTCGACGGCGGCGCGCAACGAGAATTCCCAAATAAATAATAAATACGTCAACTCACATGAGCTCAGACATGTTGCTTCGGCACAGAGCACTGCAAACTCTGCAAATACTGTTGTTATATTTGTTTTCAAATTTAATATGCAACGAGACGGCTTAGTTGTTTTAGTTTTGCCTAAGAGGTTTTAGAGCATAGATTACCTTATTCATGCTCTAATATAAAATATTACGTTTTGTTTTTATTTACATTTTATGACTCAATTAATAATCGCATTCAGCTCTTGAAGAAACGTCTCTTTAGAATGCGCATGTACAATAATTTCTTTTAGTTCATTCAGCGTTCGACGGCATAATGTTTCAATATAATTTTAATTTAATACAAATTAAATTTTAAGGGATTTTACATAACTTTAAAGATCTAAAAAAATGAGAACGCTTCTAAATATTCCGCATGGTTTGTAAGCAAATTGTATTGCCTAAATACAAGTATGCATAATTATTAACTATTAGTTATTTCTGGGGATGTGATGAAGCTTTGAAACCAACGAAGATATTCAAATTATTTATATTGTAATAACCATCGCATAATCTAATTTATCACAACACAGCCGACATATTCTGAAATTGTGGGTCCGTCACAGGAACATTTTTTGTTCCCATAACAAAGTTTTCAATGTCCAATACTTCTGTCATTGTAGAATTTGAATACAATTACTTTGATGTACCGTCCAAGTGTTATAGTCAGAAAAGCTAAATCTTACAACCGAGAGGAGATTATTATGCTCATTCCTTGCACCGACTTTTTTTTTCAAAAATAACATTCTTCTATTTGAGACATCCGTCATTACGAAACCGTATTGATTATTTACACTTGTTCGTTCTGGGGGAATTCTGTATAATAAGAAGGATTCTTCAGTAAAAAATAGGTCTTTGAGAACTTCCTCTTATACCAAGACGAATGCAGTAGGAACTTTACAGAGCGTTTTGCTGTGTCATAGATTTGGTTAAACAAGTCTTCAGTATTAAATGTTATAGATTAAACCATATTAAAAGAGATAAAGAAACTTTTGTTCTAATTTATGTGTGTGGCATCCTTTAAAAGTAAACTCTTTCTACGTCAGTTACTCTGTGCAATTTTATTTATCGGTGTTCGAGGGTTGCCACATCGAAATAACTTCCCAAAGGTATCTAATAGTTGAGCATTTGTCTGATGGTTGTGAATTCCATAGAGACGTTGGCCTCAGAAAACTTTTAGGTATTAAGACATTACGTACTTTTCCGTGATCTCACGATAACTCACGATAAACGAGCGTATAAAATATAACGTTGCGATCCTTAAATATTTTGCTCGCTATATTATAAACAAAAAAGTTTTTGAGATTGAATATATGTTTTTACTCGGTTACGCAGAACTGATAATGGGGATTTTTTTTTTAATTCAGGGTTGGCAACTAAAACTCCCATACAAGCTGAAGTATACATATAACCTAGGCAGTGGACTGTATTTAAATTAGCTGGATGTAGATACCCCTTGAAAATAAATGCCAAAAATAAATGCCTTTACAATCGGGATAAAGGCTCTCTTAACTGAAAAGATTTTCCACCGCCGTGGCCGCTATTAAGGAAGCACCAGCTTTCTTGTTAATGCACGTCGCAAATATCGAAATCGATTTGCGTGCCGCGTCGGTAAATAAAACCAAAGGCATGTGAATCCGAGTGCTTGTGACGGCAAGTCACCGGTCATCTCTGATTTTTAATTGTATATAATGTCAAAAAGAATTTGAACTATCCCCCAACCAATTTATACCAGAACAAACCCTATATTAATATAGAAGAATAATGTATACGCTGTACTTTATTATTATTTAAATTAGCAAAAATATAAAAAAATGTAATAAATAACTTGGAAATGAAACTTGACATATCATAGCTATATTTTTTTTCGAACTGACTACGCTAGTGACCAAGCAAGGTCTTAACAGCTTCACCGGACTACAAATAGCTATCTCGTTTCGCGCTCCTTATACCGTTAGTGTTACACGTAGATAATATAGGGTGTTATTAAGTGTGTATTAAGTAAGTATTAAGTGTTATTAAAAATCAAACGAAGATGAAGTCGTGACTGTAGTAGGTATACATTTCTACTTTTAAATATTCAAAATGTCGGCGTTTGTACTGTTACGTCAATAAACGTTCCGGTACAATTTCCGTACATTTCCAACAACATATTATGCACATGTGATTTCAAACTGTTACATTGCATAGTGGATGCAAAGCTTCATTGAATGGCCTAAACTAAAGCTTCAGCGATCCCGGCTAATGGTCATTATACCCTCCTTTGTGTTGGCTTTTGGCTGTATTGCGGTGAGCAAACAAAATTTTGTTATAAACGTATTTAAAGTTATATTAATATGAAATGATACTCCTGCGTTGGTTCAAGTATCCTGTTAGGTAATTATAATAATTACATTTCTAATCATATTAAAATAAATTCATAATTCTTAAAGTGTAAATAAACAAATATAGTCTATACTATTATAATTTAAAAAACTTCTACTAGAATTGTCATACAATTAATTCAATTCAATTTAATTAAATCGTTCAATATTAAACTTTATAAAAATCTACCCGCTGCGTTAAAATAGACGAAATAATCGTTTCGTGAAAGATTGAAGTTTAAATTAGTTAGTAAAAAAGAGGAAAATATAGTTTAATATTTTGTTTAAAAACATTTAAATAATATTCTTTTAAATATATAGATAAAATTTAAAAATTGTATGTTTTGTTATTTAATTGAAGGATACAAGAAATGTTATATGTAGATAAATAATAAGTTCTAAGTATTTAATAAACATAACAATTCAATTCAATTTACTCGAAAAACAAAACACTATATCAACGTGGACGCAACAAAAACCTCATGTAGCTGACCTAAATAACAGACTGAATGAAAGTAAAGAGCAATTGTTCTCAGGACACTTACAATGTACAAATTACATCGTCCCATTTGCGTCCGTAATTCGGGTTTTGTCCGACTGCTCGCTGTAGGCATGGGCTACAATTTACACCGGACGCGGGTAGTTCGGAACGGGCCGAGGCCGGACGACCGTCACAGTGCCACGTGTATTTTACTGCACCCTGCGTTTTATACGATGTTATTAGCTTGGCAGCCGTTTTAACAGATAGTTGGTATTATCTGACAATAGTGAAAGGTCGTTTTATATCAATGTTGTTATCTTACTATAAACATAATGAAAATACAGTTATTTTGAGGCTCGACCACGTCAATACTACCTAATGTATTGGCATATGATTGTGAACAATCGATGCGGAATTTAGATGAATGTAGATATGTAGATGGTTTTAGACCACTTATCTTTTGGATTCGATTGATCCTTTGCAATTTTTTCAATGGCAAGATAAACGAACGGTTATAGTTTAGTTTTCAATTATAATAATATTTACCAATATTTATTATTATTATTTAATACATAGTTTGATGGCTTTCCGTTACTTTATTTCTCATTCCGTCATACATATATCGGTACAAAGCTTTACTCACGGTTGGCTTATCAGAAAATGAAAATTGTATTGTATTTATAACTATAAAAACTCATGCTAGGTTAGATTAAAATTACCTTTTTAAAAGTAACCTTAGAATACTTGAATGGAATAAAAATAATTATGAAATCAAAATTGACTCTGTTTTAATTATTTAGTTCAAGGTAACAAAAGCGTTATAAGGGAGAATATTGCCGTGTGTTTTATGGAGTCGAGTTTCTGTCAAACAACACAAAATAAGGGCCGCATCGTACCGCCACGCCGCGAGGGTAGATCTCATTTTTATTAAGCGCCGGCCAGTATTTGACGAAGCGAACGAATTAAAGATTGTCAACAGATTTATTATTCGCTCCAGTGAACTTGTAGCCGAGTTCCACTGGGAGATATTATTATTACCTTGTTACTTAACTTATTTAAGCCGTAATAATTAGGATCGCGATAAAAAAGAGTGAACATTTTAATATATACGGGTATAATATATACGGGTACTCTGCATTTTTTTAAATACTTCAGAGGATTTAGCGTTTCGCCACAGATTCATCAAATGTTAATTAATGATATGGCTTAATATGTTAACGTAAGTGAAGCGTAGCTCTCGGGTACAGGTGCTTGGTGACAGATTTCCAACTTGGAATAGTAGCTACTCAATTGGTTTTTTTTTTATATCATAGGAGGCAAACGAACAGGTGGGTCATCTGATGTTAAGTGACCACCACCGTCCATAGACACTTTCAAACACCACGGGAGTCGCAAGTGCAAGTTGCCAACCTGTGTTTGGGGGAGGAGGGGAGGAGGAGGAGAGAGGAGAGGGGAGGGGAGGTGGGTCTCCGGAGCTCTCACTGACCGAACGAAACGCAACAATGCAATCACTATTACTTCACGTCGGTTTTCTGTGGGTCGGGTGGTAGTACCCCGGGCGAGCCAACCCATTCATGCTGAAACCAGAAATAGCTTCAGCGTGGCTCTACCACCTACCAAATTAGCATTAGAAAATGCCCTACCCATTATGATTTCATTGTGATAGTTTGTTTACAAAAAGTTCGGGCTCAATATACGAACATAAAAAAGTCGACCGGGTACCAAAATATGCTACTACTGGCGTATAAAAACGTTTAATTTGAAATAACCTCGGGTACATTGTGAGCAGCACTGCTTAAGAAAAAAAAAATTAATTTAAAGGAAGGCATGTTCCACACAATTTTCCTCGTCGGTGCGTGACACATAAAAATCATAGTCAAATATATAGATTCTATTTGGAATTATATATGTAAAGATTATGTGCATTTCTTAAAGTGCAAGTGCAAGTGCTAAAAAGGTACAATGTAAAGTACTCATTTGAATCTATAAAGGATAGAATATCCTACAGTTACAGTGTGTACTATGAGCAAGTATTACTCTAATATGTATATATACTTATAAAGTAATACATTTTCTATAATAGTAAAAACGCAGTTTCAAATCGTATAAAATACTTTAATCAGCATATTTTGGTTTATAATTGCCAGGGGTTAAGAGTCGAAAATAGATGATGAAAATATATTGGAAATCCATATAAAATACACTATTTATCGGATTACTATATTAAAACACAAATAAATCATTAAACAAACTTACATACGCATTCTAAATATCAGTTTTGACTAGTTAGGATAATGTATAATGAACTTACAAATATGACAGATGATCCTGCACACCACTAATAGAGTATTATGAACTTTGACCAAGGACATACTTGAAAGGAATTCTTAGGGGTGCGGTACGACCAGCAGGGAGAGGAATTTTAGATGCCTTCTTGTAAGCAAGGAGGGCGAGATTACAGATGGCAAGATAAGCCTCGAATTAGATACAACGAATTTTGTATGAAGTTACAAAGACATTAAGCATCTTTTGCCTATCCTTATTCTAAATAATATTTTGAATTATTTTCATCCGAACCCTATGAGAAGACAATTATTTAGTTGTAAAAATGTATGAATAATAAGTGAAATTTTAGTATTATAACTTTGTTCTCGTGAAAATGGTTTTGTTGTTGTTTCAGTTGTTTTAGTTTCAACAGTTACAGTTTTATTTTTTGGGACTACTAATAAAACGTCTGTTTTATTAATTTTCTTGATTGTAATGTTGTCACCACTGCTTGGCGTATAAGGAAACACGTTATTAATAATATGAGGCTTAGATAACACTTTGACAAGTTTTATACCTAATAGTCAAAGTCTCATCGGTTCAGCCATTTCTGATATTGTCTCGAATGAACAACAGACCGTTGAACTTTATTTATATATATGTATAGATTTGGCATAGACTGTTTAATACTAAGTACACACTTTGTAATTTTTTTTCAATTAAATCATTTTTAAATGTTTCAAATTTCTATTTCGTTTTTCATACTTTAGGTTTGAGCGTGTGACCACAATCTCATTTAATATTTAATGACATTATTTTTCAAGATGTTAGTAAATACTAAATTTAGAAGGACTGGCTCTTAAGGCAGCTGCGGTAATATCTTCAAAGGAACTTGGCGATAGATTTTCAAATTGAGGTAGGTAGTTAGCGGAAGGCGAGCTTAGATAAACACTATTCTAGGGTTTCACACGAAGTTTTCCTTCACCTAAAGGTCGGGCTCATTGCAAGGATTCGAACCTACATCTCGATCGTTGTGGTAGCGGAACACGCTATTAACTAAGCCATCCTCGCTTCAAATAATTTAATTAATACAAGTATTTTAAATTTCTGTTGATACATTCTTATTCTCACTTTTATTTGCGATGACATTTTTTTTATATCATAGGAGTCAAACGAACATGTTGGTCACATGATTTTAAGTGGTCACCGCCGTCCAGCAATACCAGGGTAGACTCAAGTACATTGACAGCCTGTGTTTGGGGAAGGGGGAGGGGGCACTGTTATATCACGTCGGTGTTCCTATGGGTCGGGTGGTAGTACCCCGGGTGAGCCGACCCATTCATTCTAAAACCAGTAATAGCTTCAGCGTGGCTCTACCACCTACAAAAATAATTACAAATATAATTGTCAAGCACTTCCAGTGTTTTCGATTCGAAAACGAGTAGTAGAGGCATCGATGCCTGTACGCTCCTTACTCGTAACAGGCATTTGAGGCTTAGTGGGACAAGCGAGCTAGGCGGGGAACGTCTCGCCCGAAGCGTCTGCATTCAAACACAAAAACATCCCACCCTCAGGCCGTTCTTAAATCTCAATTAAGGTTAAAACCGTGTCTCGGGGCCCGCACGTACACTGAATTAAATTAATGGCTCCACATATTGCAACTGTTGCGGCCTTACCTGAATTAATTGCTTCTTTTTTGGTCTTCTTTTATTCCTTGGGGAGGTTAAATGTTTTATTAGTGACTTTGTTTATTTAGAGGTAAGTGGACTAGGAAAGAGATTACTCTTTGGTTTAATTATTATGCTTGACGTTTCAGTAACTGTGGTTTAATTAAACGTTAACGTGAAGTATCTTTCTTTATTTTATAATCTATACTAATATATATAGATGAAGAGTTTGTTAGTTTATTTGGTTGAACGCGCTAATCACAGAAACTATCGGTCCTATCATATCATAGCTATATATCACGCTAGACCAACAGGAGCGGAACACCAATGAAGAATGTTTCAAAATCGGTTTCTTTTTGAGAGTTTCCGCTGCGTGTTACCGTTAGCCCAAAGTAACTATTCCACGCGAACTAACTCTAGCAGAAGTATAAGCAGAACCTGGTATTGAAAAATAGTTAGAAATGTATAGTCAGTTCAAACATAATTTGATAAGATAAAGTGTCTGGGTGATATTATATGTGGATAAAAAAATTATTGATGATTAAGAGACCGTAAAACACTCTTATATATCCTATCTTGTGATAATCGAAATTCCTCTCCAGTTTTTCACTTCAACGCTTTGTAGTCTCGAGAGCTTTTATATTTTATCTATTTGTTTAGCAACTGTTTCATCTCATGACGATTGTTAATATCCTAGTATTGTTCTTGATTTAAATACGAGGGAGTGTGATTGTATTACATGCTTGACGTTTCAGTAACTGTGGTTTAATTAAACATTAAAGTAAAGTATCTTTCTTTCTTTTATAATCTATATTAATATATAAAGCTGAAGAGTTTATATGGTTGAACGCGCTAATCTCAGGAACTACCGGTCCTATCATATCATAGCTATATATCACGCTAGACCAATAGGAGCGGAACACCAATGAAGAATGTTTAAAAATCGGTTTCTTTTTTAGATTTTCCGCTAGCCGTTATCGTTAGCCCAAAGTAACTATTCCACACGAACGAAGTCGCGGGCAGATGCTAGTGTAATATGTTCCATTGTTCGAAATTCGACCATAATTCATTATTTTTTTATGTTTCAGTTTGTTGATTTTCTTTGCCAAATAGTAAATAATATTGTTGATTAGTAGACGAAAGGGTCGTGAAATACGACGGATTTATATTAATAATAATATTTTTAAGTTACTAAAGCTCATTAATAGCTATTAAACAAAATAAGAGTGAAGAAAATTAGGTGACATACAGAAAATGGTACTGAACTGTTATAATTTCACCTATTATATAAATATTGACCAAATTATTTACCTTCATACGGAATATAACTAGTTATATTCGTGGCTTCGCACACGTATGTTATTTGTTGTAATAAATAGTTATATCATAGCAAATTAGATATTGTATATATATTATTCGTGCTGATATAGAAGTACATGCGTCACTTACTAATGAGTTATAGTAAAAATAATAGCATAAAAACCTTCTCTATAAAAAAAACATTTGATTGTACCAACCTTCGTGGTAATCG
Organism: Antheraea pernyi; assembly: GCA_015888305.1. Classification (NCBI taxonomy): domain Eukaryota; kingdom Metazoa; phylum Arthropoda; class Insecta; order Lepidoptera; family Saturniidae; genus Antheraea; species Antheraea pernyi. The sequence goes on along the minus strand of MU159081.1, from coordinate 181,404 downwards.
GTCAAATGGTGTTAGAATTTTTTTGTACCAAATAAATATACCAATATTCTTATACTGCTGATATTCGCGACTACATCTGCATTGTTTATCATCTTAACAATATATTTTACGTAAAGAGGAAAACACCATAAAAAATTAAAACTATAATTTACTTAAAAATATTTTTGTAAACAATATTATCAGTTGAATTCCCCTCTCCTTCACATGCGCACCGCACCGTATGTCTCACAACTGCACGATAAGAAAATAAGTCGCTGAACGCGTGATGCTTACAAAAATTGTAGTTGCTTAAAACTCTTAATAACTTCACTTTGGATGAAGATATAGTGATTTTTTTTTAGATAAGAACGTAGTAGAACGTAGTATTGAAAAATAGTTAGAAGTGTTAAATATGTATAGTTAGTTATAACATAGTTTGATAAGATAAAGTGTCTTGGTGATATTATTTGTGGATCAAACAAAACTATTGCTGATTAAAACACTCTTATATAATATCCCAGCTTGTGATAATCGAAATTCCTCTACAGTTTTCGCTTCAACGCTTCGTATTCTCGAGACATTTTATATTTTATTTCTTTGTTTAGCAACTGTTTCATCTCATGATGATTGTTAATATCCTAGTATTGTTCTTGATTTAAATACGATGGAGTGTGATTGTATTACATGTGATATAGCGTAAAAGTAGTAACCTAGATATAAAAGCATTATTTTATATTTATCTTCAACTTTAAGAGTCGTAGAGCCACGCCGAAGCTATTAGTGGTTTCAGCATCACCCTCTCATAGAAAACCGACATGAAGTAACAGTGCTTGCATTTCTACACTTCGTTCGGTCAGTGAGAGCGCCAGAGGCCCACCTCCCTTCCTTCTCCTCTCCCCCTCACTCCCTTTCCCCCAAACACAGGCTGGCAACGCACTTTCGACTCCCCTGGAATTGTTAGTGTCTATGGACGGTGGTGATCACTTAATATCAAGTAACCCACAAGTTCGTTGGCCAGATGTGATATAAAAAAAACTATTAAAGAAAACTTTAGCTCTATCTGTTTTCTAGGGAAGAAATGTATAAACCACGAACCCCTTTCTCGATGAATCTCCAATGTTTTACCAACCCTAAAACTATAATAATATTTTTAAGTTACTAAAGCTCATTAATAGCTATTAAACAAAATAAGAGTGAAGAAAATTAGGTGACATACAGAAAATGGTACTGAACTGTTATAATTTCACCTATTATATAAATATTGACCAAATTATTTACCTTCATACGGAATATAACTAGTTATATTCGTGGCTTCGCACACGTATGTTATTTGTTGTAATAAATAGTTATATCATAGCAAATTAGATATTGTATATATATTATTCGTGCTGATATAGAAGTACATGCGTCACTTACTAATGAGTTATAGTAAAAATAATAGCATAAAAACCTTCTCTATAAAAAAAACATTTGATTGTACCAACCTTCGTGGTAATCGGTCAAATGGTGTTAGAATTTTTTTGTACCAAATAAATATACCAATATTCTTATACTGCTGATATTCGCGACTACATCTGCATTGTTTATCATCTTAACAATATATTTTACGTAAAGAGGAAAACACCATAAAAAATTAAAACTATAATTTACTTAAAAATATTTTTGTAAACAATATTATCAGTTGAATTCCCCTCTCCTTCACATGCGCACCGCACCGTATGTCTCACAACTGCACGATAAGAAAATAAGTCGCTGAACGCGTGATGCTTACAAAAATTGTAGTTGCTTAAAACTCTTAATAACTTCACTTTGGATGAAGATATAGTGATTTTTTTTTAGATAAGAACGTAGTAGAACGTAGTATTGAAAAATAGTTAGAAGTGTTAAATATGTATAGTTAGTTATAACATAGTTTGATAAGATAAAGTGTCTTGGTGATATTATTTGTGGATCAAACAAAACTATTGCTGATTAAAACACTCTTATATAATATCCCAGCTTGTGATAATCGAAATTCCTCTACAGTTTTCGCTTCAACGCTTCGTATTCTCGAGACATTTTATATTTTATTTCTTTGTTTAGCAACTGTTTCATCTCATGATGATTGTTAATATCCTAGTATTGTTCTTGATTTAAATACGATGGAGTGTGATTGTATTACATGTGATATAGCGTAAAAGTAGTAACCTAGATATAAAAGCATTATTTTATATTTATCTTCAACTTTAAGAGTCGTAGAGCCACGCCGAAGCTATTAGTGGTTTCAGCATCACCCTCTCATAGAAAACCGACATGAAGTAACAGTGCTTGCATTTTTGCATTTCGTTCGGTCAGTGAGAACGCCAGAAACCCACCTCCCTACCCTCTCCTCTCCCCCCTCACTCCCTTTCCCCCAAACCCAGGCTGGCAACGCACTTTCGACTCCCCTGGAATTGTTAGTGTCTATGGACGATGGTGATCACTTAATATCAAGTGACCCACAAGTTCGTTGGCCAGATGTGACATAAAAAAAAAATATTAAAGGAGACTTTAGTTCTATCTGTTTTCTAGGGAAGAAATGTATAAACTACGAACCCCTTTTTCGATGAATCTCCAATGATTTACCAACCCTAAAACTGTGTGTAATAAGTTTATTAGAATCATGTAATATCTCAGCTAATAGGAGAAGGCATCAGCGCATAACTCAATCATGTTACGAACTTACCCGGTGACATCATACCGAAATTACTTTATAACGCAATACTGTGAACAACAGCGTGCAAACTTAAACTATTTACCTAGTGAACAAGTTTCAGATGCCGACCGGATGCCTCGAGCGTGTTTCCTACATTAAAATACATGATAATCTGTATGCTGCGGATAGCGTTTTGGGAAAATCTGCGAGGCGTTACCATGGAAACGTGCCCTCTATGTGAAAGCGTAAAGCGATATAATGACGCGACGAAAATATTACGTCCCAACTGTACGTGCGGCATCTGATATCACTTCTCGTTATTTTTAGGACTTCACTAGTTTTCCCTTTGACTCCTTTTGAGTGAATAGTCGCGATATGTTTCGAACATGTACCATTAAATTTCACCATATATCAAAAACTCTTTGAGAACACTATAACACACAAACTTATCTATTGTCACGCCATGCTTCTACTGAGGTAGACTAAATTCGAATTTAACTGATTCATTTTCACTAGCTGCAACTCTTCTTAGATACGTCATTTGTATTAGGGGTTCTGTTTGAAATAACTTTTCAAATATGTTCTACCGTGTTGTGGATAAGTTCAGTCAATAACATTTTTATCGAAAATGAATAATTACTTAGTATAAATATATTATTTCTCCACATTTTTTCATATTCTATAGATACTATATCTTATATAGGTATTAATAATAAGTAGGTGCCATCAATTACACATTTGTATTGAATTTATGCAGTTACTGTATTTTTATTTACGACAACGTTAATACATTCTGTACATTAGAAATATAAAGGCGTCCAATATATGATTAATGTAAAAGTATGATCAGTAATCTTTTTTTTATCAGCGCAATAACTTACGTCCTTGTTTCTATAGTTCAGCGTTATACTTAAATGGGTAAAACAAATTGTTACAAAAAATATATTCTATTACATTTTAAAATTTTGTAACTCATCTTACACATGATATACATCTTAACATAAACATCATAGTAATAATTTATTTATTATCTAGAAATGAGAAAAATCTTAAATAATAATTAATATAACTAAGAATATAAAAAGAAGTAAATTTATAGAGAAGTACAACAATTATTAAAGAAATTAATATTTCAAACGGCAATGTTACTACTAAGTAACTAAGCAGCAGAATGTCGCGAGGACATCCAAACGAATCGATTTTCTGTTTACATTTTTAACTACTAATTGAATTGGTTTCGTGCGCTTTTATAAGTCCCGTTTAAATTAATTAAACTCGTGCAGGGAAGCACTCTGCACAATGCTTCATTCGTTTTTTATAGGTGATAAAAATTTTCATCCCCAAATGCCTCTTCCGTTATGTGAGTGCATTAAAATATGTAGTGATTGTTCGAGTCTTTATTAAAACGGTTTTATTATGGTACTCGGTTCGGTCGTACGTGAAAAAGGGAAGCCCCGCCGCAGATATTGTTGCTCGTGACAATAAATAAGACGTTAAATTTTATTTTACAGCGGTAAACGAAAGAAGCTAACGAAATTACATTCAATTACGGCAGTGTGCCCGCGGCATTCCACAGTAGCAATAAAGGCTGGAAAGTAACGTTCCTCGCGTAAATTTTTCGGACATAAAACTCTGTAAAAGTGAAGTTAGTGAGATGTAGAGGTACAATAAATGTTTATAGATGCGGGAACGTATCGTTGAGAACGCTCCGCTCGGTCGACCGTCTGTTGTCTCCTTGCAACGTCACGGGCCCGTAATGCGGCTCCCCCACTCAATTAACTTCTTGCAAAAATAAAAATTTGAGCCTCCTCATTCTGTGAGCAAACACGAATGAAACAAATTAAGTGAGCAGAATGAGGTTCCCACAAATTGGGTCACGTGACCGAAATGAGACTCGAGGACTCCGAAACTGTAATAGGAATGAAGAATGGCTACCTCGGTTAATGTTATTAAATATTAAATTTTTAAATTTCTCTGTTGTTGACTTTTGTGCTAGTGGAAAGCTTTCTTTTGTGAGGTAATTTTGTTAAGAGAAAAATGTGAGGCTTTCAACGTTTTTCTTAGACTTATAAAATGCGGAGTAAGTTTCCTTTGAAAGCGGTTTTCACTTTTAAAAACATCGTCTTTAATTCTCTATTTATCAGAATAAATTCTCTACTCCGTAGTAATTACAATAGAAATCTTATATACAATGTTTACATTTGACTAAGTGCAGAGGGTTAATATACATGTTTCGATTTCAACTTAGTCTTTTGAGATTAACAATGTATTACAACGAGCCTAAGGATTCTGGTCCTTTTGTGGTCGCTTAACAAGTTAACATTAGGTGAACAGCACGCCCGTTTGCTATTTCATAACCTAAAAAGATTCTAAATTTATCACAAGCCCCGACATTTTCAAATCCGTAATTTTCACAGAATATTGTGCATATTTATGTTCTACTATATACATCCTAATGGTAACTTCCTAATATTATAAATGTGAAACTGTGTTTATTACGCTCTCACGCCCTAACTGCTCAACCGATCATCATGCAATTTTGCATAAACGTCATCAGGCAAATAGAAAAATACATAGGATGCCTTTTATACAGAAAAAGGATACTATTCTTAAGCGATAGATTAAATCTACATTAACGAGAGCGAAGCTGCGTGTAGAAACTAGTACGTGATAATTCTAAAATTGAAAAAAAGAAAGTTTCTTCTTTGTGTTCTTAAAAATCTATTTTCGAAAACTATAATAATTTGGTTCATTATTCATTATACTCAAAGTTAAATGAAGTTTGTCTCTCGTTATTTACGACATCAAATAGTAAGATTAAAAATTCAGACAGTTTTACATATTCCTTATCATTTAAAGGTCATAACTTTTTTTTATGTTAAAGGAGCCAAACGAAAATATGGGTCACCTAATGTTAAGTGATCAGCACCGTCCATAGACACTAGAAAGGGGAAGGGAAAGGGAAAAGGAGATGGGCATATATTACTTATCAATTAAAGGTCATAAGTATGTCGCTGAGGTATAGTGTGGATTCCTATTAAGGAGATAATGTTGCATTTAATATTCTAAAACCCAAGATATCATAACATCATCATCATCAACCTGTAAATGACCATTACAGGGCTTTTTCCCGAAAGAAGGTATGGGCATAATAACCACGCCAGCCCCCGAGGTACTGGCGATTTCAAACTCTGAGAAATCCACAGTTCTTTATTTTCCCACATACGGTGGTACTACAAGCATTTAATGTTCCAATATGTTATTTTAATAACCCAATGACGAATATTGTTTATTTATAAGGCAGTAAAGGCCCATTTAATTAAAACAAACTACAAAAATAAATTATGTACTAGCTACTTTTAATATACTTAAATATTTCAAACAATCCACCTATATACGTTTTAAAAACTATTATAAGCTAATCTAATAAATAACAACCTAAAATTTCAACACACTATAAAAATCAAATAATTTCGAATAGCCAATAATAATTTATTCCAAAATTCAAATTATAATATGTAATCCTTGGGTAGAAATATATCTCCTTTTTAATATAAGACAAAAGACAAACTTCAGGAAAAGCCCTTGTTGATGAAAATCTTAGTGTAACAAAATGATTTTTTATGTTTCTATAAATACAAAAAAAATAGTGCGTGCGTGAAACTTCGTAATGTGGAAATGAAAATAGGAAGGGGTAGAAATTGATTTTTAGTGAAATCATATTGTTTCTTCGAGACAAACTTTATTACCATTGCTTACAATTCACAATTGATCGCATCTTTTAATTATCATTTTCAAGTGGAGAAATACCCAAATCTATAACATTTACAATGGGAATATGATGACTAAAGTAAGATACGAAATGTTTGATTATTTTTCTCGCTCTGTCTCTTTCTATTCCCCCTCCCCAGGAGCGTTGAACGTTTAACGCAACAGTGCTTTCATACCCCCTCCATGGTAGCGTTAAACGTTTAACGCAACCTTGTTGGAAGTCGCATTAGAAGTTTCACTTCAAAAAGTTCTTATGTCTTTAAAAAAGAGTATAACAAGGTATGTATTAAAATTATGATAATTTAAAACTTAACAAGAAACTCACCTGAAAAGCTTTTTCATATTTTTTGCGATAGTAGTAGAAATTAGGCTGGTTAAGAACCACGTGAAAGAGTGGCAAATTATTCTCATGTCGCCTCGCTTGTGGTATCTTGTACTGTGTTAAAACGATAGAACAAAATTGTAAACACCTTACGAAATACCAATAT
>MU159081.1:131509-167617 GCA_015888305.1 Antheraea pernyi | reverse complement strand
AAAAATTAAGCCAAATCATATACCACAACATGACAAACACGTTGTACCGACCCTATTTATGTGGGATAAGGGTAAGAAGAAGATATATATTTCAAAGAAGGGAATACGTGAACTCGAATACTGAACACGCTGTAAAAATAAATAATGAAGAATCAAAACGAGAAACGCGTTCAGGTGTGGAGTCGACAAACACTTGTCTTAACCGGTGTAAAATAAAAGTGTACGTGGTCCAGGTAGTCGGGACACGAGCCGCGTCCGTACACGCTACGTAGCCAGACAAATATTTTTCCATTTCCGCACAATACCGCCCCAATCGAGGATTAAGGACATCGATGTTTATGCGCCCGACATGCCTCTATTTTGACGGTAACATTTACTCCAATTACACTATAAAACCTGAACGTAAAAATGCCAGTGATCCGAACTGGTATTAAACGAGTTATTTTTAAACCAAAAATTATTTCAACTAAACGAGATATGCAAAAAATATATATAAGAATATGGTATGTGTATAACGTATTATGTTCATGGCTTTATCATTGTTTCCTTGAATTTCAGTTAATAACAGTGTAGTTTCTTATAAAATAACAAGATTAATCACTATTTTATAGATATAATAGTATGATCATAGCTAGCGTGGTTTATTAGGGTTTATTTTATTTTTTTATATTCCGTTTGTATATAGGGCTTATCTTATATTATTTTATCTATATAACCTTATAGGTTAAGTACTTGTTTCGAAAAGTTTGGAGATTATGTGACAACTAATAATTTATCCATCACTAAATATAAGCAATATTTTAGGGTGTAAGGGGAGTCGAATAACATCATAAGACTGGAGACATCCAAGCAACCTCACCTGTACGTGGTGCACCCTGCTGAGTAACGAACGAGGCAATGGCGAAAGCGGGGTGGTAGGGTTTTACAGCCTGACTGGGTCGCAACCACCATGTATATAGCGAAAAAGCCCATCATAGTGATTCGCTTCTGCAGATCGCGTTTCGGGATCAGCCTGTGCATATCCAGCTTTATGTCACTCGGTGGTCGCCATTGTTTTTGGACTGTACTGTGCTTACCATTAGGCATAGCGCAGTCATTTTGCCGTGCTACTATAAAAAAGGAAGAGTATATGCTACTCCAGGCGCGATTATGTTCTTCAATTTCCATAACATTAATGTTTGATGTGAAGATGCATATATTAATAGATGTTCTCGCGTCTCCGCACACATTTGTTATTATTTTTTGCTATCACTATATTATGTAGTAAATATTTGAGTCTAAATTTTCTAAGTATTTATCTATACATAACAATTTTCATGGCGATCAGTCGAACGATATAAAAGTTAATACGCTGCAGCACCATCCAGTCCATAAAAACTACTTAGGTGTGACAAAATACATGGTGTTAGATCAAATAATGATGCAATCTATCAATCTCAGATATATATAATTATCACCAACCTGTAAATAATCCATTGCAGGGTCATAGGCCTCTTCCCGAAGGAATGTATGGGCACAATCACCACACCAACCCAGGACCTATTAGCAATTTCAATCGATATTTATCGAGGAGCTAGATAACACTGAAAGAATTTTTCAAATCGGACCAGTAGTTCCTGTGATTTGTGACTGTACTTCAGTATCATAACACCCATTATTCAAATTCAGGCGTTCAGTAGTAATGAGTTGGTATAGTAATTAATAAATTATAACAATGTGACTGTAAATATTATTTTAAACAATAGGTGTTCACTGAATTTTTGTGAAATGTTTGAAGCATCATCTATATTAACTTTTCAAAACATTATTTAGTTTAAAATAATTATTTATATATATATTAAGAGCTAGAGTGTGAAATGGCCGTTTCCTAATGTAAAATTAAAATGTTTTTCTGAAATGTTTAAATAACATAGGAGGATGCTTTGATTAAATAAAAATATTTTATTCTACAAAGAAAAACATTTTAATTTTACATTAGGAAACGGCCATTTCACACTCTAGCTTAGCTGGACTCTGTAAACTATGTAAAGACATTTTGTACAGTTTTCCGGGAAGAAAATTTTGAAGTGAATCTTCTTATGGGAGGGCTTTGAAATTTTGAGCCACAACCTTTTTGTGTGACGAAAAGCGGTGAGAGTAAACACTGTGTAGAGTAGAGTGTTAAAAACACCGGTTCTCACCCGCTCACCGAAGTTAAGCAACGTCGAACGCTATCTGGATTTGGATGGGTGACCGCCTCGGAAGACCGCGTGACGTTGGCTTTTTGTTTAATTTTTTTTTATTAACTCGTTTCCCTGAAGTACAAAGAAATCATTTCTATCATGTGTCTTTACGACATACCCACTTTTTTCTCCGTGCCAATCAATGTTGTTGTGAAATTGCATTTCAGCTTAAAAGGTGAATGTAAAAGCAATTGAAAGTCAAACAATCAAATCTTTTGTTTTCTGTAAATTAAGAATGCTATTGCTTTCGTGTAAAGAAAGTTTCATTCTGAAAACTGACACCATAAATTTTATATAATTAAAACTGGTCAGTACGTTACTGCAATAATTTTTCGTATTTAAATCTCTATATCCTGCGGTGGTAGTTTTGACGTTCTTAAGTGCCTTCTCAGGGCCTAAATTGAATAAAGAGTATTTTGATTTTGATTTATTAATAATGATGGAAACCATATTTTCTAAAGCACAATCTTGTTAAGGTACTTGCTGTCATAATTTTGTATAATAAGTTTGGAAATTAATTACCCTCCTAGCCGATCTGTTTGTTTTTTTTTTGGTTATATATTGTCCATCCGCTGTCTCTCATCCTTGGACCATGGAAGTCAGACAGACGACTTTACCATCTCAACGCAGACGGAGCGGGCGTTTTAATGCTCGTTTTACGCCGTGTACCCAGATTGAGTCCCGCCCGTTTGCCATTTAAACCGGATCGCTTTACACTCCTTAGTTACGCTTTAATAGACCCTGCGCTTTTATACTTAATGACCCTGTAAAACACGGTAGGTAAATACTTTTTTAATCGTCTTCCTGATATCTATATTAGCATTGTCCTTTATCTTGTTTTCCACTTGCGCTATATAAAATGGATAATTGAAATACAGTAACGTAATAAAGGAAAAAATATTTTATGCTTTTTTATAAACTTATGATGCAAGTGAAACTTTTATCGTGTTTGTAATCTTAACTTAATAATTGGAAAATGGGAGTGATAATGGGAAATCAATACTAGACAAGATATCCAAATATCAATTTTAATTTCAATCTGCGTATTAGTATATGGAATACGATGATTTAGATGATACACATATTTTAGAAACTGAGCACAAGATCTATTGAAACTATTGAATCATTTTAAATTAAGCCATGGCATTAGCTTCTCTGCCGAGCCTCTTTCACTTTCTCTCTACTCCGCGGCCGCACGGTTTTTGTAATGCGACACGCGATAGATGGACGGAAAACTTTGAGGCTATGAGAAAAGTTTATTTTTTTAAAAGATTTTCAATGAAATGTTTTTAATGATATAGTAATCATACTCGATGCTTCATGTATTAACCGTTTAACACACAAGTAAGAGCAACGTTGTCTGCGGTTTTTTGTATTTTTAATTACCTTTTTTTAACGGTGGTAGCGCTACGCTGAAGCTATTAATGGCTTCAGCATGAATGGGTCGGCTCGACCGGGGTAGTACCACTCTTTCACAGAAAATCGACGTGAAGTAACAGTGCTTGCGAAATCCTAATCCAAAATCTCATCTATATTTCTTGTACAGCTACCGCGTAGCATAGTGGTTTGTCTCTGTCGTAAAATATATGGACCAACAATTTTTGAAAATCAGCAAGCTCCTAAAAAAGAAGTAACAAAAATAAAGCATGGTAAGAAGTATAATAAAAAAAGATGTAATAATGTATACAAACTTGACATTACTCTAAAAATTTGGTATATTTATACAAATTACATCTTATCAATAAATATTTGATCTACAATAATTATACAAATGACTCAAAGGGAAAATAGTATAGGAATAGTTATTTCAGTTTTGTGTTCGTAAGTCCCACCATTTAGCAACTAAAAGCTGCAGTAAGCTAATGTCAATCAAGCGAGAAAGCCACTCAAAAGCCACACTCCACATAACACGTTATCTTTTGGCGTTCGCGAGATACACTATTCTGTAAGCTCACTCATATACCACAACAGCCACAAGTTGCTTCCTATGGCATATTGAACTCTGAATATTTGAGAATAAAGCTTAAAATTCTATGAAAAAATATAAATAGTAATGTACCGGAAAGCGAGAAAGTTTATTCGACGCCCGCAGCGGACAGCGCCAAGACGCGTCAAGATTTAAGTAGTTTACGCCAGGAAGTCCGCTCGATGCCGTCTTGTTTGGTCTATGGAAGTCGCTAACTCGATATTGCACGCTCACTTTATGCCCAAGTTTAATGTCAAGCTCTACTGCCGCTTCAATCTTATATTCACCGCGAGAAACATTTATTAGTTTTCTCTTCGATGCTACAAGTTCTATGTTACGGTATTCTATTGTTTCTTCTTCTTTTCTCTTTTTAAAAGTTCGATTGTAAAGCTATTAATACATCGATTATAGTAAACTATATTTCAATATCGTCATAGTAGAACCTCGGTAAATGTTTGGTCTATGGAAGTCGCTAACTCGATATTGCACGCTCACTTTATGCCCAAGTTTAATGTCAAGCTCTACTGCCGCTTCAATCTTATATTCACCGCGAGAAACATTTATTAGTTTTCTCTTCGATGCTACGAGTTTTATGTTACGGTATTCCATTGTTTTCTCTTTTTAAAACTTCGATTTTAATGTTTTTTAATACATCGATTATAGTAAACTATATTTAAACATCGTCATAGTAGAACCTCGGTAAATCGACTTCAAGAAAGACGCAACAAAAATGGAGTTATAAAGGATTTGACTTGCAAGTAAAAATAACAAGGTTTGAGGTTTGACATATATATTTATTCGAGTTGTGGGAGTAAAAACTGTAGTAGAATACTTTGCAGGAATGTGTTGATTATACCGATTTGTCAAGCTGAGTTTTTATCTAACGGAGCCTGTAGACATTTTCGGCTTATCGAGGTTCGATTTAACGAGGTTCAACCGTATTAATTTTATAAAATAAATTTTCTTAGTCAAACTGCCTGTGAATGACCCACAATTAGGGCCCCCTTCACGAGAGTAGGTTTCATTACTGAGCTCATGCCGTAAGGGCGATTTCACACGTCGAGAAATTTATAGTCGTGTATTTACTGTACTACAAGAACATTTATTGAAGGGTCACATTTCCTCACTATTTTCCTTGCCCGTGGAATAGTTAAATCAAAAAGACCTATTACATTTTCCAATTAACATGCTAATTGGTGCTGAATTCCTTAGCGTATGTATTTACATCATGGTGTATTAATTCTTAAGTATGTAAGTTATAAGTATAAATACAAATTTTCTAAATACATCCATATCTGAGTAATATGTCATGAATATGATGATAATAATAATAATATGTATATGATAGATAAAACAAGTAATAAGAACATACAAATTGATAAAAGGAGTCACCTGTTGATTTGCAGGTGTGAGTGAATTTCCTCTAAAAAGATTTTATTGGTGAAAAGTGTCGGGTCTCGACGACAGATGTTCTGAGAGATTTGCTTCGCAATTCACTGTAAAGTTCCGTTTGAGGACACTTTCAACTTACCGCTGAGTTCTTTCTCGCACTATGATGTCGTTTCTATTTTTGGTTACGGCAACTTTAATGCCTTTTGTAGAATATATCATACTTTTAAACTTGTTGGCCTTCACGACCTCGTCTTAATTAAAATCAATTCTTCTATATCATTAGAACTACAATACTTGACTTTTATTTTGGTACGTCGGGAAGAAGAACGAGATGGTCGGCTAAGTTCGGTTTTAAATAGCGTTGTCTCTGTCTATCGCAGTCATTGCGTTGCGCGATAGAGACAACGATTTACAAAACCGATCTAGCTGTTTCTGTGACAAATAAGAGACACTTGAATTTATTTGTTATTTACAGGTTGGGCGATCCTGTTATTTTATGCAACAGTACAATGGACGTTGCCTTAAGTATCTTCATATTTTTAATATCGTGTATTCTCAAGCAATATTTAATTATGTTATAAGTCATTGAAAGGTAAGAATGTAAGATGATCTTTGATTGCAATTTATGGAGAGAGTAAAAAACTCTAACAGTAAACACTAATAGTAATAATATTTATTCATATTATCGGTAATAATCGTATTATCGTATCGTATTTTCAAAAACAGAGAATTTTGTTCTAATTTTGTCAAACATATGTTGTATAATTATACTTCTCCACACCGTCACAGTTTAAATGAATACATTAAACAAAATTTGATTCTGGTCAAATTAAATGAAACACACACAAAAAGTGTAGCGCGTAAGCCGGAGCACACACGCTCGCACACGTAGCAATTACCTAAAGCACATAAGCACTTAGCCTCAAATTCCACTAATGAAAATTTCCATACAAGTTGCAAGGGCGCGCCTTATCATTTATCTGTAGATTGCTTCGTCAGTAATTAACTTAAGTTTTCAAGTCCGGTGATATAGGTCGACCGATTTCACCTAAACAAAGAAATTTAATTATGATTATGCCTTTTAATAAAAAAATTATATCCCCTGTTTACCTTACACTAATATTTAGAAAAAATAGAAAAGGCACATACGAAAAATATCATTTGTATACTAGATTATATAGAAAAATAATTTCAAATTATATTTCAAGCTATGATATTTAATAGTAACGTCCACTTTTGGCTCTAAATTTATTAATTGAGGTAAAAGTCATAAAAATGAATATATATATATTTTTACAAAACTTAAACTCGCAAACATCTACAAATTGAAACTTAAAAAAGCAACATTAAGCTTACCAATGTTAATACTAAAGACTCTTTATGGAATAACAGTAACAGGGTGTTAGCAGTAACAACGACAACACAATAACTAAAATTAATTGAAACCACAAACAAATGCAGAGGGGCAGAGGGAAGCCAAAAACAATTTATGTCACCATTTCCCACCGGCCGCCTGTATCGATGTCGTTTGCATCTGAAATCTTTCGAGGCACGACTATATTAGAGAGGGGAATTGGCTTGGATCTTAATTTATCGAAGTTTTTATGGTTTAATTAACGGAATTCACTTAAGCGAGGGTCGGACGCGAACGCCGACGACGCGACTGGGCGACGCAACACCGCGGTTTGTGCTTTATTTTATACTAATAGATGTCCCTCGGTCGCGCCATAATTAGCGCGAGGACGCCATTGAAAGTTTTAATTGAAAAGCCTTTGTGCAGTTTTATAGTCCGTGAACAATTTTAGACTGTATTTCCATGCAACCGCCTCGGGGAGACTTCGTTGCTTAATCTTCATGCTCAGCTTTATTCATTTCGACACCTCGACAGGGCGACACCTTGTCAACAAATTTGTTTTGTAATTACTTCAAAAGAATTCTTTTTCGCTTTCTTTTCACTGACGTCAGAAAAAGCATTTTTATCTTTTATCAGCTAATGTTAATAAGTGATTAGTTCCACTACAGAATCGTAAAGTATTCTTTTTTAATACAATAAACATTGGGTGCTTTAGTAACAATGTACTCTAGTATATTTATAAACAGATTTTAATTAAATACCGACAATTATTCACGAGCAAATCTTCATAACAAATAATAGAACTAATTTATTAATATCACGCTACAATGAAACAGAGAACGTAGCGAACTCAACAAACTGCTTCTGGAATCTACATCAAACTTTTCATTATGTTACCTACAACAACGTTGTTCTTGAAATATAAATTAATTCACCCCTTTGAAATTCAACATTCAAAACTGTTTTGTAGCCTCCTGCCCCAATTATTATAACATTTATTCTTTATGGGGTAAACAGATCCCTATTTATTAGGGTTCATTATTCGAATTAATTTGTTTGTGTTATGTTGCGGGTAAGGTTGAAGATAGACCGGGTCTAACCGCGCGTAAAGAGGCTGTTTTGATATTTAAATGAGGGTAAAGGTCTTATTGTGGCCGTTGTACTCCGTCGAGGTCGGGCTATACTGTGGCCATCGGTTATCACGATATGTGCCTATCAACCTGCCACAACTTCCTTTACGATGATCGTCGCTAAACGTCAGTCAAAAATTTTGCACCCCTCAAACTAATTATACTATTTCAATTAATTTCAGTTATTCGACTTTCGACTTCGACATTCCCTGCTTTGTTACTTTCATGAAACACAAGATTATTTGAATACGGATCTCCAACTAATAAATTTATTATGAGCGAAAATAAATATATACCAGAGTTTTATATAATACTTTAATTTTCTTTGTAATGGTCATGAAAGTTTTATATATAGATATGGAAAGATAAAACTCAACTTCTTTACCTTTTTCGACTGTTTCTCAACCGATTTTTTTTTGTTTAGGGTTATTGCCGATCATAAGAACTCAATAAACTAGATCTATCTATATATCTATCAATAGAACTTTTTGTTTGCTTTTTTTGTAAGCTTTGATTACGTCTACAATTTATAATATTTAATGAATAGTAAATACAGATAATAATATAACACATGAACTAAAAAGTTTGTATTCCTTTTTATTGTCGAACTTTTTCCAGTGGATGGCGACTAACTAACTTATTTAGAGTTATTTAACCAATTTCATAGTAATCTAATTTCACTATACATTATACAAATAAATAGATATAATATAATTCAGATATACTTTGCAGCTGTAAAATTTATAGTAATTAATGAAAAGAAACATTGTTAATAAATGCCTTATTAATTTATAAATCATTTCGTAAAATATCTACACCATAATTTCTTATACTTAAATAATAGGTTACTTTATTAGGGTATATTTGAGGTAACAATAGAATCGCTGATTTTTAATTAGGATTCCGAATAATTCAGCCGTTCACAATCGGCTGGTTCCTATTACGAAGCTAATTACAAGTGTCGCAACTTTCGTTACAAGATCCCTTTCCATTCTCCTTTCGTTATATTGCGTCGGCATTTAATAATTTAATCATAAAAGAACGTACTTTATTATATTGTGTATTATTAGTAACATTTTTATAGAATGCAGTAATGATATTTAGTGTTTGGAAAAATGAAAAAGAGATTAAAAGCAATTCGTTGATATTTTTGTATGTCCAATCTGAGAATTTAATACCCCTTTTAGAATCGTTCGTTGTATATAAAATATGGATATAAGAGTAATAGAATATATTTCTAGCCTTTTTAGATAGTTAAATAGTTTATTTTAAGAGTATATATTGTATTACTCTATACTTTCCCACTGTCATTATGGTGTGGTTTATTTTGCACCGCTACACAAAAAACAATTTACCAAATCCTAATAATACTAGGACAACAATAAGATTGCTAGATTCGAGATTAGAGGTATTCACCTGTCTAAATCACCCAATGTATACGGAATTTAATGACTGGGGTTTAAGTATTCTAATTCATTCGCAAGGCTTTGACCCGTGTGGTTACCAATCTCTGAGATATTCGTACTCTTTTTCCGCGATATGAAAAATCAATGCATCATTTCATATATTTATCCACAAAAAGCATAAGTTACTTGTCATAAAATACGGAACAGTTACGTGAAAAGACTTTATTTGCATAAACGGAATCACATATTTAAACAAACGTCAGACTTTCGACAAGCGGAAGAATGAATGAATGCAAATCTTCCGCGACTTTGCAGCCTCGTTTCACATTACAAGGGCCACTTTAGTTAAATCTGTGTTTTCAACAAAACTGAAACCTAATACAATCGATTAAAGTTCATTATGTGTTGTTCTCAGATTTGTTAAGACGAAATTATTTTGCTGTTACTTTTTTGCACCACAATACACATTTAAAGATTATTATTCTGTTTCAAATGCGCTTTTGGGATATAATTGGGAATAATAATTTAAATATCAACAAGTAAAGGATTGTCTGTCTAATGAAGAGTTGTAGTGCCATAGGATCTTTGTTCGTGTTTTCTGTGCACTTAATTAGTAATATAACATTGTAAACATTCCCATTTTACCCGTTTTATCAATTAAACTGAGCAAGTATTGTCCAGATCATTTAGGAGATAAACTCAGACAAACAACAAAGAGTTTAGTTTTATGTATATGTATAAATTAAAAGCATAAAAAATGTACCCATCTACTATTATGTACTATACTTGTCGAAAGCAATTCTTTCTGACAACGCTATGAATTATTTTTTATATCAGAAATAAATGTACGAATGAAAATGGATAAAAGGTGTTCAAGATATCATCCTCGTCACCGAGACGGGTACGACACGTATGTTGAGCTCGACAACTTTTTAATAAAAGGAAGATTAGGAGATCGGCTCGTCGCTTACATTTATAGCACATGTGAAGAATGTCATATAAGGCGTGACTCGCTTGGATACATTTCACACCTCGCTTGACGCTTTCCCTAAATCTGTTGTCATTTCGACGCGATCCCGTGGAAATAGGGCCAGGAATCCCTTGGATAGTCGCGAAATATTTGGAGCTATTTCTCACTTTAGCCCCCGTTGCCTGCACCCACACAATATCAACTTTACCGTTTAAATATTTCAACGCGTGAAAAGTGAATCCGTGTTACCTTTTTACCTGATTTTCCTGTGCTTCTACATTTACGTTTTATCTTCCTAATATGATATGTGAAAGCTTTTTGCTTTATTTGAGTTTATTTATTATTGATCGTGTAAAACGGCAAAACATGTATGGTAAAATTTACTGGTTCCCTCTTTTTTTTTAAAGAAAACTGTTTTATGTTTTTGAAAGAAAACAAGCAATCAAGAACTATATGGGAATATCACTAACCAAGAATTGTCACTATATCTAAATTTAAATTAATTTTTTAAATAATATTATTTAAAGTTATTTTGATTGATTTGATTTAGCGTCAAAATGTAAATGGATTTTTTTTTATGTCATAGGTGGCAAACGAACAGTTGGGTCACCTGATGTTAAGTGATTACCACCGTCCATGGACATTAACAACACCAGAGGGGTCGCAAGTGCGTTGCCACCCTTTGGTGGGAATGGTTGGAGGAGGGAGAGGGAGAGGAGAGAGGAGAGGAGAGGGGAGATGGGCCTCCGGCGCTCTCACTGGCCGAACGAAATGCAACAATGCAAACACTGTTACTTCACGTCGGTTTTCTATGTACTACCCTGGACGAGCCGACCCATTCATGCTGAAACTAGTAATAGCTTCAGCGTGGCTCTACCACCATAAAAATGTACATGTCAAAAAATCTCGTATCGTGCACGCCTTTTAGCGCTATCAAAATTTGACACCTCGATGAATAAAACCTTAATTTGTTGAGACGTCAATTTCTTGTAATATAAAATAATGTATTTTGATATGAAAAGAGGAAGAGGTGCTTGATTTTGTTGACAAGCCAAAATGTTCTCACCAGATACCGCTGTTAACTACCCTATAATCTAAAAGGTTATAAGCGGATAAGACTTATTCTTATTTTAACAAGAAGTAACTGACAATTCGAAGGATTGATTTGTACAAAACAATTACGGTAAAAAAGAAAAACAAAGTAATATATTAAAATTCCGATGATGAAAGTTTATTACAATTTTTATAATAAAACTAACGGGCTGCTTAAACATCATCAAATTAAAATACAAACAAGTAGAGTTTATTAATGAGATAAATAAAAAATCCAACTGCAAAAACTCCTTAACTTTTTAGTAGCCTTAATTAATTGGATTTAATTAAAGTAAGTAACAGCAACTTGCTTTTGTTTTCTCTTCTTTTCACAGACGTTATATTTACATAAAATTAAATAATCCCACAACTTATTCCCACACTCCCACAATAAGACAAACCTAACGATACCTAAAATGCGTTTGAGGCTACAAAGCGTGACATAGAAATAGGAATATATAGATATAATTATATGTAGGCCACACCCTTGAGCTAGTTGTCACACCCTTGAGCTAGTTGTCAAAATAAAATCGGCTGAGTGCCTTAAGCGCTCGCCTTAGTAGTCCGGTGAAGTTGTTAAGACCTCGCTTGGTCAAGTCAGTCAGTTCCAAAAAAAATAAAATATGTAGGCCTTTTTGTCCCTCCTTTTTTTGGGGCGCGCTAATTTTCGAAAGTTATAATTTTTTTTTTTTGTATTTTAAAAAGTGTAACAAGGTGTCTTTTTTATTTTGGGTACTTATGTAAGATAACTGTAAAGTAAGATACTGTTGTAAAAATTCAATTTGTTACAGTTTTTATGGCAAAGTTTCGATATTTTTGAAGTCCCCTTTAAGTCCCCGCGTGCGCCCACATAAAAGCCCCTGGTTATATGTTATATAATCGTAAGATAAATTAAACCATATATCAGATCTTCTAAATATAATTCCCTTACTTGGAGATAAAGTAAATCGCGTATCGCTTGTGAAGTCACTGTTCGGCGTATTCGTTTAGCCACCAGTTATATCGTTTACGTCAACCTGTTCTATTAACAAAGAGTTTAACCCAACTCGACATCATTTGTATTTCCCCCTGCAGACAAATCGGTAACAATAAAACGTGAGCTTCCTTCACAATGCTCGCATGCATGGCCTGCTTTTAATTTACCCAACGGATATCGGATACCGTTCCCAACCGGACCCGTTAAAAACACTCCCGGAAAAAGCACCCGTTGCCCTGAAAGCGGTATATTTAAAAGAGGTTCCCTGTTTTTAATATACCTACATTTTTATTGCCTTTGTAAATTCTCTTCACTTTGGATTTTATATATTTTACATCGAATCAAACCGCCGCAATTGAGTTACGATCGATTACTCATCAAATCTAATCAGATTGTAAGATGATACGCCGGAGTAGAAAGTAATTAGAGACGCGTAGTCTCTCAGGCGTACGATGTTTTGTTGATAATTCAATAATCCAGCCTCGAGGCGGATCTCTTTTCACGACGCCTCTTGTCGGATCCCTTGGCGCTCCCCACTCGAATCCCGGTAGCATTCTTATGTAATCAGTTATCATGTTTTTTTCATTTCCTACACAACATTTAAGGACGATAAAGTATCTCGGCAAAAAGTTATTTAAGTCGCGAGTATTGCCTCGATATAAATAAAGTTAAATTGGCAAAGTTACCGAACTGGGGAACTGGATACAGGTGACACCCATTAGGGATCTTCAAAATAATATTGTATTTGTAAATTAGTTTGAGATCGTTAATGTAAGCCTAACTTAACAGGTTTGTTGTATATTGTTGTCGTAAAGTGTTGTATATTACGCAGTATATATAGTTCATGGGAAAATAATTTCGCAGTGTTCCGTATAAGTGAAATGTATAGAGAAACGTGATTACGGGCGTTGTCGGTAGAGCGCGCAATGTTTGGTGCGTGTTCTCGGGGTGGGTGTATGGGAAAAACAATTAGTTAAATTAGCACTAAAGTGTATAAGTTGCACTGTATGGCACGACGCGTTCGCTTCAATTCATAGCCCCGCAAACATTTTTATAAAAACTATTTACCTTTTCAACCGATACAAATTTTATATAATACTACCTAGGTACTACATGCGACTCCGTTGACTTTAAAATACTTTCGATGTTAAAGGGATATTACGGGTTGTATTTGGAGTAAAATTGGGCCGTCATTTATTTACTATATTAATTATAATATCTATCATAGTAATTTAAAGTTTTTTGTTTTATTATCGTTTAACTCTTATAGATAAACTTAATTATTATAGCCTAGATTATTCAAATTCGGCCCTAAAAAGCATATTTAAAAGCATACTTAAAACTATAAGAAAAATACACATTTGTTGAAACGACAAGCATGCCTCCTCTTGTACGTTGAGAGTATATATAACCTCCTTACAATCGCCAATAACTGCATAAAGTTTTACTACAATCGAATACACGAGGCGCGTACAGATAAATCACTAACGTTTAAACATCAAAAAGGACATTTCTTTGATTCTATGGTACATATGTACCCGCTTTTATCCAAAAGTATACGATCGGTTTTATGATTATTTTAGTTAGCGTAATATATATAAACTTAGGAAATATTTTCGTTTGTAAAATAACAAGGTTTCTAATTTATTTAACGAAACAATATGAAGAAGTAGACTGATAAAATATCGTTACTGCCTAAGTAAAAATAAAACATTATTTTAGGGAGCCGCTTTTGTTAAAACGAAAAAAACACACGTTATAAATAAACTTCAGTCACGTTAAAACATGTCAAACAATAAGATCGAAATAGGTGAATTTTATTCGATTTTCATAACAAGCGCTTTAGCCTAGTCACTTTAATTTCAAAAATATTTTGTTAACGTTATGTTTTATTTTTATTGATAAAGAGAAATGTACGCACTAATAAAAATCTCTAAATTTCCGGCGTATACAACACAAAAAAAAACTATTTTAGTAGTCAAGTTTCGTAAATTATATTAATCATTGCCAAAATGTTTATCCATGATAACAAAGTAAAACGCACTTTATATCAATTATATAATTACGATTATTAACTATAATTTTCTTTTTATTTATAGATGTTAAAATTATGTTCGTAATTCAATATTGTTGCGTCTTACAATGAGAAAATCGATGAAGTAAATCATTGTCACGAAATCATAGCATTGTGATAGAAAGGCTAAAATACCACCTTCGTATTGAAAATCTGTCACCGAAAACCTGTTCCACTTGAAAAAGAGTTCTATGTAGGCTTTTTTTATGTCATAAGTGGCAAACGAACATGTGGGTCACTTGTTGTTAAGTGATCACCACCGTCCATGGACACTAACAACACCAGAGGAGTCGTAAGTGCGTTGCCACCTTTAGGGGGGAAGGGATTAGGGGAGGGAGAGGGAGAGGAGGAGAGGTGAGGTGGGCCTCCGACGCTCTCACTGACCTAACGAAACGCAACAATGCAAGCACTGTTACTTCACGTCGGTTTTCTATGACAGGGTGGTACTACCCCGGGCGAGCCGACCCATTCATGCTGAAACCAGTAATAGTTTCAACGTGGCTCTACCACCATTAAGGCTTAGTAAGTTACTAACATCACAAGTTAAATTAAGTAATGGCTAATCAACTAACAAAGTTCAATACGCGGCCGCACCCGGTCATTTATTATACTATCACAGTCAGTTCTATTAATGAATGGTTTTACAACATATCACCTGTAATTTACACCTTATTCTGTGGCCAGTAAACATGTGTTGCTGTAACAGCTCTGTATTCTATAATTATTACAACCAGGTTTGAATTCTAGGAACATAGAATTCCGCAAAATTGTGTTTTTAGTGTTTTTTGTGAGTTTTATTACATTTTAGATATAATTATGTTTAGGTGATATACTTCACAGTTATACTATATGATACACGATACTATATGATACAAGCTTGCGGCCCGCCGGGTCGTTGTAGTTAGCCCAAACGATTACACTTTATTTTCAATTATTTTAAATTTCGTGCCCATCAAAAAAACTGTGAGCACGCTAAGTAAATGAAATAGATCCCAGATAGCCCGACTGCAATGCGTTCCTTGTGATATACTAAGCTTGTTTTGTTGGACAACCATATTTCACTACATTCTTTGAAATTACGTTTTTTATTTAATACCTAAATATCTGTTATCAATACCTGTTATCATTGTCCGACACCAAATGTGAAACGTGTTTCTGGCCCGTTTAAAAAAAAGGTTGACTACCACTGTTTTATACGGATGAGAAGAAATGTGGTAAAGGAGCGAATAGATCAAATTCTTATTTAATATTTTGGGATTTTAATAGTTTTTGAAAATCGACTTTAGTGTTTATCTTTATTAACCGTGTGGAATAATAGTTGTGTGCCTATTTCCTAAATGTTAGTGCAGAAGCACGTAAAAAGTAAAATATTCATCATATTATAAAAGTGATCGCTAATATTATTAGCAATTTCATTTCGCATACATCAACCATTATTTACGATACCCTACATTATTGTGTTGTTCCCCACAATATTTACCATAAGCTTGCGGGGAAAAAAAAAGGTTGACTACCACTGTTTTATACGGATGAGAATAAATGTGGTAAAGGAGCGAATACATCAAATTCTTATTTAATATTTTGGGATGTTAATAGTTTTTGAAAATCGACTTTAGTGTTTATCTTTATTAACCGTGTGGAAATATAGTTGTGTGCCTAATTCCTAAATGTTACTGCAGAAGCACGTAAAACGTATAATATTCATCATTAGTATATTATAAAAGTGATCGCTAATATTATTAGCAATTTCATTTCGCATTGCGTTTCTACTTTCTAGGGGCGTACATTAAGAATTGTAATTATATAATACATCAACCATTACTTACGATACCCTACATTATTGTGTTCCCTACAATATTTACCATAAGCTTAAAAAGACTTTGCAGGGTGGTAGGGTCTTACAGCCTGATTGGGTCGCAACCACCATGTATATGGCGAAAAAGCCGGTCATAGTGATTCGCTTCTGCGGGTCGCGTTTCGGGATCAGCTTGTGCATATCCAGCTTTTCGCAGGCCGACATGACAGCGGCGACCGGCGATGGATAGTGTGTCACTCGGTGGTCGCCAATGTTTTTGGATTGTAATGTGCTTACCATCAGGCACAGTGCAGTCATGTTGCCGTGCTACAATAAAAAAAAAAACTATTTATAAAACCGTATTTCTGTTGAAAACCAGAATTAAAAAAATACACAAGATCTGATTACATATCTGTTCGGTACTACACAGTTACTAACGTGATAATGTGCATTTTATGTTCTTAATTGTCCCCAGCCAGTCCTTACTGCTGTACAATGATACATTAGTCGATTGACATATTCAGTTTCAATTAATTAAGCTACGTTTTATTTCGGTTTTTTGAGCGTATGTCATATATTTATTAAATAATTTCTCCTACTAAAATAATGTAATTAACGTACGATAAAATACATTGAATCGAAGCATTCTCATCTATTTCTGGTTCGAGTTCTTAAATAAAGCTTTTTCCGCTGTAGGTTCTCCTTTATTTGTTTTTTTATCTCAAGGCATCGTAGAGACAACTATGTTGGCAGGACTAAGTAGCCTTCTCGTTTGAAATTATCAAATTACATACTATTTATTTAACTGAAAGTAAGATATTAGAAAATTATGTAGTTTGACTTACGATGGCATTAAGATTTGGTTTAAAGCTGGTTGAGGATGCGTTAGAATACGTTGCACTTATATTTTAAAATGATTTACTTGTCAATAAGAAGGTTACCTTAGAAATAAGAAAAACAGAAATAAGCAATTCTAATAATTTTATTTGTGATTATTTTACACCGAAAATGAATTCTATCTTCCTTTCATTTGTCTAGTAAAAAGATAGTCTTTTGATACATTGTTTTGTTTAACATTGAAAATTAAGTTATGAACACAATTCATGCCATCTAAATGTCGATGTGGTTGTAAATGTCTAGAGAAACTTGTTCTAAATTCCAGCTGCAAAAGCACACGCTATAAATGACGATATAATTACAGATATGACTAAAGAAAAAACAGGAGAGGTCCTCTAATAATCTATATAAATAAATATCAATTGCTGAATATGTATAAGCGCTTCACTTCAGAAGGTCTGCTATCTATATCTATATGTTTTTTTTGTTAAGTTTGTAATTTATCAGGGCTAGATTCTTAAGATAGATAAATGTTACTTACGGAGAGCTCAAAAATTGTAGTTAAAATATCTCCATATATAAAAGTGAGACAAGACATTAGGCAATTTTCAAAAATATTGACCGAATTGACAAATTCCCGTTCAGTTGCTACTTTATATTTAATTACATGGTCGAAGTCTAAGAGAAGATTTGATGTCATTTTCTACGTTAACATACCAGTGCAAAGCCGGGACGGGCAGTTTCTCTATGTATAAGTCTTTCACCAAATACGAAGAGTTGCGATCGATGGAGGACGTTGTATCAAGTGGGAACCTATTTTCCGGCTCAATCATCCACTCGAGACATTTCCGTTGTCTGCACCCGAACAGTTACATTCATCGAACGATTGCTATCGACATCGCGAACCCGCAATCTCGTGAGAATAAAACAAATTCATAGAATAAAAAAAAAAAACTTCAGTTGTAATAAATACAGGTAAATTATAGACTGATATCCTTTAAACGTTTGATTTTGAGGTAATTTACTCTGTAAGAAAATTGAAAGAAAATTGCTGGTTTTAATCTATATGGAGCTAAATTTTACTATCGCCTGTCTATTAAAGCTACAGTATAAGGGTTGGTTTTCTAAAAAAAAGGAATATCTATAGTAGTTTCAGTCTTTTTTCGATATCTATATAATTTTAATATTCATGATTTGTATTCGGAGGAAAATTCTCACACGGTAATTTGAACAGTAAAATAATTGCTTGTACGCAACGTAATCAGGTAACTAGTATATACAAGAATTCTGCAGATTCTAAATAATTAATCTAAGAACCTTCAAATATATAGCGGTCACACAAAAGTTGATATCTTGTAGAGATCCTCAGTCATTGACTTAGCAATAATCTTTAAACCATTGCATTAAGGAGTCAGTTTAATTGATAAAAGCTTATGATTTCACTGTATCACTCATTCATGCCTGTACACGTCTGTCGTAGAATGTTGTGCCTAGTGGGGGTGACTCAATAAAGTCATTGAAGTATTAGGTATATACTATATATTTAATTACACGACTTTATAAACTTATGTATTGTTTATTTCTATGTTTCGGGATCAGCTTGTGCATATCCAGCTTTTCGCAGGCCGACATGACAGCGGCGACCGGCGATGGATAGTGTGTCACTCGGTGGTCGCCAATGTTTTTGGATTGTAATGTGCTTACCATCAGGCACAGTGCAGTCATGTTGCCGTGCTACAATAAAAAAAAAAACTATTTATAAAACCGTATTTCTGTTGAAAACCAGAATTAAAAAAATACACAAGATCTGATTACATATCTGTTCGGTACTACACAGTTACTAACGTGATAATGGGCATTTTATGTTCTTAATTGTCCCCAGCCAGTCCTTACTGCTGTACAATGATACATTAGTCGATTGACATATTCAGTTTCAATTAATTAAGCTACGTTTTATTTCGGTTTTTTGAGCGTATGTCATATATTTATTAAATAATCTCTCCTACTAAAATAATGAAATTAACGTACGATAAAATACATGGAAGCGAAGCATTCTCATCTATTTCAGGTTCGAGTTTTTAAATAAAGCTTTTTCCGCTGTAGGTTCTCCCTTATTTGTTTTTTATCTCAAGGCATCGTAGAGACAACTATGTTGGCAGGACTAAGTAGCCTTCTCGTTTGAAATTATCAAATTACATACTATTTATTTAACTGAAAGTAAGATATTAGAAAATTATGTAGTTTGACTTACGATGGCATTAAGATTTGGTTTAAAGCTGGTTGAGGATGCGTTAGAATACGTTGCACTTATATTTTAAAATGATTTACTTGTCAATAAGAAGGTTACCTTAGAAATAAGAAAAACAGAAATAAGCAATTCTAATAATTTTATTTGTGATTATTTTACACCGAAAATGAATTCTATCTTCCTTTCATTTGTCTAGTAAAAAGATAGTCTTTTGATACATTGTTCTGTTTAACATTGAAAATTAAGTTATGAACACAATTAATGCCATCTAAATGTCGATGTGATTGTAAATGTCTAGAGAAACTTGTTCTAAATTCCAGCTGCAAAAGCACACGCTATAAATGACGATATAATTACAGATATGACTAAAGAAAAAACAGGAGAGGTCCTCTAATAATCTATATAAATAAATATCAATTGCTGAATATGTATAAGCGCTTCACTTCAGAAGGTCTGCTATCTATATCTATATGTTTTTTTTGTTAAGTTTGTAATTTATCAGGGCTAGATTCTTAAGATAGATAAATGTTACTTACGGAGAGCTCAAAAATTGTAGTTAAAATATCTCCATATATAAAAGTAAGGCAGAAGACAGTAGGGAACCTTGAAAAATATTGACCAAATTGACAAATTCACATTCAGTTGCTATTTTATTTAATTACATGGTCGAAGTCTAAGAGAAGATTTGATGTCATTTTCTACGTTAGCATACCAATGCAAAGCCGGGACAAGCAGTTTGTCTATGTATAAGTCTTTCACCAAATACGAAGAGTTGCGATCGATGGAGGACGTTGTATCAAGTGGGAACCTATTTTCCGGCTCAATCATCCACTCGAGACATTTCCGTTGTCTGCACCCGAACAGTTACATTCATCGAACGATTGCTATCGACATCGCGAACCCGCAATCTCGTGAGAATAAAACAAATCCATAGAATTTAAAAAAAACTTCAGTTGTAATAAATACAAGTAAATTATAGACTGATATCCTTTAAACGTTTGATTTTGAGGTAATTTACTCTGTAAGAAAATTGAAAGAAAATTGCTGGTTTTAATCTATATGGAGCTAAATTTTACTATCGCCTGTCTATTAAAGCTACAGTATAAGGGTTGGTTTTCTAAAAAAAAAAGGAATATCTATAGTAGTTTCAGTCTTTTTTCGATATCTATATAATTTTAATATTCATGATTTGTATTTGGAGGAAAATTCTCACACGGTAATTTGAACAGTAAAATAATTGCTTGTACGCAACGTAATCGGGTAACTAGTATATACAAGAATTCTGCAGATTCTAAATAATTAATCTAAGAACCTTCAAATATATAGCGGTCACACAAAAGTTGATATCTTGTAGAGATCCTCAGTCATTGACTTAGCAATAATCTTTAAACCATTGCATTAAGGAGTCAGTTTAATTGATAAAAGCTTATGATTTCACTGTATCACTCATTGATGTCTGTACACGTCTGTCGTAGAATGTTGTGCCTAGTGGGGGTGACTCAATAAAGTCATTGAAGTATTAGGTATATACTATATATTTAATTACACGACTTTATAAACTTATGTATTGTTTATTTCTATGGAACAAAAGATTGTAAGGCGTTCAATGGTGTTAAATTGTAATTTATTAGTCAATGAAAATCAATGACTTTTTAAAAGATAAAATGATTGCTGTGAGTGTGAGTGTGTGTGCTAGGAGACAGACATATACCATCTTTCAGATGTATAGTACCGAAATATGTCATTCTGGTGTATCTCATAACGATTAACTAGCATTTAAATTGTAAGCGTTTAAAAACTCCTTCTGAGAACTTCATTAGAATATACAATTTTTTTTCTATTTATAATAAATAGAATACATATATTATTATTGACATAAAGAATAAGGTTAGGTCAGTTTGAGCGCCGGAGGCCCATCTTCCCTCTCCTCTCCCTTCTTTTCCCCCAAACACAGGTTGGCAACGCACTTTCGACTCCCCTGGTGTTGTTAGTGTCTATGGACGGTGGTGATCACTTAACATCAGGTGACCCACCTGTTCGTTTGCCTGCTTTGACATAAAACAAATCCGTTGCATACTTTAGAAGTAAGGTAACACAAGGACAGACACTAAAAGCGGCTTTCTTTTATAATACTAGATGTAAATTTATATACCGCATTTGAAATACAATATTATTAGTACTCTAGCTACGGGTATACAAAATAATTTAAATTCTCCATAAAGTTAAAACTGCTCTGATTCTCACAAGAACACAGAACATGAGCCCCTATTGAATGAAAAGCGTACCTATCATTGGAATGAATATTAGATTTCACTATACAGACGAAAAAAACTATAGAGACGAATTCTAACCGATCAAAATACTCTTTATTAATCCAGATTCCTTCAGATTCAGTAATCTCGTCATGTATTCTTTCATAAATTATTATAATCCTGACATATATAACAGATAAAAACAAAATTAAATTATGTATATATCGATATGTAATTTCGCCTATTTTGGTTTATAAATTTCATATCATAATTATATCACTTTTTTTTTCTACAACAGCACAGTATGTCTGTAGTAAAATAAACCTTATTTTAATCTTGATGTAAATATAATCCAAAATTTTGTTTATTGTATTCGACTCCACAGCTTACTGTCTCCAGTCCGGTTGTTTAGGGGCGTCGGGTTCCCCTATTGATTACCCAAAAAGCGGAAAATAAAATTGTGCTCCGACAGACCTTCTCGAAACATAATACTGCGGTCGATAGGCTCACAAATTTATCACAAATGTACACTAGATCTGCTCCTCGGTAGTTCCGCGATATGTGCACTTAAATAAATTAAATGTTACCCGCTTGTTAACAATGTTTTTAGTTATATGAATTGTTTGTATTAAGACATGGTTTCAGGGCTTATAAAAAGTGTTCTTTTTTAGGTACATTATAGAAGTATCATGTAATGGGGACTGGTGTTGATATTTTGACTTCGAACTGCCAGTCTCATTTCCTTCAATATTCATTCCGCAAAGACACTGAGCGATGAAAGTATTACCTATTACGATTTCTGACATCCATTTTTTCAGTCATTTATTCTAAAATAGTACCATCATTATGACGACATAATTGTTATAAAATTAATGGTGCGTTAATTTTTTAGTTGTCAACTTATCGGAAGTAATTGGAATAATAGCGTGACTTTAAAATATTTTTTGTTTATGTTCTTATCAAACTATACTGTTCAATACATAACAGCTACGTATATATATCATCTTATATCAAACTTCTAAAATTTATTATTTGAATATCAATACTTTAAAATAAGAGTAATATAAAATTTTAAATAATGTACTGGAGCTCGTCAACTATAAAACAATAATTCAGAAGTTAAACGATTAAGTTAATTTTACTTTAAAATCATATCGTAGATTTCAATTAAAGAAAGTGGGTAGTAGCAAAAGTAATATGGAAAATTACTGAGTACCTACGTACCTAAAAAAATAATATTCATAAAAAATCTTTTGTTGAATTTAAATTTAACAAGCGACGTGGTATTAATGTAAACTGAATAGTTTTATAACATTTTTGAATTCAGACATTTAACACACGTTTGAAATAATTTAGTCGGTAAAATGGCAATAGTGAATATGCATTCTCATTATTCTGGAATGCTAACTCCCTAGGTAAAATGGCAACAGTGACTATGCATTCTCATTTTTCTGGAATGCTAACTCCCTATCGAGTATTCATGGTAGAACGCACCGTCTCGCCGCGACGACGCGATGGTGGGTTGCAAACTTCACCGACGTTTCCGCAATCTTTATCGAATAAAGCAGTTTAGTAAACCGCAGCCGAACTACGCCACCCTTTATTATCTATTTATGAACAAATTTAAATATAGATTCGTATTGTTACCGCGATTCTACTTTTGAAAACTTATTGAATTTTTTTATTAGCGCAGTCAAGAGGCA
Source organism: Antheraea pernyi (assembly GCA_015888305.1). Taxonomy (NCBI): domain Eukaryota; kingdom Metazoa; phylum Arthropoda; class Insecta; order Lepidoptera; family Saturniidae; genus Antheraea; species Antheraea pernyi. Next base: position 144,200 of record MU159081.1, on the reverse strand, counting down.
AGTTTATGTTTTGAAAGTATTACATATGAAGAATCAGAGTGAAACAATAATCTTCATAAGAGAATTTTTAATGAATAATTAACGAATTATAAAAATAAGTTTTCGGCTTCTTAAAGCACTTTCATTGTGTTCCACTTTTAAGAGAATAATTTATACACGTCTTTATTTTCAAGACAACAAACAAAGCGATATGTTAACAAGGCTATGTAAGCTTTAATAGCTTTTGCCTGCTTGGCCCCCCACTTTGCCCCCCCGATCCATCTTCCCTAGTCCGGTTATGATGTGAGGAGGCGGATATACTGCCGCCTCCTCCTGCCTGTCCTCCGTTGGCGGAGAGGGTCACTTTAAGGGTCCTCCTCACGGACCCTTTCCGCCACCTCCTTCTGCGAGACTACTTCCTCGTACAAGGAGGCTATAGCATTCCATACATCCTCGCTGTCGAGCAAGGCCTTAACCACGCTCCGCAACGAGAGATCTTGTCCTACCGCAGTGTATCGACCATAAAGCGCGTCCGCCAGGTCCTGCCCCCACGTCACCATTCTCAGCCTTCTCTTCGTCTTCCTTTTTTCCTCTATTTCCTCAGGGGCTAGAGGCTCCCCCAACCGTTTATCGTTTCTTAGCCGCCGTGTACTCGTATACAGCTGCAAGCACCGCCACCTCTAGCTCCCCGGGAAGGAAGTCGGCCAGCATCATGGCCGCCGCCGAGGACACCGTTCGGTAACTTCGTATGACCCTCAACGCCACAGTACGTTTACGATTATGAAATTTTACATACATTGTCACGAGTAGGTACTGAAGAGGACATAAATCCATCTTCCCTAGTCCGGTTACGGTGTGAGGAGGCGGATATACTGCCGCCTCCTCCTGCCTGTCCTCCGTTGGCGGAGAGGGTCACTTTGAGGACTGCAAGACGACTTCCTCGCAGAAGGAGGCCATAGCATTCCATACATCCTCGCTGTCGAGCAAGGCCTTAACTACACTCCGCAACGAGAGATCTTGTCCTACCGCAGTGTATCGACCGAAAAGCGCGTCCGCCAGGTCCTGCCCCCACCTCACCATTCTCAGCCTTCTCTCCGTCTTCCTTTCTTCCTCTATTTCCTCAGGAGATAGAGGCTCCCCCAACCGTTTATCGTTTCTTAGCCGCCGTATACTCGTATACAGTGGCAAGCACCGCTGCCTCTAGCTCCCCGGAAAGGAAGCCGGCCAGGATCATGGCCGCCGCCAAGGACACCGTTCGGTAACTTCGTATGACCCGCAACGCCACACGTTTACGATTATGAAATTTTACATACATTGTCACGAGTAGGTACTGAAAAGTACATAAAGTACCATCTAGAAAAAAAATACTGGTCCCGAAGCCGCGAGCAAAACGTAATATATTATACATACTCACACACGAACAAGAGTTAAGCGAACCGTATGAATATTTCAAATATACCTTCAAGACAGCGGTCATTTTTAGTTTGTTTATTAGGGAGAAAATTACGTGGTTGACAGTCTGTCACCCTTCGCAACTTTACCGAAAATCATACGATATAACGAGCGCTCCACTAGTTCCACATATGTCCGGAGACCGTGGAGCATCCTCTGAGTAATATTTTGATGTTCATAATAATAACATAAGAAGCGACACGAGGGAGCGACTCGGGTTTCCGGATTTATTTGGTTTTTATTACTTTTTTACGGGTCTCGCGGAAGTTCCCTATGTGGGACTCGCTATAACGCGATATCCTACAGCCCACAGTTATTATTATGCCATAAGAGATAGGTGCAACCTTTACTATTTGTAATCATATATGTTTTCAATACATATATATTATATCATCATATCATGTACTATATATAGATCTTTATAGTTAGAAATGTGTTATACAATGGACCAATTGATACTACATTTTTTTTATAGACTGTGTAACGCTTGACCTCTTTCACACCTGATGGAAAGTGAGGACGAGGCCTAGGATGTAATGCATTCACCCAGTAAATGCACATTCACTCTTCTTTTGAAGATCACTTCATCATACACTTCAGGAAAAACAAACGCAGGTCCGGATTTATTTGGTTTTTATTACTTTTTTACGGGTCTCGCGGAAGTTCCCTATGTGGGACTCGCTATAACGCGATATCCTACAGCCCACAGTTATTATTATGCCATAAGAGATAGGTGCAACCTTTACTATTTGTAATCATATATGTTTTCAAAACATATATATTATATCATCATATCATGTATTATAGACACTACTTCGTATCTTTATAGTTAGGAATGTATTATACAATGGACCAATTGATACTACACTTTTTTTTATAATAGACTGTAAGGGCGGAACAACGTTCGTCGGGCCCGCTAGTAGACTAATAATTGTGATTTTACCAATAAACGTTGATTAAATGTAACTAATGTAAGTAATAAACATATTTAGTTCAGTTTTTTTTTTACAATATATATTATACAATAAGTAGGGAATACTGTAAACGATGTTTAACATTTGACTGATTTTTATAAAGCCGTTTATACTTCGCGGAATACACAGATTGGTATTAACTTTTTCTAAGAACGAAATCCTCTTTACGATAATTGTATCAACAGTTATCTATTAATATTGGCACGACTGAATATAAATTTTTATGTTTCACGAATAGATGTATTTTATGTTAAAAAAATTAAGTTCCTCGCTCCACAGACTTGATATTTTTTCCCTGCCTGTATTTTTCGTGGCCGCATAGGAAACTGATTAATATTACGAGTACTGGACGATACCTAGACGTGGTCAGACAATATACTTTAACCACGCTTATGATCGACGAATATTTTCGTCTCCGTGGTATCTACTTACAATCAATAGCGAAGCTCCACATTACATAGTACAAAACATAGTTATTACAGAAACAAATCGATTAAGAGGACAGGTCTCTAAGGTTAATTATTATATTTATTAACCACTCTCTTTGTTTTCGCCTTGAGGAACTTTAACGATAACAGTACAAAATACCGATAAAATCAGTAAGAATCCTAATATATACCTACTATTAATTTAAATTTTGCATTTACCGTTGTAATAATAATCAATTAGAGGGTTTACATAAAGATTAGTTTTAAGGCCAGTCAATAAGTTTATCTTATAAAAGAGAACATCTGTTGGAAATCCTGTAAAAAATATTTACTTACAAAATAATTGGGGTGTAAGGGGTGTCGAATAACATCATAAGACTTGAGACACCCAAGCCAACCTCTCCTGCACGTGGTACACGCTGCTGAATAACGAACGAGGCAATGGCGAAAGCGGGGTGGTAGGGTTTCACAACCACCATGTATATGGTGAAAAAGCCCGTAATAGTGATTCGCTTCTACGGGTCGCGTTTCGGGATCAGCCTGTGCATATCCAGCTTTTTGTAGGCCGGCATGATAATGGTGACCGGCGATGAATAGTGTGTCACTCGGTGGTCGCCATTATTTTTGGACTGTACTGTGCTTACCATCAGGCATAGTGCAGTCATTTGTTATGTTACAATAAAAAAATATATCCAAGTTTTTCGAAAAGAAAAAGAAATGACCGGCGATGAATAGTGTGTCACTCGGAGGTCGCCATTATTTTTGGACTGTACTGTGCTTATCATCAGGCATAGTGCAGTCATTTGTCATATCATGTCATGTCAAATATCTAAGTTTTTAGAAAAGAAAAAAAAATCCTATATGTGATAAATAATAATAATATACGATAGTAAATTAAATATATAGGTATGTGATAAAAATCGTATAAAGTATATTACCATTTATATGAACATCCATTTCCTTGTACAGCTATTTCACCCGTTTCATGTTACATTGTATCAAGGCATTTACACATTTTCGTATCCCTCCTTAATAAAAGCCCCGACTATCGACGTTTAAAAACCGAAGCGTAAGAGACTTGAATTTAATCCGGTACATTGTTTCAGCTCGGGAAGATGTGTGAAAATAAAAATAATAGGAGTTATATCGGAAGCAATGGCCGGAACGCGCCACGAGTGTTTGCATTTGATAAGACACGAGTCTTGCTCGGAGCCGAGGGTTAGGAAACGATCGCGTCGTTCGCTAAATGTGTCTGTTATTTTTTAGTCAATCTTTTTATAGAGTGTTATCTAATGGAAAGTAAAAATAAAAAGCTCCATTAGTTTGTTTTTAAATAACATGATATAATATTACTACGTCGTAATTATTACTTTATATTTTATTATTATATTATTATTTATATTTACTATTTTAATGGATACGTATGACAGGCACTATAAAATCCCAGAGGATGTTGGTGTTTCGTCATTCAGACCGGACATATTCCTCTTTTCTAGACACATTAAACATATATTACTAGTAGAACTTACGGTACCATGGGAAACCAACATTCCTAAAGACCACACAATCAAATTAAATAAATATTACGATCTAACTAACGAACTAAATAAAAATGGCTATGGGGTTAAATTATACGCGGTAGAAGTAGGAGCGAGAGGTATACCAGCAAAATCTCTCTATAACCTTTTGAAGGACCTTGGTCTGTCGAGAACTGCAGTAAGTTCTATTTTAGAACGAGTATCAAAGGCTGCACTAACAGGTTCCTACCAAATTTGGCTAGGCAGGGCGGGAAAACTCGAGCAGTGAAGGTGAGCGTTGATGCGCATCTCAAAGGTAAACCTACACCTGGGTCGCAAGTCCTGGGAACTGCTCTGAGTTTCTCCCTTGGTCACACGATGGACCCGGCACCCGCACGGTGAATCCATGGAATGCTAAGAAGTTCGTCTCTCTAACTAGCGGGCCCGGCGGACGTTGTCCCGCCATGATAATAAAAAAATACTTTGACAAATTATATACCTAAACCTTCCTCGTGAACCACTTTATCTACTGGTGAAAACCGTATGAAAGTTTGTTCAGTAGTTTTTGAGTTTATGGCGAACAGACAGACCGACAGGCGTGGCAGAGAATTTTATTTTATACTATGTAATGATATTGATACGTACAAAAAACACAACGTATCAAATCTTTATGAAATTTTATTTCTAAAAATGTATGAACTCCTAATTGACATAATTTTAATACAAAACACATATCAGTTACATTTTGTCGTCCCGTTTTTATTCAGTTGCTGAAAATATTATATTTCAAATAACTTAATTTATACATGCTCATGGTAATAACAAAATAAATTCAAATAAATACACTGTTCTAGAAGAAAAACGGTAATTTATAGCTCTTCTAAAATGTTTGTCAAAAGATAGCAATATATAAATTATGTATCTAACAATAAAGATGTAATGAACAAGGATTAAAAAAAGTACAGAGAAAAACCAGTATTTATAACATACATAAATTTTTACTTAACAATATATTATTATAGAGAAAAATCTTAAAACGAAAAGGTCAAGTAAGTAGAAATGCAAACAATCTTGTACAACATAAGCAGAACCGTTTTGAATTGATAAAATTCAAACATTACCCGCGTTATTAATGCAAGAGACTACGACCGGCCAAAGGGCACGGCACTTCGTAAAAAGACTAAAACTTAAACACAATTTAAAAGAGAATTCTTAAAGAGCGGAGATGTTACCGAGTAAAAAAAAAGATAATTTGGACTCGTCTTCGCCCGGGGCTCGCGTTTGTCTTTGCTATTCTGAACTTTTATGAATTATTTTCAGTTGTTTTTATCAACGGTAAATTTAAATGAGACCAAGTATTTTGAACTTAAATATACGGTTTGTTACATTTATGCTTATATATAGAAATTTCTTACACTGAATTAAGATGAAATCATAAACTTCCTCTATTATAGGTCTCGTTTGGCTTTCAGTCATGCTGGAGAACTTGGATTATATTATGACAGGTATAATTTTAAATATTTGCTATCTCAAAATTTCGTGTTTTATATAAACAGATTTGGAAAATTTCTATTTTATTGCAAAGGGTTTCTTTTTTTTAATAACATTAGACCTTGGATTTCGAACACTAGGAAACTCCTAAAAGGACAATAGGAAATGTATAGTTATTAAAATATTGATAGGTCTATGACAATCTGACTAAATAGATACCTACCTACGGTCAAAAACGTCATGGTGAAATATTGAAGTAGACATTTTTGAAGACGTTTTTGTTATTTTTTTCAATGTTCTTGTTGATTTTAACGTTTTATCACATTCTGGTAACAATATAATATAGTATAATTATAATTGAAGTAATAAATAATTACAAATGTTAAATATGGTGGAAATTTATGTAAATATAGGTACAATTAGCGGTAGGATTTGAACGGAACTTACCGGGTTGTTGATTCAATTCTGGGCTGGTTCTGCGTTCCACCACAATCACCACATAACATATATACTGTCGTCCCGGTAAATGTTCATAAATAGATAATCCAATAAATCACTATTTTTCATCGATTTTGCGTAATTGCGTGCGGGCGCTTGGATCGTTAGCCGTAGAAGAGGAAGGGCGGCGCGAGCGGCGATTTGCGTTCCGTTCTTTTTGGGAAGGGAAGGGGTTGTATAAACTACATAGATAATAAATAGCGTGCGAAAGTATAGATAAAATATGCGGAATAAGGAAGAGGAAATAATACACATAAAAATTAAGAGATGGCGTTACCAAAATATATATTTTCTTTACTGCTTGAACAATATCAACATACACCATTTTATGAAATATAAAAACACATTTCAATTAAATTGAATTAATATTAATTTAAAACATTTAAAAGAAAATTTTCTTCATTATAATATACAAGTTTTCATATCAAGAGATCACTTATTGCAGACTTCATCAACTATTTCATGACTTTATTTATATTTATACTTTTTAATTTATAACTAAATACTGACTAAATCATAAGAAGCATTAAATTAATTTACCACCGTAAAGAATAAAAAAAGTGTGTGTGTACTTATGTACACGCGTTAGAAGTTATACTTCTTTGGCGTAACAAGATAAAACTCTTTTCAAAAATGTTATGTTTCACCTTATTTTACGTTTGTAGAAAAAACGACACTAACAATAGAAAAAAGGTATTTAATACATTGAAAGTTTTAATACAAAAAAATACAAACAACAAATACAAAGAAACAAAATGTTGACTATAGCTAACTTCAGGGTGTCGGTTTTTCGTGACGGTGTGCGCGCGCATCATAAAAATTTACTCTCATCATTTTTCCCTAACGCGCCAAAAGAAGTATAACTTCAATTGATATAGTTATTTTAGTCTTTGTTAAGCAGCATGTGTTGATTATAATAAATTAATTAACCTCGTCATGGCACTATAAAACCAGAGTCCCATGAAATATCTAAATTCAACAACACATTCATTATAACTATTTTAGTTTTAAAACATAACATAACGAAAATTCAAAATAAATAAATATAATAATTATTTTCAATACTTTTAATACATTAAATGCAGGCGTTTATAAACGTGCGATTTGATTAACATAGGAAGATAAACTTAATTAATAAATTATGCTCGTGCAATAATATCAAAATATGTCCGCCAATACAAATAAGGTAGTTGTGTGTCGTGAGTCTACAGTAGTCTTGTTAAGTCGCCTTGTTATGGTAATAAGGGCTGTGACGTTGCGACGCCGCTTTAAATTAGAGAACACACGGATTATTAGTGGTGAGCTCGACAGCATTCATAGGATTAATTGGCATGTGAATGTAAGTCAATAATTGTATGATTATACACACAAATTATATTCTATTGTATAGTGTTGCGTATTGATTTAAGGTTTCAGCGTAGACGGTGTTATAAATTATGTTATGCGCTCTTACTAATGCTACTTCACAGGTGGATAGTTTCACATATTAATGTTAAAAATGTGAAAATAACTGTTTGTTTGTTAACTTTTTATCATGAAATCTTAAAACCGATCGATATAAAATCTCGCATAAACGTAGCCTAAAATCTGGAGAACATAAGGTACTAAACATGATATACAAAAACTAACCGCTCAGCAAAGCAGGCGGACAATAACTAGTATGACCATAAAAGTTCTAACACGTCACAGTCACAATATCATCCGTTACCCATTCCTATGGTTAGATATTACTAAATTTAGAGATGTAGAAGGGGAACAATTTAATTGATTGATATTATACATCCTCGGCAATTACTCGTTCAATAGCGGGATTAGCATTCTACAACATTCGGTGTATAGAAACTAGAATAAATGTAACGAATGCAAAGAAAAAGAAACAAGAAGGATATATACCGTTTAAAAATTTACACGCATAGTGAACATCAGCCGGATCGTGAGCAACTCGCACTTCTGGCTCGCGAAACGGCGAAGTAACACGAACAAATAGTATAAAGCTATGACGAAATGAATGAAAAAAGGACTTCTTAAGCAGTCGCAAATCCTACAAACGTAAAAGAGATTATTCTCACTCGAACTGTTCTCAACTTGTATAAACAACAAAAAAAAAATACAAAATTTGTCCGTTTTAAAACAAAGCGAATTGCCATAGGGAGTACAAAGACGGTCGGGGAATATTAAAAACGTTTTAAAAAGCTAACGGAAAAGCTATGTGTGGGTGGGTGCAAGTTATTTGAATCTCTCATTGGGACAAGTGACATGGAAGTGCTACTTAAAAAACGAGTTGTGTTTTATTTAAATTCAATGTTTTATTACTGCTATCAGCTTTTGTAGTCTAAAGAATTATACTTTATATTTATTGGATGTATGTAGTAACGATGAGGGATTAAGGTTTTTCATTGAAACCTAGTTATATCGTTCTATAACAAATTTCTTCTTCTCTCTTGCCCTCGTCACATTTTTGTACCATCCGGTTTTTTAATATTTTTAATTGTGTCCGTAAATTGGCGACCGTGCTGCCATCTGGTTTCAATGTAAGTAAGTAACAGATTAAACCATAGCTTCATTATCTGTAGGGCTATCTATCAGCTAATTCCTAACTTAATTAACACGGGAAATAATGTTAGCAACTCAATGTTATAAAGTAAATAAAATATGGAAAAGTACGTAATCTTTTTTAACAAAAATTATTAAATTGAATAATAATAAAAATCATACAATTGAATGAAGTTTTACTTCAATCCCGTGTGACGGTTACACGGACTCATTTTTTTTTAGTTAACAACATGTTGTGGGCTTAAACTTCAGCTTACTTTTACGACTGGCCGTCTGCCCTGTCTCTGTATATACCGCCCTGTTCTCCTTGAGGTATATGATCAATCTATATATATTGCTTAAATATATTTAACTTTGAAAACTTATATTAAGTCGATTCTCGATTTGCTATTTTAAATAATTAGTTCATTTATTTGACTTACCGATTAAAGTATTAGAAATATCAAATAGTCATCCTTCTCCTTCTTCTGTTTTAGTGCCCATATCATATAATAAACAGAAATATTAGGTTAAATGTGCAATACTGGCGCTTCTTTTTCATCGGTAACGTTGTAAACGATAGCATTAAAGCCTCAATATAAGGCGTACTTTCTACAATTTTTTTGGGTTAAAGCGCCTGCTCTGATTACCCACAAATTGAAATAAATTGAATTCGTAACCAAGTTGCCTTTCCCGAATCTATTCAAATTCTTTGAATGCAAATATTACAGGATATGGTCCCTGTAATACTGGCTCTTTAAATCATTTCTATGTGTTTATAAGAAGTTCTTAAATACTCTGTTGCGTTTCTCAATTACAACTAGTTAGCAGACGCTGCGACATTTGATAAGAATGCCAAGATCGAACAATTTGTAGTTTTCGAAGGAATTGTGCATGATTAGTAACGTCTTCGGACACCTTCCATCGATATAGCTTGAAATCCTGTAAGAAACCTCAGCTTTCGGTGAAGGATAACGTCGTAATGAAATCATATCATGGTATCATAATATTAGGGATTACCACTTTCAACTGTCAAATCTGTCGTTAAGCACCTATGTTCCTGTAGGTTCATATGAGAGGTAGCCCCCGTTTAGATTTAGGGTGTTATGTTAAGCCAAACGACGAAATCTCTAAAGTATAAAAAAGAGCTTAGTGTTACTTATGGTTCTCTCTTTGCAAGTTGAGCACTTTTAAGCTATAGCTGAATAGGTTATACACGAACATTAAAACACGTTATGTAGTCCGTTGAAGCTGTTAAGACCTTGCTAGGTCAATAGAATAGTCAGTTCGAGAAAAAAAAATCAAAATACACGAGCAGCGCGGCGAGCATGATGTACCGTTTTGTATATATTTAAAGATTTACACAAGAGGGTGTATAAAAGCAACAGTCTTCCAACGTAGCGTCGAACGAAATGGTCATTGTATGTATAGTACCAACATAATATTAACGGTAACTACGACATACGACGATTTATTGAAATATAGTTTCTTATGTTGGCTGCAGCGCAATGCATATAATTTACATGCGCAAATTGGTGGTAAGACCACGTGATCGGCTATCAAAGATCTATTAGCAAATCGGCTCAAACTGGACGTTCCCTACTAAACGCTAAATTTCTTGATTCGATCCATACTGATTAACAAATTGTAAATCATTTAAGGCAATACATTAATTTCTTCAAAAGTAAAAGAATAAATATTTTTTGGACGTAAAAGACACTTATAAACAAAACTCGGGACGTCGAAACCATTGATTCAGATCGGGCATTAGGCCCGAAGAACAGTCGTGAAGGTTGACCCAACTCAGTAATTTTTTTTTTCATGTTATGGATAATTCAATCTTCACTAATCCTTATTAATATTATAAATCAACTTATATACAAATTTTATATCCGGTGAACTGTAAAGGGATAGATTAGATCCACAGTAACGCGAGCGAAGCCGCTAGCAAAAGCTAGTCTAAAAGTAGTTGAAACGATTTCATACAATTTTTTTACAAATCTATTTAAAATTCAATAATATAATTAAAAAGTAAAAATAAACAGCGATAATTGCGAGCGTAGTGTTTTGACTATAATTATAAAGTAATAGTACGTTTGAAACTTCGTGAACTTGAGTTTAATACGGATATTCATTTGGGAGCGAATGGAATACAAAACATCGATATCGCTGTACAAGTCAGTGGTAGGGTTATTTGAAACGATAGGGTTGTCATTACAGTTTCATTTTATTGTTTCATTATATTGTGGGGTCGTGAATGATACCACACATTTACATAAAAACAATGTTTATTGCAATGACAACAAATGTACACGTAACAAACATTATTATGACTATGACGTATCACTTTTCTCGAGCCCGTGGGAGTGCGTGGGCGCAACCTCTCGGCGTAAGAGGTGCGGAGTGACTCCGGGCAAAACCGATCACGCACGAAGCGCGACGCGGATCGCAGCCGACCGATCCCGAGCTGTCGCGAGTTTCGCTACAATATCATATCTTCTAGCGTCGTTAAAACCAAAATATGTATTTATTATTCGCAATACTGAATTTCGTAAAATAAGCATATTTTTTAAACTTTAATCCTACTCATCTTTTATGTTCATTAGGTATTCCAAAGCAAGCGAAGATTGTTTAGTCTTCTACGCAGTTCTCTCTCTTTACATACCTTAGATAATTTCCGCTACTCATCTTTTATGTTCATTAGGTATTATTCTAACGCGAGCGAAGATTAATTAATCTTCTACCCATTGCTCTCTCTTTACATACCTAAGTATTAGAGAATTTCCTGAAAATATACTGTCCTTCTCCAAATTCAAAAGTTCTCAGGCCTTACTACATTTACTATTTACCTTGCAAGACACTATATATGCGTTATTGTCTTATTGAATTACCCCCTTTTTATTATCCAAAGTTATAAAAGGAACGTATTTAATGTAATCAACACCAGTTTTATACATATTTAAATGAAACTGTGTAAGATTTGTAAATTATAAAACGATTAAAATAAATAGATAAGAATTGGGAATATTTCAAAAAGTGTCAGCCCTGAAACAATTAGCGCGGTGTAATAGGAGCGATGATTTCTTGGCTTAAAGCGACCGTTTTATAACAACAAAGTTTTCATCTACCCTCGTCATGGGGAGAGTTAACTTTGTGTTCTGCACAATAAGTAGGTTTTACAAAATTTCACTTTGAGTGTTTGCTTTTTTGGATATTATGTAGATAGAATGTTTTTATTTATTTTAAGTTTCTATTTCAGGATTTATGGTTATAGATATATTAAAAAATCTGTTTTATGATAAACTATTGTTATATGAAAATATAAAAAAACATGGTAAGGTTCAAGAAATAGGCAAAACATATATTATCATTACATAGTAGAAAACAAAATCCTCTACCGCGTCTGTCTGTCTGTTCACGATAAACTCAAAAGCTACTGAACGGATTTCCATGCGGCTTTCACCAGTAGATAGAGTGATTCATGAGGAAGATTTAGGTATATAATTGTTAAGATTTTTCTTATTCTCAGGGCAGGACAACGTCCGCCAGGGCCTGCTAGTTATTTATAAAACAAATGTTGTTTATATAGTGTATATTCAGGATACGTAGGCTATTAATATAATCTTCTTAAATCTAATGGTTATTTTTTGTTTTTTTATTGTTTACTCTAAGATACTTCTGACAAATTCTTAAGATAAGTTCTTGCTAAACTTAATCTTAAATTCAACATAATTTGTTAAACTAGTCAGAGACTTAAATTAAAATTTGTGTAATATCTTATTTTATACGTCCTATGGCTGCATCATCAGAATTATTTACC